>QEWY01003279.1:0-543514 GCA_006503575.1 Baylisascaris schroederi
GGAACATTTTAAGATCAAGAAAAGGGTAGGGATAGCAGCAAGTGGTTTCGATGAACCGACCTCTCCCTCACGTGGCCAGCACGCTTCGGCTGCGCCATGGTGCTACTGGAGGTGTCATGACTTTCATGTCGAGTGTTTTTAAGCAACAATGGGCACCATCATTGGCGCCAACGTGAGAAGTGAGGTAATGCGTATCTGTGGTGTCAAGAAAGCTGATTGGGATAATAGGGAGCTATCCGACTGCTGTTTGATGAAGCCTGCAGGTGTAATGATTGATCAACAAATTGTGGACGAATTGCTTCCAGGGTGGGCAAGGAAGCGATGACTGCGTGATAGAGTTTTCTTGAAATGCTCTGAGTAGGGGGAGGATGCCCGCAAGAGGACGGTGTGCAGTACTGTAGGAAAGTAGCGTGGTGCTAGCTTTTCTCGTGAGATGTCGTCGTTGTGATGGTCACCCCTCCGGACCACTGCGGTAACGCAGGCAAGTGTCTCGGGCGTGATGAGTTCATGATGCCCGTTGGCACGGTGATGGGAGTATTCGCGTCGAGGTGCTGTCGGATTAACGCTCTTCCCTCTCCCCTCCCCCACCCCCACCCTTCCTCCACCCCGTGCCGTCGTGTTATCTCCTCTGCCTCACTACTGTTGATTTTATTGAGGCTTAATAGAAAAAACCTTAATTGCTCGTCTTGTTACCAGTTTACAAGGCATTTGGTTGGGAATTTGTGAATCTCGGGGATATCTCAAAGGTAGAGATGCAAGACGAGCCTGACACCTTCACACAGGTTTCGGCTTCATAATGCTGATGTGGGTGAGTGCTCTGAACATGGAATGTAAAATATCATTCGTGAGACGGAACAACGGCGAGGAGGGAGAAACAAGAAACTTACTGTTTTGTGCACAGATAAGCCTGTGCTCTGTTCGAGAGTGCTTCGGCCGTGAGGTGACATTGTAGTGACCTGGTATACGCGTTTACTGCGTTGTGGTACCGCTTTGCACGAAAATGATCATTGCCTTCCAAACGCAAGGCACTTGCTTCATCGCTCGTTCCCATTGAGCACTTGAAAGGCATATTAAACTCGATAATAATTCAGTTGAACTATTTCCTCGTGTCGAAATCGCGTTCAAAAATTCCCGTTTCCAGCAGCTGATGTCACTCCCTTTTGTACTCAAAAAGAGGACATTTCCTAAATCGCCAATTTGCTATCGTCATCTGTCGTAAAAGTATGCTTGTTTCGAGGACCTAGACATCAAGTGAATTTCTCAGCGGACTTTGAAGTGATATAAAGGCACTCCTCAATCATAACAAAAGTGTCCCCGTTCTGAGTGAAAACGTTATGTGCACCAGATCTTGAATTCTGAAGCGTAAGGTAAATTAGACAGTTCAGCATAGGAGCTGAATGGGATGCGTTCATAACACAGAAAGAGATGGTTCAACAAAATTGATCCGAAGAAGTAGGGGAGCTAGTGATATTGCTTTCCTAATTTAGGGTCCTCAACGAAGTTTACGATGCGTCTGCTCGGACTAGCATTCAAATATGATCCACGCGACAGCATAGAACGCAGTCAATTTCTCAGCCAGTTTTGAGAGAATTTGTGAACTAGCAACTCAGACCCCTCCGCATTTCACCATTAGTATGTTTCCGCATTAATCTGAGACCTCACTCTCTTCACCAACTTCCCGAACAATAACTACTCTAATGCGAATGCTATGATAACTCCCATCTTGTATGCATATCGCGATCTCGAATTGGTATAAAACCTTCCATGAACCCATCCCCTCAGCAGTTTTTCTCCATATTCCCCCCTCCCCTCTCGAAAACACGCCTACCTCGAAAACTGTGAACGCCGCACTGTTCGAACCCTATAAAGACGAAGAACTGGTAAATCTACTCTGTCGAACGAACATTTATATGTGTTAAGCTCCTAACGTTACTTCTGGGCAAAGAGGTTAATGAGCAAGCCTATGCATTCGCAGCTCTCAAGAGTAAGTGAACTTCCACGGAAATGTCGCTAGAAGCCTATAGGTATCACTTAATTTCCTGTCCCGCTTCTCGCTTAAGCTTCGATTATAGAGTGGCAGCGAGTATATGAAGCTTGTTAAATTTCAAAGCGAACGCAGCAACGCCTCCACGGGTCGAAAAAAATAAAGGAAAGCCACAAACCCCAGCAGAAAGAAGCGAAATACCACACCGCTTCATCTTTGCTACAGCAACACTATACTTAGCTATAAGAGTGTAACTTTAGTTTCGTAATAACCTCTCCCAAACCATAAGGTTTTACGGCGTGAAAATAATTTGAGCCGGTTTTATAGCTTAAAAATAATCTGAATTGGTTTTATAGCATGAAAATAATGTGAGCTATCTATCAAATTAAACGGTACCAATTCCGACCATAACAAGATGGATATAACGGCGAATGGGTCGCAAGGGAAGTCGAGTTTACGAATGAAAGCAATAACTGTCGTATAAAAGACGACATTCAACAGAACTTTGCAGAAGACAACGAGAAAGTTTATTTCAAAAGTCAGATGTAATAACAAGCGCAGTAACTGCTTCAAGAACACATATGCATATAGTGCAAATATTGCAGAACAACAACCTATTCCTCTATGAGCAAAAATCTTCAGAATCGGAAACTTCGAGATTTCCTCATCAAAAATCTTTCTTTGCTCAAACTGTCATTTCTATTTACAAAAGAATAAGTAAAGGAAACTTTAGCTTTAGGCAATCTTTCAAGAACTACGTTCCATATATGACTACTTAAGAGATATTTAAACGCTAATGGGAGGAAAGAATGCACATTCCACGCCTCTCCTTAGTTAAGTCCATCGAGCAGCAATATAAGATCACCTTCTGCATAATATACCTTCGAACTTGCTCAACTTCCTATCAGCAACACAAGGGAATGGATTTCAACTCAAAACATAAGGAATTAGCAACGAATAGCGAAAAGAAGTTGGCGAAAGAGAAATGAGAAAGTCGTTGTGAGCAGGATAACACGCCCATTCATAAGCAGCAGACCTGCTGGCATCAAAACGCACAAAGTAGGCAAATAAAATCCGCAACGACTATCTTGTGGGGAAAAGAGTCCTACTTTCCTGGTGCAAAATATTTAGCGGCAGAATGTAGTGCAGCGATGTTCCATATTTAGCTGCTTGTTCACTCAGAAGAAACTTTTGCTGAATGTGTAAGCACCGAGCAGTCACTAACAATTTGAAAGTAACAGCTATCAATCAGCAAACACATAAACCTAAAAAATGAGGCACGCACATCAAAAGCACTACACAGGCGCACAGCCATACAGATTTGCCTGCTCGAGCCTTTTCATTACGCATTACTGATATCAACCAAGTAAGTAGTAATTGCCTTCAGTTCAATAAACTTCAGTGAGAAACAATATTTGAAAAAAAAATTCAAACCCCTCAGCACCGCAAATTACCGCGGAAGCCATCAAAGGAGTTTCCATGCAACTCCAAAATTGAATCACTTCTAATGTTCCTCTCCCTATAAAAAACTGTTCGACTTATCCTAATATACACTATTTTCGAGAAAAAAAAAATTCACATTCCACCCTGAACCACTAACAAAGGTAGTGACGCTCATTCTTTAAAGAGCTGCCATTCACAGAGATCTTATTACAAGAAACTGCGAGATAGATGACTTCGGAGAATACAAGTGAAGGCAATAATTGAGTACTTCAACCATGCTCAAAACCTCAAAATCGTATAAGGTATGGACCTCCGAGGTACCAAGGAGAACTACGAAGAGTTCATGCGACAGATAAGCAAATGATAAAACTCCCAACACGATAGAGCAAACACTTGCAAGATCATGAAACAAGATTTAAATCACGTTTAGATGTAGACGCGCTGAACGATAATCGACTCGTAGTTGAATGAAATTATTGACCATCGTTCGATCTATATCTGCCTGAAATCATTTTTCTTTAGCAAGTTCACAGTGAAAATAAGATCGAGAATTCGTCTACGCTCAGAAGGGAAAGATGACGCATTTCCATAACTTCAAATAAAACTTCTTTACAAACTTTCTAAGTAAAAAGCAACCAGTGGTTTCCACCGCTTTTGCAGTAAAAGCGCAGAAGCGGTTCCTACTAGCAAAGACGGCAAGAGATGGAAATAGAACCAGAACAGCGGATAAAACATGTTCCTTGCGACTCTGTTTGTTAAATCAACCAACCACCTTCACAAATTTCCAGTAAATAATAAGGCATGTGCAGCAATGCGTTCACATTTTAACGAAATTAACATACCTCAATTGATAACAAATGCAAATCTGATAGCGTAAAGATGAAATCCGATCAATGAGAAAGTGTAAATTATGAGACAAATTAGGCTCAGAGCTCCTTTTAAAAGCAACGGATGACTTGAAAAAGTGATATAAGGCCTTTAAAAAATGATATACTTCTTGTGTTGTGGATTACAAATACCAAATTCGGTGACTCTAGCTTTAGAGGTTCCCTGGAAGAAACTGTCGGACAGATACGCAGATAAGCAGACATTTACATGGGAACATAGGACAACAGTCTCGGCACGATGCACCTGCAAATCGAACGCCGCCAAAGCGTGCGAAAACTGATCGAAAGTTTTCAGTGCGTCCACCGTACAATTTGACCGATAGTAAAAACGAAAACGTGTGATGGCAAGCAACTGCATTGAGAAGTCTCTGTTTGCGGAAATCTTGTCAACATTATCATTATAAAATTGCTCTCTCTCGGCAGTGGGAATTCGATGAATCTAATCTCCTCCCCCACAAAAAACCTTATGTTTTCTTCTTCGTGCATCGTGAAAAATCACTCAAGCGTCACTGCTAAAAAACTGACATCCACCCCCCCCCCCCCCCCCCCCCCCCCCCCCCACCCCCCCCCTCCATCAATCCATACAACTTATGCTTTCCCTAAAAAGGTTATGTCTTTTTGTCAAAATCCGCTACGTTACTGTCCCTCAACGAGCACCAAAAATGTCATACCTCGAACTAAAGAACCAGAAGCATGGTGAAATTCAATCCTTTCACAGATACGTAGCAGATCAGTTAGCGAAAATTGCCTTATAAGATAAACTTTCTGCAAGGACATTAGTAAGGTATAAACAGACCGCTTCAAAAAATTGAATGAAGTGTAAACTAACGAGTAGTTGGGAAGAGCATGCTTCATTCAAGTTTTCGGGCACAACGACCAGAAGATTGGCCAACGCGTGCAGAGACTCGAATTTCTTGCTCACTTCCGCGATCTTCCAATTCATCGCACACTTTCTGAGCAAATATAAGATATAGTAGAAAAATACCAAACCTCGATAATGGTCTTTCCATCCTCACTTTGGTTATGTGCAAAGGAGGGCACAGCTGAAAATTTTTGGAGGAGCAGCCTCAAATAATGCAAATGCAGGAATGCATAAAATGCTGCAATTGCTAGGATTTGTGTTGGCAATTTAAACTGCAACAAAAAGTCTGTTATATACAATGAGCTATAAAACAACACGTCGAAGAGCAGGAAAGCTACATATCTGTGAGCAACTTATTGAAAATTTCCATGTCTTGATCTTAGGAAGGATTATCGCTAGGAAAACGCATCCTCCCCCCCCTGTCGAAAATAGCAAATTTTAACGCGCATATGTTAGACATTTTATCGCCAATCATGCGTTTCTTTTTTTTTTGATCGTAACGTCTTGCCACTTATCAAATTAAAAATTCTACCGACTAACTTCTACCGACACAAAGGAGGACCAAAAGGAAGGTGAAATTAAAGTTTATAGTTGACGCGACTAGTCATTTTCCATTTTGAGAATTTCAGTTGAAAAGAGATTCCATCTGAGCACCTTTTCGAATCCAAATTGATGCCTCCACCTATCAAATTTCCACCTACCAAATGTACTTTTATAATGCAGAAGTTTATTCTGACATATATGTTAATATAACTCATTTTCTTAAGGAGCAGCAAAACCCTTTACCGCTAGAAGTTGTTTTTGTTTGCTATAACTCAGCCGTAGCTTACATGTTACCCCACAATCAAACTTCACCTGTCGGGAATGCATTAACCTTAGGTCATTCAAGCCGTCAAGGTGGCTGTTGTAAGATTATGCGTGTCAGGTATGGAAACTTCATTGAAGAGACACTCCATTCGACGATAGAAAACTCCGCACTGCCTTCTACTGCGCAGCGCTCCCTCATTTCTTCGAAAAGGACGCATCTAGTTTCACAATAAAAAAAACCTTTTGCAGCCTTTCTTACCCGAAAGTGTACAAAGGTTTCTGTCATTCGCTTACTCCCAAATGTTCACAACCTGCTTGAAATTATTGGCATTGATTGAATATTGACCTAGAGCGATTAATAAAAGCCTCCGACTTCGTGGGAAAGATGACAGATCTATAAGGGAGATGTAACCGATTACTGGCATTCTACAGCACGTTCATGTCTCAAAATGAACATTTGCCTACTATGTGGTTACAAACACAACTTTGTATCTTCATTACAACCGGTACATTACTATAACCAATGTTCAAAGACCCTATGATTTTTGGCAACCACCTTAAAGTGAGATGCCGTCTAGCTCTACAAACAGTGCGCTGAAATATTCATTTGAAATTTGTGGCAACTTTCCTATTGTCGACTGTTTTCAGCAGTTCAGAGTTGGTGTTCTCAAAATGAACTTGCAAGGAGATAACCTCTTATTTGCAAAAGTGACATGTTGCGAAGACATGTATCTTAACGTTACGCAGCAAGTGAACATAAGGGACGTCCTTATAAAGTTAACTCAAATCGCGTAAGAATATTCAAAATTTGGAGCAAATTTTTTCTCAAAAATCGACCGTTTATCCTAAAGGGACTAAAAGATATGAACGCTTACCCTTTGACTTCAAGCAGTGAGTAAATGATTTTGGATACTAGTGGAATCAAGCTCAAAAAAATTCTACCACCCATCTCTAACTGACAATTTTGCAAGAAAATCCATCATCGGCCGATTTCAAACCCAACAGCTTCAAGAAGGGAAAAATTTGAAGAGCTAAAAAACGGCAGAGTACGCAAAGAACATAAAAAGCATAGCCGAGAAACCTTTGTCTGTATGTCGATAAGCATCACTGCTGAAAATTTGCAAGTCTCAGTAATCGGCACGGACGTTTTTCAGTATACGGGATGCCCAACCGTGCACAAACTACAAACGCCTTCCCTCTTTCTTCTGGCTTTCGGCTGCGGCTGCAAGTTTTGGCTCTTGGTTCGCCAAAGCAAGCTTTCGGCTTTCAGTTGGGGAGTGGACTGCAGCTGCGTGTAGAAAGAGCAATAATCATGTTAAAGGGATAGATGAGTGCAACAAGTCCACTTACGTAAAGAGCTATTCTTTCGCGATTGCATAAATTCGGGCAAATGAAAAATGAAGTAATACAAGACCTGTATTCATTGATGTCGCACAGAAGAAGCATGGCGCCTTGTGAGTTATAGCTGAATTGGTAGATGTGCGCCAAGATGGCCCGGTAGAACCTTTCACCCAGCTCGCCCATTATTGCCCTTAGGTTGCCTCCATCTACGCTCTCAGCAATCACTGCCGCCTCAGCCGTGATATACTTCACAACCAAGGAACATGCCTGGAAGCATAGATTCTCCATCAGATCTTCATGCAATAGAGGATAAAAAATTTTTATCACCGAGGTATAAAGGATAGGAAAGATTACCTGACAAAACGCTTTGTTAAAAAGCCCACTATATATTAAATATCAGTCCCTTTACACAACCAAGAAATCTGTACCCTCTTCGCCTTCTCGCCCCATTCAACATGTAAGTGATTAACACATAAGTGTTTTGAACAGCAGAAGAAAAAATAGCGCAAGGAAGGCAGAAGTGCGAAATAAATACGACTTTGAGAATTGGAGAAGATTGGAAAGACCATCCCAAATATAAATTCCTCTTTCCTATCATTAACATTAATCTTCGCTTTCGATAGGAATGCTATAGAATTTTATAAGCTCGCGGACTCATGCTCAACAGAGTACGGCACACAATAAAATACAGGAAAGCAAACGATCTATACTAGTAACTGCAGACCCATAACTGTACTTTAACTGCTTTCAAGAGAATTGCGTCTCTGAGGGGGCTGAGTGTGACAAAGTATACGGGTGCGCTGCTTTGATGGCAGGATAATTGACGACTGCCTCAAGTCGGGCAATTAAAACAGCGCTTTAGATTTGAGCCATGAAGGCATTCAACATAACCAGCACACTCTCAACGGACCAACAATTCATTTCCGATGGAGATATAGTACACCGATACAGCTGAAACGTCACTTCAAAGAAGGTGAGACAAAGTGCAAATGGAAACGGAAAATATACTGAGAATACAGCCTAAACTGGCATTTCTAGAACGTGGTGCGCACTTCAAATATAGTCGACAATCAACTCCTCTTCAGAAGTTGCCGACTGTGGACATAATAGCTTCTTTTTCTTCTCTTTGTGGAGTGGACGAACGGAGGGGAGGAAAAGGTTTTACAAAACAGTGACCGGAATATCGACAAACTAAATTTTCCACTGTTGCACAAACAACGGTTTCCTTAGAAAATAGCAAAAGGGAGGGAGATGGACATGGAGGAAGAGGCAAAGGACAGCAGGGGAACGCGTACTTGGCAACTGTAGCAGATGAGTTCAACAAGGCTCGTCTTCCGGAATAATGCTAAGCACATCAAAATAAATGAAGCAAAACTGCACTCACATTTGACATAACGGTGATCTGCTGATTCTCATCATCAGGACGGAAGTCAGATTTCTTTTGCTCGCTCGACAGCAGAAAACGTACGTAACCAATTAACGCATTCAACTGCCTTTCCAATCCAAGATTGAGGCGTCCTTCAACGCTATGAAGACAATCGTCTCGCTTCTTCGTACAACTCACTTCCACTTGTGTGTCCCTCAATCGGCTCTCTATTAACAAACGCCTCCTCCACAACAATTGCTACTTGTAATTATCTATCTTACCTTTAAATATTGGGTAGTTGTTAAATAGAACTAGAAACCCGTTCGAAGAAAATTTGTTTCTACAAAGATTTGCCTCAAGAAAATGTCTGCAATAGGCTCGCTGAACAGAAGACTTCATTTTCAAAGTACTGATGAGTGCATTGGGAAAGATTTATCAATTGCCAAAAACAATCGAACTTTACAAACATTTTGAAAAATACTGCGCTGTAAGTTAGCATGGAAATAAAAGCATTTCAAGCGAATATCCATTGATGAGAATATCTCTTTTCCCTTATGAGTTCTGCCAATTTCTTTGATACATTTAAGGTCAAAATTTCTGACTCAATATGCGCGAATTAAAAGCACACGCGAGCACCGGAAATTTCACGCTTAGAGGAAAACAGTGATTTACTTTTAAATCGTCGCATTTTCAGTTTACATCACTCTCTATAAGTACCTGATTACAAGTTATTCATCGAGAAACCCGAAAACTGCGACTGATTCACCTCAATTGGGGTGTGATTTGCAGCGATTTGCATTGTTCAATTAGAATCACATTCTAACAATTACTTTGCAGTCTACTGTCTGCAAAACCATTTTGTCGTATGCCGCCATTCAGTGTAATATACGTCTGCATGGATGCTTCGTCAACTACAACCATTCATAAGGAATGACGATATTTTGGCTGCATTTCTACACAACGCATCACTCCCATCTTCTCTTTTCCTATTGAGCCATGAAGAAAAATGCGAACGCAAAGTAATATCCCAAACACTTCCATATGCATAATTGCTAAAACATTTTAACATTTTATGACTAGAGGCGGCACATAACACTACACCTCATGCATAAGCTGTCTGGTAACTTGGGTTTAATGCTGAGAAAGGGGCAGAGGGGATCATGGAAAGCACAATTATAGCAGATGTTACAACGTTATTCCTTACAAAAAACGCCTCTACGAATTATTCTCTTTCATATCGTATCACTGCAAAATTTGTTCGTCAATGCTGCTAATGCATTCATTACGTCATTAATCACCAGTTACGCTTAACCATATATGGTGATAACTCAACCTTACTTAGCTTGTGTATGATTCACAAGTAAATCAAACAACGGAAATGGAAGGAAAACAAACTTGATAAACGGATATATAGAATCTTCATACTGTTTGGCGAAGAGGTGTGTGATAGCACCTGCCTGCTGCACCACTGAGAAGAAGTAATTTGGTGGATTGTTAGGCTAAATATCGCTGTTAATGTCCTACATTCATAGATCTTTAAAATACAAACCAATAGGTGAAATATTATGAGGACGCGAACAGGCTTACATACATCGATCATTGACACTATGTCTCTGAGTGACGAATCGAATAAAACGCCGACAACTTTTCATGTTGCTGAGATCGTGTTCGGCATTTCCAGGAGTGGATAACGAACAAGGCGAAAAAGTAAAGATAAGAAATCGGATTCGCACATTCTCGGCAACGAATTATTGAGAACGACAACTTCAATGCTTCATGCACGCTTAGACAGTAAATAATGTGAGAATATAGAAATACAAGTGGAAGTGATGAAGGTACTTTTCTACGTAGCCTTCTCTCCACTTTCGATGACCCATATAAAAGAGAAACAAACCAGCAAGGGATAGGTCGATGGCATAATCGACATGCTCCGTATAAAGATAACGAATAAGAACATCAAATATCGTTTCACTCATTTTTGACGCATCGTCCTTTTCGCACAGCTGCAAACTAATGAGATTACAGAAATAGCGAATCACCACAATTAAATATGGCTATAAGATATTTGTATCACAATGAACGGTTTTGAGGTGACAGCTATGACGTGGTGGTGGAACAATGATCTATGCACATTTTGAGGTTAGCGCTAAAAAAAGACGATCGAATTTAGAATGACGCATATTATTTGATAACAATGCACCTAAAGTGTAGATCAAAGTGCATACACATTTTAGTGTAGTGTTGTAAAAACGGTCGCTGATTTATCTCAGCCGGCTCAATGTGCAATTCTGGATATGGTAATTGATGGTTTTTCCACCACCGTAACATGCCAATAACATAAAGAACAACGAAATAGAACGACATCAGTTTGAAAAGATCAACAAAAAGCTTCACGGGATGTCGGAAGAGAAAAAAATCCAAAATTTGTACTCATTTAGACAGGTGAATTTCACTGCAAACGAATACAATACTTAGCATCGTCAGCCGCTATACAGTCAATTATTATATTGCACATTCTTAAACTGTCCTTTTGCAGTCTGAAGTTTTACTACTATCTTATATTTCAAGTGCACACTCGGTCGATCATGTTTTGGTAGAGTACGCATGCTCAACACTAAACCAGAGATTTTATTTAAATTCTCCGCATAAACGAGTGAAATTAATACACATCAGTAAGTACGATACCGTCACATATATGTATACATTACTTTTGGCAGCCTCCGAAGTCATCTTGGAATCGTGCAAAATTATCGATAGTCGACTATCAAACTATACTTTTTTTCGCAAGCACTCAATCTAGATCCATTATGAAACATTCAATGGCAGACCTCACAGTACGGCAACGCTGAGCTCACTAAGCTTTCTCCACATGCAATAAGAAAGATGCTCACACTCACAACCACAATCATACCAAGTTTATATTCCTTATATATGTATCTGCTCTACGCTGGTGTGCGCCAAATTGAGCTTTGAAAGTTGGACAAAAATGGAGTGAAAGTTTGTCCCAACAATAGTCGTCGATAAAATAGTAAACTTTATCACGCCTCTTTTGACATTTAATCAAACGTACAACTCCAACTCTTGTGTACAAAGAATATCTTCATTCGAAATTATTTCTGCTTTTTTGCTTTCATAGTGTCTATATTAACAGTCAGTGTGCGAAATGCTTGCTCAATTTTGGCTTACCAGCCAACTTTTTGAGTTAATATCACGTCAGTTAAATAATAGCCTCCTTTCTTAGGCGGTAATGCGAATGCACAAAGAAAGAATAAAAAAGATTTTTGTTATGACTAAAAGTTTTATTACTTAATGTACATTTTAGCACAAGTGTATATCGCATAACATCAGTGATTTCATTGCATGTGTCACATGCTTTGTTTATACACCCCCATTAAACGCAAAAACAAATGCTATATTTTGCTATTTTACAGAATTTATCAACGAAAAAAATGAGAATAAAAGAAACACGACAAACCAAATGACATCGTTGGAAAGCGTTCTTTGTTTCTTGGAGAATATTTATTGCCAACTCCTCAGAAAGAAACGTCTCTCCACCGTACGTATCGACATTCAACAAACGAGCCTGGATATCGCGTTTCAAATCCTGAAGTCTGCAAGTAATTTTTCACTTGTAACATTCCTCGCAACAAGTTTTTTTTGCAATCTTCACTTGTCATCAATGAATACTTAAAGAAGCTCAGTGAAGCAAGCAAAAATAGCTCTATCCACAATGACGGAACTGCTCTTGCTCTTACATTTGAATTCTTTTGCATATATAATCTTGAGTACACTCTTTCGAAATACTTCCTTCCCAGCCACATTCCGTTGCAATAAATTCAGTTATAAAGTACTCAGTAAAGTCTCTAACCTCGCCTTAACCTCTATGAGTTATAGAAAACAAAAAAAAACGAACCCGCCGCTTGTTATCTGTTTTTTATGATGACCTTTCGACTCATAAAATCGATTGAGGACACCTTTGCACTGCTCACATAAAAACTGTTGCTCATATCTGCAATATTAATACACTATCACGTATCTGCAACAATAATACACTCTCACGAATGTTTAGAAACAACAAAACCATCAGTTATAAAACACAACTTCTGCAGGTTCAGTCGACGTCAATCAGGACCCACTAATCGGTTGTAATAGCATAGAGTGGCCATTCTCTTTAGAAAAGTAAAACTCCTGAGCAGGAAGGATTGGGTAGAATGAGAACTTACTTAGGATAACTTTCCAAGTACCGTGCAAACACAGAGTGCACGAGTGCCGGCAGAAAGTGTACATCCGAACCGGCGACTTTGAACGACGACAGACTATTTACCAACTTCTGTGTACTGCAATTAGATAGAGCACATAGGCAGAAAGCATGCGGAAACAACGGTATTTCTTTGTGTTGCAAAAACAAGTCCACACCCTTTGTTTCCTCAGTCATTTTGGGAACTATTAGCGATTATCCACTACAAATATCCCAGTTCAAAGCAAGCATCATCACTGGTCACTTCTCTTTTTTGAGTCGCATCACCGGGTTTTCATACAGAAACATGTCCACTGCAGTCTTTCTTGAGTTTTTGTGAAGTGCACCTCTGCTTGCTATATGTTATCATCATAAACATTTGTATGCAATTCGTCAGCACGGCCTATCCAACACCTAATAATTTCTTACCAAAGAGTCGACTGGCGGGGCTATTCTTTAATAAATCTATTTATTGCTTGTTGAGAATACAAAAGACCAGATTGCAACTGCTATTACTTATTAAATATTAGGTTGCCTTTTAAATTATTGATCGTCAGCGATCGATCATCGATTTACTATGCAAACAAAATCCTCTCTTCACCACCTCTCAATGCCAGTTGGCAGTGTTTCAATATCGCCAATCCATTTGCTCATTTATACGAATACGGTCAACAACGCGACTTCAGAAGTGAGGAAACCCCTTAGTATGTTGATTATCAGTTGGGAATACCGAAGATATACAAACAAAGAAAAAGGTTACGTTGAATGTGGATACAATATGTTGCGAATATATACTGATCCAAAAAAACCATGTACATGAAAACTTAATGTTCGTTCAAACAATGTTAGCTTATTCGAGACCTCAGTTGACAAGTGCCCGATTGCAATAACAACTTACAAATCTCACCGTGAATATAGGTCATAGAGATTGGTCAAATAGCTGTCGAGATCGTTTTCCGCATCGCTCAATTTTGTCGATAACGTCTCCTGAAATGTACATACGGTTCATGTTAACAATGGCACTATGTAAGAGCAATCGCAGTCTAATGAAGAACTGCACGAAATGAAAGAATGCCGTGTTGACGTTTATAAGGGTCATATATTTTGTTGATATAAGCTCGTCAAAAACAGGAAACATAATACAGATTAGCATGCAACCTTTCCACCTACCCTTTTCCCTAATCTCAACCTCCTCTCTCACCAGCTTTTAGCCAACTTTTGAAAAAGTTACCTACTTTCAATGAGGAAATAACTGATGCAGTTGTAAAAACGAAACTCTTCACGCTCCACTAAATCCAATTTTTCAAATACAAAATCGATAATCTGGATCGCTATCGCTTCACTTACGCCAAATACCTATGTCCTTTTTTTTAAAGAAAAAGCGAAGAAGGAGAGAACGCACCTGAAGTTTACCGTGGAAGAAGTTCAACACCAATTTTGACATCACTTGTTGAGGATTGGGAAATATTTCATTCAACATTGGCTGTGTTTTCTGACACAATGTCAACATGTCGTCGAATACATTTGCACCTCGGAAGGCATTGATTTGCATATGTTCCACAAATGCGTCCAAACATTGCGAATACCCCTTAAGATGTATCAATAATCATCAACTCCTTTTAAAAAGAAGTTTGCAATAGAATAAAACAATAATATGAAAGGAAGCCGTAAAAAACTTATTCTAGAATATTTTCAGCCACAGGCGAAGGGGTGCATCGAATTGGGCGATACAAAACGACAGCTGCATACTGAATGAGTGACTTATGAAAATGTGAAGTGTAAAGAGGGTAAATAGCGCAAAGTTCATTGGAGCAAACTTGAATTGGAATTCAAACGATCGTGCTTCGAATTTATCTTCGACTCCATCAACCGATCGCAGAGAATCAACGACAGTCTGCTTGGGAATGTGAAAATTCTGTCTGCAACTCATCTACCTGGCTATAGCAATCAGACAATTAATACCGCTTTCTCGATGGTTGAATGCTGCTCATCCCTGTTTTTAGGTAATAAAAACAAATGCAAAGTGCTTTTGATTATATGCAAAACCTTTGTCACATTTCTCCTAACACAAGAGTCCCCTATGGGATGCCAAATTCTGCGAGCTCTCTTTCCTCCATTACGGTTTATCGTGATACCATTTTCATAAGTAGGATATTTGGATTATACTGGAGGAGAATGTGCAGTAATTTGCGCTATATTCGAAAATTCGTCTGCTGACAAAAATGTAGGCAAATAATAAGAGATGGAAGGTTCACATATGAATCCACCTCAATAAGTTGTCAGTTTTATAAGTTTTTTCCTTGTAAATGATGCTTCCCCAAAAATAAACTTTTGACCATAAGTCCTAAGATTCAAACTGAGTGGTTTATGCAAACTTCGGCGGATGCAAATAATTATTGCAGCTCACTCCAGTCCCTATAGAAAGACTGAAATTTGTGTGATTCCCCCGAACATATATAATTATGAGAAATAAACTCCGATGAATGAAATCAATCAAAGCAAATGTTTGAGTAAGCAGCTGAAAAGCATATACACTGTAAATCTCGACCTCTAATGAAACACTAGCATCCGAAAACACATTATGAATGCTTTCTGAAAACCACATCAAACGGTGCGATGCACACAAGAACGAAACCTACACTCTATATTGGTAACTCCGCCTAGCTATCTAACATTAAGGACAATAAACCCTACGTTCCTATATGAATGGACAATTTGGCCATTGAGAAATGTATATTATTATTCTTCCTCGATATACGATTATAAACGAGCCTTGAATTCGGAAAGGATTGCCGCAATACGCTTCATCCTTTGTCGGTCACCAAGCCTATGTGCTCTGACGAATTCTTCGATCATCAAACGTTCTATCTCGTCGTATTTGTGGGCGATTCGAATCTGCACCGTACTGTACTTCTCCTTGGATAGTTCTTGAGAAATCGACGAGAGTTTCTGAATCATTGCGGCCGACTCCAATAACTAAAAGAGGAACACAGCATTTCCTGATGGCTATAAACATATAACACGAATGTTGTGTACTTCCTGCAGCAAACTTAGAATCATGTATCAAGGAGAGGTGCCTCTCCTATATTTTGTTGTTCAGTGCCTATATAAATTTGCTAGGGAAGGTTAATTTACAGGTACTGCCGGTGTGCACTGCAGCAGTATGAACATGGCAAACGTGGGTTATTGTGTTATGATTAGGTCACGGCATATCATAGACACATTGCTTCCCTAAGTTGGAAAGCAAAAAGACAAAAAAAGGGATGCGAACATTGTTCCGCTTCCTTTTCGAGAACAGATAAATCCATGAGGGCTTACCAAAGTTATCAGAGTATGATTAGCATACCTGCTCGAAATAAAAATTAAGTTAAGTCATCCGAATTGTTCGAAAACATCCTTTACAAAGGAAGAAATGCACTTCGTTAATTGTCCGATGTTTCCGAAATCATAAATGTTTTCTTAACTGTGATCTCTAATCAAAGTTGGATATTATCAAAGCAGGTAGAAAGGCATCACTCATATACCAATTACTCAATAAGCATTCCAACAAAAGCATGCACGAACAAAGTAATGCCTACTCGATCAGGATCGGTGAATATCTCTGAGCTGAGCGGTTGATCAGCAAGAAACTCATCGAAGTGTTTGATCAACTGCAACGCCTCATTGGCACGCGCTCTTGGCACATGAACGCTTTCGAGTTGATCGCCCAAGTGAACAACCTTTGTCGATACCGACTGCATTGTGCTATCCAGCTGCTAAATTAAAATTACTTTTTCAACAGATTATTCAACTAATGACTGGCATTTCGTAATGGAAAAATATAGTTATTACGTTTAGCATAAATCGGAGAATTTTTGAGGATGCGGTCTCACAGACATTGCAGCGAGATCATACAACTTCGCCGATTATAGGGATATTTTGTGGAATTTGGGTTCACAGAATGCCCCATCTATAGAGTTCCTTCGATATACTGCAATAGAATTGTAGTTGATATAAGAGGCAGATGAACAGATCAACTGAAAACACATTGCGGGGATGAGAACATGGTTGCACATGAATGAAATAAAAACAATATGAAACATTTAGAGCAGAGTGGCGGCAAAACGCAAAAATAAGGTATGCACAGTGGCGGAATCAGATCTCTTACTAGGAGAGATAAAAAGTTCTTTAAGAAATGCAAGCAATAAAACAGCAGATGATCTCCAACAGGTACGTTAACCGTGAACAACGTAGATAGCACCTTTCTATCACAAAACAGTGGTGGGATCGAGGCATCTGTTTGTCTTAAAGGGTTTGTTCATAACGAGATTTGAAAATGTGCCCAGATCGTCCGAAATTGGATATACTGGGAGTCAAGATAGAGAGAGCAGTGAAATGCTAGGAACACCTTGAAGGTTGCCGCTTTTATTTTCTCGGGCAAGAGGATAGAGCCCATCCATCCTCAAACGGTGAACATAAAGCCCCTCGTCGTCATTCACATTCCCAAATGAACGAACCTTCAGCTTATCGAGTGCATCTGCATTCTGATCATGCAGCCTGTGCAACGTGTCCAAATAATCTCTTTTATCGCTGTTGCATTGTTGCTCCAACGATCCAATTTTTGACTAAACAAAATAATCTTTGAGAAGAGTTCGTCGACTCGTATCACATCAACAAATGGCAAAGCTATCGAACAATTTCGACTGATTCTAGAATCGAACAAATGGAAGAGAATGAAGGAAATCAACTAGCACCAAAGATGAGAGTCAATGCGTGACGCATGTCAACGAACTGCATTCCCCTTACTATCCCTCACGTAAATATTCGCTATATCATAAGAAATCATCATCGTACCATATCGCAATGACCAATTCCTGTGTTTTTAACGCCGTAGAATTCTTGCAATAATGCAACAAGAAATCAAATTGACTGATTCCATCGAAATTTACAATGTGGATGTCAAGATCTATTCTGTGCCACTGAGAAAAATATTTACTTTATAAAGAAAGTGAATTTTGCAAGATGAGAGATTGGTTTTTCCTTTTGGCTTTTGCTTGGTGAATCCATGACAGTAAGGACATGCCCACTTTCAGAATGCTGCTAAAAAATTTCAAAACCTCACACAAGTCGTTGTTGCGACTGCCAACTGCTTATTAAGGAAAGAACTGCGATCCGCTTTTGCCCACGACGACAGAGAACAACATCCCAACCTTTGGATCAGTGCAAACAACTTTCTGAACCAAACTACTTTGCAGCAATGCTCATGAAATCTAACATCAACAGGTTAATTGGGAATTACTCTTATTCGCAGAGTCACTAAAAACCTATATTTCTGTGACAGTTCGTCAAAGGTAGTTCAATGCTATTTCTTATACTTGAGGAGCTGCTCTCTACAAAGCAGATACTATGCCTCACCGTTTAGGGCGCTCTTATGCTTGCGCCATTTATTTAAGAGAAAAGTTTTGCTAAATCATCGCTTCAAATAATATTTGGTTCTCTAGAGGCAAGAATAGCAAAGGAGAGGCATAGTACTTAACTCTAGCGAACTTCCAGCAATATCACAAGCAAACGCTCTTTCAGTGCACATGACTGGCTTATCAAGTGGTTTCCGTCTGGTGGATGCATTACAAACTTCATTAACAATTCATCCGATCAAAAGACAGATGACACCCATAATATGCAAATCTCTGCGTCGCGACTCGGAGTCGTGAGTTTTTGCGCACCAGTATATTCTCACTCATCTTAATTTTTTTATGCTTTGCCGTTTATGGTATTTTTCGCGAAAAACCAAGGACTCTTTCCCCCCCCCCCCTTCCCATTCCATTAACAGGAACCCTACAAAGGATTGCTGAAGTTGGAGAAAAGAAAAAGGGAAAGCTGTCCTCTTTGTCACGTTTCGCACACTATAAGACACGGAAAGAGTCACCTGAAATTGGTCGCTAAGCATCTGTAGATTTCCGATTTCCTCCTCGAATTTTGTTTTCAAATCGAGCACATCAATATCATCACTGCCACCTGTTAAACGCCATGCCAAACGTTCCACAAAATCGATCGCATCGAATGGTTCCTTTATGTTTCAGCATAAACACTCATTGAAATACACAGATACAGATGCACCATATCAATATATGCAAATATTGAGATGGAGTTGCGGAATGGGCAAGAACAGATAGTTCACGCTATCATATCCACTCCCCTTTAGTGCTAGGTTCGACGACGCACAAACGTCCTATTCAGTCTCAATCCCTTCTTGAAGTGGTCCGGATTGAAGGAATTACTTAAGCAATTAAATAGAACAATATTCTTCAATACTCTAAGCTCGGGAGTTGATAAATTTTCAGAAGAGACTCTTATTGAGGATTAGATGAGTGTTTAAAATATGATGGGGAATACTTTTTGGATGCAATGCCTTCCACATTTCTCACATAAATTCCTGTACGCTTATTAGATGACTGAATGGAGCTGCAGGACACCTGCAGTAAATATTAGAAGGGGGCACAACTCTCAAAAACACCAATAATAAAATTCATGTCGCACATTATTATACTGCCGAGATCTCAACAACAACCATCTATAATCGGCAATACTTTTGTCTTGAACCAAAGGAATGGCTCATGTCGGCATTCAGATTAAAAGACTTGACACGTTTCTGCTGAAACCTGAAGCTGTCACTTTTTTGACAAATCAGCGATTTACTCTAAATGTTTGCAGAATCCTATGATCGAGAGATGGGTCGCGAAATGAACGATACAGATAGGTCCCCTGATGCAAGAAAAAGACAAGTTGAAAGTGGAGAAGAAGTGAAAATGATGCTAAAAGACCGCAACTTCGTTCCCGCATCAACTATACGGGAAGGAAATGGGAGACTTTTTCACTGTCACTAGGCATCATGATCAATGGGTCACGGTTGACGAATAATGTGATGGGAGATAATTCCTTATCTCATAACTGCCCTCCCCTTCCTTTGTCCATAAAAGTGCTTAGATAGGAACAGGACAACAACAACAGAATAGTCTCAAACATCGATTAATCACTCAATTCATCCGCCCGTTAGAGACGTCCACATATCTCCCTCCATCGGCCTATAATGGGTGCATTTGTCAATGGAATCATGCAAATGTTTCAAATAAGGCAAATAGATGCTGAATTATCTCACCTGTTCCAAATCTTGTACGTAAGTGGAAAAATACTGATTCGTCATCTCGTTCCTTGTTTTTTCGAGCTTTGATGTATACCGTCGAACTGTTCAACAGATAGGGGAATAATCGACAACAGCATCAGAGGCAACCGTTCGGATGATAACGACGACGATGGCAAAGGTGACACACGCAGAATGCATTCGCATAGATGGAAAACTAAAACAGAGACACCATAATGGTCACTACTGAGGTGTGAAGAGAATAACGAATGAGCAATCCGCATTTTTACACAGTAACAGGAACGTTGGAAAATACAACTTTTTTGCCTTTATTCCCCTCTATCAATATCCAATGATTGCAAATGCCATTTGGTGGTATCATCAAAAGATTCGTGCAACCTCTGTTCATTACGCTAAATCAATTATACATCAGTTATCACCTTTGCTTCTACTTCCCTCTATTTTAGCGAGTTAGGCAACTATGAACAATTTTGCAGTCATTAAGGGAGAAGGGGACGGGAGAGGGTAAGACTCAGCCTGAGAGATGGTTGGGGTGAAGTTCATTCCTGTTCATTTGAGAGATAGTACAACGGTGTCGAGTAGGTGGGTATCACATCTAAACAAATCATAAAAATAATAAGCAGAAAAAGAGCGTTTTTTTTTCGTACCGCTCACACTACGATTAGGGCGGTTATGTTATTTGAGATAGCTGGGGATGTCTTCACATAGGACCGCTTGAAAGCTATTACTTTTATTTGATGTTAATTTGCTATTTACTTCATATTTATGCATCATAAATGAATAAACACAGAACACTGAAAGATGTGAACCTCATTAGCTAAAGTGATACAACACAACACAGCAGTCTGCAAGAGGTTACTTCTTTATGAGTTAGCGTACAGGTAATTCAACAGGTAGGCGAGTTTCAAAGGTGTTGAAGGTTGCACACAAATTGCATCGTCGGGATCGGGAACCATAAGCAACAGCTTCGCAACAGTCACTTTAATTCCGCATTTCCGAGTACAACGGCGACCATGGTGAAGTTGCCACTGCGAACGCAACAGCTCAATGGGGAAATCGTTGCTTCGTGCAGCAGTAAACCGGCTAAGTAGTTGTGAACAGGTTGTTTCCTCAGCTGTGTCTCGGGTTGTGTCAGCATCATCTCAAAAGTTCAGTAAAACGGATATAAACGGATTTGCATAGAAAGCAGTGAGTACCAAATCTATTTCAATAATTTCCCTGCGTTTGCAGTTGCCAACTACCAAGATGGGCTGTTGTATTTGCAGCGGCAACTTCACTTACCGTCACATTTACAACGGTGTCGGTAACATTAGCGAAAAGCGCAGGCGCGAGAGAGAGGCGGAAAGAGACCGCGCGCGTCTTCAGCGAGCAACGCGGCACTGGTCAATCGGAAATAAATCGTCGCAATAAATGTGAAAATATAAAGTAAGAAAGCGGTGTTCGAACAACGGATTTCAACATATTTGAAAGGGCATTAAAAGCTCTATCAGATTCATTAATAATCTCGAATAAAAACAAGAACTTTTCTATGAGATCGATTCCTTATATGACGTGCAACTGATATAAATTGCGTTGTCCTGTTTCATTATCTCATGCGTTATAGTTGTGCGTTTATGAAACTGTTCTTAATGAATAACCCAGTTCATGACACGTCTCGACGATCCAGTCAATTGAAAAATCATTTCTAAAGCACATTAAACTCGTTGTAGCTCCTTATGAATGGATCTGTCATGTGATTGTTACATGCACCAGTTAAGAATTCTTCAATTCGACAGTTCTGGGTCTCCTTCATTTCATTTCCTTCCTATATAGGCATACTGATAATGGGCACTGTAAATTCACTTGATGATAGAAAAGCCAACCGACGCATTCAGTGTATGGTTAATTGCATTGTCAAACGTTGATTGCATGCAACATAGGTAACTTGCACGTGTCGTTAGTACTTCTTCTAAACGTTATTCAGCCATTCTAGATTAGTGGTTCGAAACGAGTGTTCTTGATAGCCCCATCTTCTTTCTCATCTACTCCATATCTTGCGAATTGGCCTTTCAGCTGCAGTTGCGCACTTCAATGTAAGCAGTCGTTTCACTGCTTACGCTGAAGGTTTCCTGCCTTGTAACCACTTGCGGTCCGCTGCCATGTAAATTTCAATTCTTCCAATTGCGAGCATGTAGCCTTCGAATCGCTTTTTCCTTCTCAATCCTGACGGGTCTATGTCGGAAAGCAAGTGTTGCATGCAATCAACGTTTGACAATGCAATTAACCATACACTGAATGCGTCGGTTGGCTTTTCTATCATCAAGTGAATTTACAGTGCCCATTATCAGTATGCCTATATAGGAAGGAAATGAAATGAAGGAGACCCAGAACTGTCGAATTGAAGAATTCTTAACTGGTGCATGTAACAATCACATGACAGATCCATTCATAAGGAGCTACAACGAGTTTAATGTGCTTTAGAAATGATTTTTCAATTGACTGGATCGTCGAGACGTGTCATGAACTGGGTTATTCATTAAGAACAGTTTCATAAACGCACAACTATAACGCATGAGATAATGAAACAGGACAACGCAATTTATATCAGTTGCACGTCATATAAGGAATCGATCTTATAGAAAAGTTCTTGTTTTTATTCGAGATTATTAATGAATCTGATAGAGCTTTTAATGCTCTTTCAAATATGTTGAAATCCGTTGTTCGAATCCTGCTTCCATAATGTATATTTCCACATTTACTGTACCGATTTATTTCCCATTGACCAGTGCCGCGTCGTTCGCTGAAGACGCGCGCGGTCTCTCTCCGTCTCTTTTTGGCTAAGTGCGCCGACCCCTTTACAACCATTCAAACACCGCGGTGCACCAGTTATCACCGCAATACGTCTATTGTTATCAACGTTGATGAGAGTGCAGTAATTGTTGCATCCATTGAGTTAACCATTTCGAATCGTTTTCAAAATAGCAATCATTTCGGTGGACTAAGGTGAACGCATAGCTGCTACGAGTAAAATGGGATACCAGGTTTGAGAAGTCCCCTTGCATTGCATGGATCAGGTCATTTTTCCATGTTTTATGGTGTGAATAGGTTTATTGAGTTCAACTGTGGAAGGAGCCTACATAGTATTCTCACTCTGTTGTGTGCTGATTTATTATGGGTACGTTTATTGTCGTGAACAAGTCGCATGAGCATTCAATTTTAATTTTTTTCTTTACTTCCGTTATTTTCATGAAATCACTACTAGCACGTGTCCGTAGATAATGCTGTGATAAACGATTGCTAACGAATTCGTTGATGTTAACCAAAGCAATACGATTACTCTAAATCTACGTATATCTACTATGTTTTCATATAATTGTATAAAATTTCATCAGCACAATTTTACTTGTATTGCTTTGATTGGAATAAAAGTGTTCATTTATATAAATGTTTTGATGTTTTCATTTCTTGATTCGAATTAACACCACTCTTTATTTTTCACGTCTCATTTCTTTAAAATTTTTTATGAGTTGAATTATTAAAGTTGTTTTGAGGGAGTAAAGAGAACAAGCTGGCTTACTCGAACGTCGAAGAGTGTTCCGATATGTATTCCTCACATGAAGGACAAAAGCGCGGCCTTCTCAGGTTGGATGACCTTCCATTCCATTCGTTATTTTCGATTATTTTCGATGCCTAATGGAGGAATGTTTCATTGCAACAAAGTGTATCGCTATAAAAAGGCAATATTCTCTTAATCTGCTCAACGTTTTACAACATAAAGAGATGTTTAATAGAGAAGTTGCTATGTGTTTTTCCATTTTAGTCCATGATGCCAGCCGGTTGTCGAAATAACCGCAGGCAATGAATGAGAAAGCTTCGGATGATGCGCTTTTCTGGAGCGAATCTTCAACAAAAAAAAAAATCTTCCTAACAGATTCTCAGGCTTTTTTTTTTTTACATACATGCACTTGCAAAAAAAATTTTTTTAATGTGCACATTTTTATCTACAAGTGCAAATCATTCATCACTTTCTTGTATCAATAGCGTCTCCAAGATTAGCGCTTAAAGTGCAATTGCCTTTACGAGATCATCATTCTTTAGTTAGATTGTTCCCGTCAAAGCTTATAGATTGAATCTACCTGGCAGGTAGGCACGTGATGACGTAAATAGGTTGAGTGACCATGGTCTAATTAAAATGAGCTTCGGCAGGAACAATCTGGCTAAACGACTGCCCTTGCAGAAATTTGCAAAAGCCTACATTGATTCTTACTACTCAAACACAAAGTATCGGCGTGGGTACAGATGAAGTTGGTTTTAACCTGGGTGGTCTCTTCTCTTCGATGTATGGTGGTTGCCATATCCTTGCTTTCTTTTTCCACCGTTAAGTTGTGACATTCTATTTATTGGAAAATTCCGTTATTTCTCGGATGTCATTAGAAACGAGCTTATCGTTGGTGTTTGAGTTGCAGTTGTTTCCTTATTGAGATTATGGTTTGTTGATGCGTGAGCTGTAGCTTTATGGTATTGCCGGATCGAGGACACTTCTTGGGGGTCATTCATTAATGCCTATATTTCCACTGTTTCGGATTGGCTTACATGCCATTGTTTAATGATGAAGTGCAGTAAAAACAACGTTCAGTGCATTTGAATTGTTAATAAGTGATCGGCAGCATAAAATATTTTATCGAGTAAATGGACTAAATCTGATTTGACGACAGCCGATCCTGAGATGAATGCGTAAAGGAACTAATTAATCAACTGTGATTAATTAGTTCACTAGCATAGTGTATTTGAATGTAATGCCGTACAGGTTTGCAGGAAATCAGTTGTCCCTCTGATCGGCGCTTCTTTCATCTTCCCACAGAGTTGGCAGCTTTACACTTTCTTTAACAGTATTCGTCTTGTGCGATGTAGAATTTCAACGCGTAATGCATAGGTTATAACGGATGTTTACAAGGGTAATATGGTGTGTTTGAGTGAAAAGAAGTGGATGCCTTTGGACATAGACTATGTGTGGAAAGTTGCCCGCATCTTGGCATCGTTTTATACGTGCTCATACTTATTCCTTCATGGATGAAGCGTTTTCCGTATGTCTATCCCTACTAATTGAATCACTCCATACCTTTAATTTATTATCTCTTTTCTCCTTTATCAATTTAACCTGCACTAGGTTATGATGGTTGACTATTAAATGCATTGGAATGCTATATAGTAATAAATAAAGATTTGGCCAGTGTATAATGACAACTTGCAATCATACTAATATAGTAATAAGTTTGGGTCGAATTCGTATCTGCGAATCGAACATGTGTAAGGGCATGAAAGTGAGGAGAGAAGCCTGCTTACGCATGTGATGTTTCGGCTGCCAGAGCCATCATCATCGAGCACCATCCACAAAGATGTCGCATTTTTTTTGTTGTTTATGAAATCATTTGCAGGCCTTATGGAGCGACGCATGTTGGTCCAGTGTTTCGTAATTTGCCGTTGTTTGGATTTCTGACTGGTCTAGTGCTTTTCTTCTATGTATTCTATATCTATGAGGCACAGAACGCCGAATTGACACTCATGCGGGAGGAGTATGAAGTGTTGCAAGAGCATCTATCGAAGGTGAAAACCGAAAATGTTGGTAAGTGTATTTGCACGTCATCAAATTATTGTATGACGGAGCTATCAGTGTTAAATGGCACTGAAGAATATCTCTAAATATGCACATGCAAAGCTGCTTTCTTTATTTAACATTAGCTTTGTTCGTTTATCGCCATAACGCTCACCTGCGCGATGCTTAGCGGAGTTCACTTCCGAAAGGAATGTCTCATACAAAACGTTTCTTGTGAGGCGGCATATATTCACCGTTGATCCGATGATTGGCGGAAGTTTTAGCAAATCAAAGTATGATAGGAATACGCAAAGGTTTGATAGGTATTGCCTCTGCAGTTGGCATGTGTTGGTGTTTATGTTTTCCTGGTTATTAGAGAGATACGAAAAGAACTAATTGAGTGACTTTCTTGCAGATATGAAGGCGAGTCTGGAAAGTTGCAAAGATAACGAGAAATCGCTTCAAGGAGAGAAGGCTGATACAAGCAAGAAATTAGAAGGTTTTTTTCGTGTTGAATTGTATGCGATGCTTTCAATGCCTGTTCGACGTTTGTAGGTGGTGCAGTTCCAATTTTTTAGATGGTCAAACTCGTTACCTCAGAATTGTAGAGCGGCTATAAGCCATTTGTTTTGCTGTTCATTTAAAGTGCAGTTGAATGAAGTTGTTCTGCAAGCTGAGATTATGGAAAAAACGTTGCCTCGTTCCCTAAAGTTGATTATATTTTGCTTGCTGCGTGTTGTTCTGTAGGAGTTTTCGCAAGTCAGTAGATAAGAGCAGAAAGACGCATCAACTAACTCAATACGCTATTTTCGGCTTGTATTGCAAGTCAAGGGTTTGGATAATCATTTATTGTAGAGTAAGGCTTCGATATGAATGTTGATTACAGCTTTTGCTACAGTGTACCAACAACTTTTGATGTTTCGAAATTTTGCATATCTTTTTCCGAGATCGAGTATAGATGGATCAACGCCGTCTGATCAATCTTCCCTTCGCACTTCCCACACTCTTCCCATCCTAATCATCCATAATAAAGAAAAGGGTTGCATGCTGAAGGGGGTGCTGTTTATTCTAACTCGGAATGATGCATAGCATCATGAGCCCATTCAACAGGAGATACTTACTGCTTATTCGTTTTGGAAGTAATTGAAGTTTTGTGATGTGACATCTCTTCAGAAGTGAAAAAACTGAGAGATTTTTTCTCATTTTCCGTCGCCCACTCTTTAGAAACGTTTCTTCTCTGTCGCTGTGTTCCTTACTAAATTCTGCTGAACGGTGCATTAGCACTCTCTCGCATAGATATTACTGCTTAATTTTTATTCTTTATGAATAAAAATCGTTCTCATCTTTGTTATCTTTGACGGTCATAAAGCTGCAATGTCTATTCACTCGCTTCATTTGTGCTTCTACTTTTGGATGAATACGAATGGGAACGCTTTATATTCATTATTTTGAAATAGCCAGTACACCTGAAGTAGGCTTCCCTCGGCCCTCCCCCCTGCCTTTGTCGAAAGGAGTCAGCGGGCATTTGTTTCGCAGTTGCTTTATACAGAGAGGGGTGTGTTGGTGGCGTATGTATTAAATATGTTTGGCTCTGTGGTTTTATTACAAATAAAGCCAATTTTTAATTGCAGAATGTACTAGCAACTTACGAAGCGAAAAAATGCGGGCTGAGAGTCAAAAGAGTGACGTTGCAAAGGTGGAAGCCGAAAAAGCGTAAGTGCTTTTCTAACATCTGCTTATTGAAGAGACAGCGCTTGTGAATTCAGAAGGTGTGAGTCTCAATTGTACGTTTCGACATAGTTGGGGGAAATTTTTTTTAGATTCTCTTGGATCTTATGTTTTAGGTTCACTTGAATTTTCCTCGAATCTTTTTTTGACTTTATTTTCACGGATGCGAAGTGGTCTTTCTCGCCTTTGTGAATAAAATTTCAGGCAATAATGGTTGTGTTCCCCCAAAAGTTTCTACTTCTTACCGTGGAAAGTGTTGCTGACAGGACAAAAGCATTTTTTGGATTGCATTCTTCGTCGCCTTCCTCCTACGTACCATAATTAATATCATTGCGTCTTTAGCATCTATTACTTGTGTCCCTCATCAAGCACCCCTTCACTTGTTCCGCAACTTCCATATGTTATTGCTTTATTTCACTTCAATGCAATATGTCCCCCTAACCCTGTTTTGACCATCCAGGTATGAAGTTTGTCATCGAAAAATATATTTGAAACCTGCTCAAGTTTAACTCTGACGAAGATTGCATTGTTGGATCGCTAATGGTCATCGTTTTGGGGCAATGAATAATGCTTCCGCAGTGTTGAGTATTTTGCGGAATGAAGGGCAAGGAGAAGGGAGTGTGACGATTGGCCATATTAGATTTTAGTTCGGAAGAGGTGTTAACTTGAGAGGTTATTCGATAGTATACCCACATTCCAAGTTTGATGATACATCTGGATTTCTAAAGGAAAGGGTGGGAAGGGATGGTGGATAGAGGAAGAGAGCAATTCAAATCTTGGTCTTCATTTGGTCATTTTAGTCTTTGTTAGACCGTCTTCTATCATGTTTCTTGTATTCGATTCTTCGTCATTCAAGGGTTTTATTTTGATGTTGATGTGTTTATGCATTTGATGCTTTCAACGACGGCTGATATAATTTTCATTGCAAGGCGTCAAGTCTATAAGCCCCGTAACGATTCGGTTGTTGATAGAGTAGTTGAGCTGCGTTATTGAAGCGCTGCATGTGTAGATAGTTTAGAGTGTGCATTTGTTGCAGAGAATGTTCAAGAAGACTTGAATCTGCGCAATCCGAGTTGGTTGGTCTTATTTCTCGTTTATTATTATATTTGATTTTACTAGGAACTACGTTTCAAATTCATTGCCGCTTTTGCACTATCAAGTTGTCCATCAGTTTGATCATTATCATCTCTAAAAATCTTTCAGAGTTATATCCCTAAAAATTATTCAGTTAGGAATGATGCCCCTCCTTCAGTCGGATTACACCTTGCAGTGTTTTACTGAACTGTGTCCCTTATGAAACTCTGTATTGAAAATGAAAAAAGGCCATGAAAATGCTTGAATGCAAAGATAGCGTTTAAATGTGCTGTTGAAAATGGAAATATCCTATAAGGTCCAGGGTATTAAGCAAAAATGTGCGAAAACATCCACAGTAACGCAAATACCTCTTAGAGGCTATTAAAATGTATTTCTTATCTAGTTTGAGAGACACAGACATACTAAACGGGTGGGGGGAGGGGGGGATGGCGAAGAAAGGGCGATAACAACGAGGTGTCGAAACTGCCTAACGAATAGGATTTTCAATTCTTTGGGGCAACAAATACGATGGAAGAAGTTTCTTTTCATTTCTCTAAATGAAAGAAACAAGTGGCTATTGCAGTTGCGTTTGAATGGAACAATGGCAGCGATGCATGCTGTTGGAGTGGATAATCAAGCACTTGTTATAACACTCAATAGTACTGTCAACCAGTAAGTTGGTTTTGCCACTATGTTACGAGGTTGTTGCTGAGATGCTTGCTAGGCACATTGCACTTGAGATCTTTTATTCATCCACTGTGGTACGTTTTGTTGTATGAAGTTGGTTATAGGTTTATAAAGTATAGGCATACACTCATTCCTCCTAATAAAACAACTCTTGATGTTGATATGCACAGACGTCACTTCTTATAGTTGGAAGAATAGACAGCGTATTATATCTCACAATGCAGACATGTCTATCGCATTGAGCAATTTGCATAACATTTTAGAGTCGCATCGATAAGATCTCCTTATCCATCGCTGTTGACATCGTTAACACATAAACAAAGAGGCTGAAGAGAAAGTTCCCGCCGAAACAATGGCCTCTTTTAAACGCTCAATGTAGTTCCACATTGAAGGTTTTCCATATGAAGATGGAAAGAGGAGATATGAGAGAGAATTGGGGCTTATTGCTGCAGTGAGGGAACTGCAGCTTGTTGAGATTAGCGTTAAGAAATTTTTGAAAGTTTGTTATTTCATATAAAAGTAACAATGTTCTAATTGCGTTTGCTCGGCATCAAAAAAGAAATTCTTAAAAATTGTTAACGTTTTTATCTCACTGAAATCAAACAAGGGATCCTTCTCCTGTGATTGAATAGAACTGATAATATTCATAATTTAGTTCCGTCACATTTAGTGACAGCTGTTTTCAGGAACAGCTGTCAGAAAGTATAGCGAACGGCTGTTAACTATGTTGGTTATTCCGAAGCAATTGCTATCGGTGCAGTTGTGCAACAAAGCCGTGTAAAGCGTTGAAGGGAGGCCTTATAAAGGCTGTATGGAGGGAAATAGTGAAGCTAATGAGTTTCGGAAAGGCAATATGCGAACTTCATACCCCAAGAAGACAGTGAACAGCGATTATTATATTTGAGCTTCCCGCACGAATTTTGCTTCTTTACTATTCGGCTCTCCTTCCTTACTTTTCCGGATGACCACATCCACCAAGTCAGGGTTTTACTTGAAAAACCTCCAACGTCTGGTGTATGCTTATGTTGATTGAAAAAAAAAATCTGACCAAGGCGGTAATCAGCCAGTTTCAATTTAGGTTAAGAGCAGAATTAGCGCGCTTAAAAGGAGAGGGGCATGCGGAGAGTGCAGTTCACGTCGCTAATGAACTTACTCAGGTTTGTCTCAATTACCTATTTTATGAGATGGATGATCCTATTTTTAGCATTATAAAATTGTGATATAACTGAAGGTAATTGAGTGTGTGTTTGATGAGTGGCTGTTGTTTGCGGCGATGGTTGCGGGTGTTTTTGTTTATTTCATTGTTGATCTGCGTTCACTGAAGTGAATTTATAAGGTGATCTTACAGGTGAAGTTATCTTTAAGCACTTCAATTTGTTAATAACTCATACATATTTATTGCTAGATCTTTTTTTTTTTTTTTTTAGTTTCCTATCGTTTAATTGCCATAATTTTATCGTCTCCGGCGAGTGTATGAATTGCTATAGGTACTTCATTTATAGCATGTTTGTTTAGTCGGTCAATGAAACAGAGCACAGAGATTGGATGACAACACGGAATAACATCGCATATTAGGTACATATGGGGGAAGCTCTCAGGTGATTTCTATATTAGATATTGCCAGAACATTTCAGCTGTTATCGTTTCGACGACTTCATATCAGATCACATCGTATTTATGCATACTCCGTTCAGTAACGGTTATTTTTTAATGTTTTTTTGAGGAGGGATGGTGAAAAAAATATCTCTTGTCATATCGATTGTGATAATTCAGCTATTTAAAGGAAGCCTCACCAAAAGCGAACGAGCACTCACCGATTGTTCCGCAGATTCTATCGCTTAGTAAGGGCGATCATGATAAAGGTGAGAGATATCACCGCATTTAACGTGCATCACACTGTAGCTTCGTCTTTATCATTTATTTACTAGCTGCTATGTTGTAAGTTCCCATTTTTAACTTTGTGGGATTCCACGAAGGATCAGCTCGAGTGGGTCAACTTGTGCAATTTGTTGTGTGAGGCGTGTCTCTCTGATGGCGCTTTTACTGTTTTTATTTTCTGAGTATTAGTCGAGCTCATCTTTAATGAGGAAATTACTGAAAACATTTTCCATTTTTCGAGTGTATTTGCAAAGTAAATAATGGCTAGATCTTGCATCTTCAAATCTCTCTGTGCAGCGATCCTGCCATTGCCAAGTCCTCAAAGATATTCTTTTTTATTGGGGATGGTTGCGGGTTGATCTCGGTTATGATGATTTCCTGTAACAATATTGAACTCTATTTTCTGTGTCAGCCAGCAAGGGTTTTGAGCACTTTGGATGCATTTTATGAATAGCAAGGTGAACTGGTTCAGCGACAACGCTTTTGGAAAAGAAGCGAATCGTTTATGTGTTCTTATGAGTGATCAGTTCGACCAAAATGTGAGCTCGTAAATGACGATCGTACTAGTGTGGTACTAACTGCACTGATGAATGAGTTTGCTAAAGCTCGTATCATAACACTTTATCTGACACATCATTTCGTCTTCATGTTCGTGCTTCACCTCTGGAGAGAACCGTTTATCTGGATGCTTAAAAAATAAGAGGAGAAGGGCAGTGAACGAGAGCTGGGTTATTCTCAATCAGAGCAATGGAAAACTCATTCATTTTGCAACAAAAGTTAAGAAAATTGCAACCATCTTCGTTCCCCGTTAACACTGCGCTCAGATTTTTAAAGCTTTTGCGTCATTTTTTTGCAAGTACACTTTTCGCTATTCTTCAGTTATGACTAAAATCATTCATTCGAGAATGCACTGAAACATTTAAATCTTCTCATATTATCGTCCCGACTAAAGCCTTGTCGGCATTGACTACTTGAAAACGTGCAAAATTCGAATTGGGGATTGGTAACGATGAAAGAAATTGAGGAGAAGAGAATGTGGAAGCATTACAATTCGTTCTTCAAGTGGAAGGGAATATCCTTTAAGAGCAATCGAATTTCCCAAAAAGGGTTAATTTATTCAGAGTGCAACTGTTTGGTTAAAAACGCAATTGCAATCAATGCAAATATTTGAGTTTCAGATAAGTCTACGAAGTTTATACATAACTGAATGCTATGCGAACGGGAACAGCTGTGCATAGTGCTTCTTCATCTAGGCAGCTGCTCGCTGCTTGGTGTAACGGACTTGAGAAATGTTTAGCCTGTGAAGATTATACTAGCGGGATATATCTATAAAACTCGGAGGTAGGGATCGTCGACGAACAGAAATAAAGTTGAAGGAGAATCCCCATAGAATATTCCACTGAAAGTTTGATCGAATGAACCTCATCATATTTTTTTCCTTATCTGCTCTATTTCCCATCCATCTGCCTCACTAAATCCAACCTTTTTTTCAGAAACGGTCAAAGAAAACGCTCAAGCATTACCAGCAGACGAGAAAAGGGCAGCTCTTTTACCACCTCAGGTCAAAAGAGATGATGCAAAGGTGACTGTGGCATCAAGTACCACACAGAGTAATGCGGGTGCAGAGCCACATCCTCTCGGTAACTTTAGCTCGTAACCATTCACTGATTGGAATGTATAGTGCTGTTATTAGTGCTGTGTGAGGGTAGATGAACACTAGAACGACGGGACGGGTATAAATGACTGTTGATTTTGCTTTTTCCTCAATAATTTGATCAAATTTTTGTCTTCTTCTTGCAGTCAGCGTCTGTTTTATTAATGTTTCGACTTGCCTGAGTGTGCAGTCATTGTATTCACTTATTTATTTAGGGTTTTCTGCTTGCACCGGAAGCTATCGATTAAGCTGTGTCATATTGACCTTCATAGAGCGATTGCCGTCCACTGAACATTTCGCTGTTGATTCACAAAGTAGCACGTCCAGCTGAGAAGATGATTTTGTGTCAGCGAGAAGTGAGGGTGAAGGTGTTGGTGTGGGTGAGTTGCTAGCGAGGAACGATATGAGTGCTAACCTTGCTCGGTCTTCACAGCAACCTCAGTGATGTGCTGTACAGTGAAGACTACCGCGAGGGACTGAACCGAGTTGAAGCTCGGCATCTCTCGAGGCAGCTGGAACGCCATAAAGAAGGGAAACATCCAACTAATGCAACTACTTATGAACGATTGTGTCATCGGTGCCTTCCTTCTGCGACGCTTTATGTGATGAACAATTGCAGAATCAGATGCTCAGAAAGAACTCTAAACTTCGAGTTTTTTCATTTGAGAACTTTGAAAGAAAACGATCGTTGTTGTTTACGACCAAGGTATCTTTTATGCGAAAGCTGTCCTCCTCGATGGTCTTTCGATGGGGCACATTTCCATGCGTGCTTTACGCTGTCTTGAATTTCTGGTCCTATTGGCTTGGGCTTGGAGCTTTTCGTTCTTCCCTTCCCCTTCCTGTCTCTTCTTACCCTTCTTCAGTCTCCGAAGAAACTTTTTCAGGATTTAATTAGCTGTTTTTGTGCCAGAATGCAACATGCAAATTTGGTTCATTGCCTTGATGAACTTATCTCTCACCAAGCTTGCAAGCTTGCCCATAACAACTCACCACCAGGCCATAACTACTATGAGAAACTCTTTGCAGTAATACTCTTATCGATTACGTTTTTGAGTCAATGCAAAAAATTGAAATGGCAGTGTGAATGCACTTCTACTTATATGCGCTGCATTTACATAGTTGTGACCGATGAATGTTGACTGAAGCACTCTGATGATATGTAATCGGTTGTTGCTTCGTTTCCATCATCATTTATCACTTCGCAGAGTGGGTGCATGAACATAGATTTTGATAGAAGGGTGCTAGAAAGAACTTTTATTCGCTTCGATAAGCTCTTTTTTTGCTTGTGCGATGTTTTTGCTTGTGGGGCTTTGCTGCTTTAAGTGTTTTCTGAGCAGATATGGCCAAAGTGGGCGATGCACTAGATATGGATCGCCCCGCTGGACCTGGTGATCGAGTCAAACTCGAAGATAGAAGAAACCAGCAAGACGAGGACGACGGTAGATTGGTGATGCCCGGAGGCGAATATGCTAACAGCCTGGGTAGGCGTGCTGAAGTGCTTTCAATTATTATTCCACCTATTTAAAAAAGAACAGCTGAGAAAAAAGACTCTCGTGATGATTGATATATGCCGTCGTGTCTCTAGAAAGATGAAGTGTGATCTCGTAAACAGTGAATCTGTTCACGTAACCTCAACAGGGAGTTAGCTATTATTTTAGCAAGCGAAAGCTAAACTTTCGGCAATGCAGTAACAAGAGTTACAGACCAAATACAAGCTGGATGAAACATTTACTTAGTGTTCTGTTGCATCGTTCCTGGGCGCTTCTATTTGAAAAACATTGACTTACTCTCTTATTTGGTTGCCTTGTTATTTCTTTATCATTTCACATATTCCTTCAACGGAAACAATCATTCGTGATTGATCCGTTGGGAAGGGTCAAAGTCCAAAATGTTCGTTTGTGGAGATTAGTCTATGCTCGTTGAATATAAGTGTGGCTGACTGGAGGCAAAGCAATTGGCTGTGGGGACCCTTTTTTTTTTGTTCGAGTCATCCTCCTTGCCAACGCCTCGTCCCTATCGGCAGACCACTGCCGTTTTTCATCTGCTCACTTCGGTCAGGTCGCTTCTTGGTAGATACTGCCTCCTCCCTTGCAAAATACCAAATTTGCTTTTGTATTGTGGGCAGCTTCTTTCTCCTAAACTTCCTTGTTGAGTAGATTTCCGGTCAGATTGCGCTCCACCGATGCTTTCCCATCGAAATTACTTCCCAACGATTTGATAGACTGCATCATCATTCCACTTCAAATTTTAGTGATGTCTCTTTTCCGCTCCTCCCTTCTCATCCTCCTCTTCTCATCTGCCCCCCCCCCTCTTCTTGGCGATGGTCCCACCGTAATATGCGAAGGTGAATTGTTGCAAAACTGATGTCTTCAATAATCTTTCGAAAGTTGCATATCGAATGATAAAAAAATGAGTACTGCTTGATGCGGAAGTGCATGCGCTTTTGCATAGTTGATGCACAGAAATGCTTTTACAGGCTCCTGTAACCTTCCATAAGCGGTGATACCAACGCTTATCGCGTATATCCATTGATTTTTCATCAGGAAACGAGGAAAACGGCAAAACTACTTTCATCCGGCGAGGGTGGTCACTCATTTGTTGTTTATTACGAAGAAGAGGGAGGCATGGCGGAGTCAGAGGGTTGGATGATTCATTAAATCATGAGGGAGCTGCTGCCGGAATTACCAGGCATTGCATGAACACTCTACGCATGTTCACCTCTTCGTGATTAGCTTTTTGAAGAGAGATGCAGAATTGTGAGGGATATTCATATCAAAAAACGATTGACTCGATTGTCTTGTCCGCAAATTATATTGATAAAATGGTGAACCGAGTTCATCGCTTTCGATATCTTTTAATGTTTCAATAATGAACTAATTCGGTCAGGTAGAGAGTTCTCATCGGTTATATTCTAACTGCACTAATTGATGTTTCGAGCATCACTAAACAACGGCAGTAGGATTTATTGTGAACCCGAGTGGGTCATAGGCAGTTGATGACTAGTCCACTCCTAACTATAAGCGGCGACTGTAAAATGATTCGGTAGGTTAGGGTGAGTAGCTCGAATTTTCTTTTCGCTTAAGTATCATAAATGAATCGAATAATGAATTGATTCAAACGAATGATGTTCAAGAGTGCAGAGAGGAGAAAGAGATGGAAATCTTATAGGAAATGTTTGATCTGTTTGCATTTTCAAAGATTTCATTCAAAAATATTCATTAATAAAGTTACAATATTAGATACTGAAATCACCGAAAGCAGTAATGTCGAATAATTACTCTCCCAGCGAGAATAAGTCGATGAGTTTAATGAGTCCTTCGATGAGGATCGTTAACGGAAGATGTAATTCCAGAACAAGGCACATTTGCACGTCGCAACAACGGGGCTGCCCCAGATTTCGAAAATGACGACAAGAGGGTCAACGAACATGAAGTTTGATTGTTGCTCTCCGCATTCATTTCCGCTTTTAGTACAGTTTGAGAGGGGGTGCCGATGCTGAGATTGCAGTTTGATGAATGGAACAGTGTAAATTGGGCGTATGGGTCTTCGGCACTCACCATTATTGCTTGACTTTCATGCTTCATTCATCTAACTGACCAGTTGCTGTATCTAGTCATCTTCAGAAGAGAAAACACCAAAAAAGAAGAGATTGCAAAACGAAGGTTACAAAATCGCATCTACGGGCGTTCATGAGGTCTCATATCTGAGAGTGGATCGTTGATTTGAGGGTCTCGAGAGAACGGAGATAAGAGACAAAGTACATAAATTCCCGAAAACAACTTTAAGGCGCCTTCATGTTGAAATCCGCACTATCTATGAGGGGGTTCGTCGATTTCCGTTTATAATATAGCTTGGGCAACTACGAAAGAGATTTTGCCGTTTCTAAATCTAAGATCACATAATTTTTGAGGCCCACTTTTGCTTCGTTGTTTCAGAATACTACCCACCACCCTTATATTGCTAAAGGAATATGTAAGTAAGCTTAAATGACGAGGGTGGCAATAAGCCACTGCTTTTGAGCTGTTTATTGCACTGTCTTCCATACTAAGTGAGCAACTGAGAGTGCATTGCGTTCATGTTCGTGTAGTGCCATCATTGACGTTAACCTTTGGTATATCTATATTTTTGTTTTTATCCATCATTTACATTTGTCATTCACAAATCTTTTCACTTTCATAGTCACAATTTCGATATATTCGATGAATTTACCAATTCAAAAATTTTATATCAATTTTGTATCATTGCGAATTTTACAGTGCGAAAAAATTCACTTTCGTTAACAGTGATCTCTAGAATATAATGGTTAATACAACAGAGTATCCATACAGATCGACCGTCGATACAGATGGGTGCCTTTGCTTGCAACTTAAAATTTACACTTCTCTTAAGTTTACAGTAACGAATAAAATCCACTCTTCCTTCATTTTGAAAGAATCAATTTGTTTCATCTAATTATTTGAGGCGCTTAAAATCTTGGTGATGGAATTATAATAAAGCTATTAGACTGCTTATAATTGAAGGCGTTGAGGATAACAGATTTTAGAATATTCACTGAGAATTTCTACAATAAATACACTTTTTCAGCGCGAATCACTATTTTGTGCGAAGCAACTGCTTAGATGCATTGAGATTGACCCATTCCCCAACTGATGGTATTAAATTTGCTCTCTACGGGAATTTCAGTGTTGCTTTCGAGAAGACGACGAAGTTTTTTTCTAATTGTGCATTTTATGTGTGAACTATAAATGTATCGCTTTTATGTATGCGTTTATTGTGCCTCAATGTTGTCATTGTTCTATGCACTCGTTTCACAGATTTCTGGGCCGCACTGATGAGTTCCTTTATTCCTTTATAAAGTGTCCATATTTACTTCATGACGTGAAAATTTCCGTGTACTATAAGAAAAGATTCGATTCAATTCGACGCGGCTCTCGCATAAGCCGATCTATGCATGCTTTATGCCATTATCCATCCGCCTATATTGACCAAAGTCCCATAAGAGATAGTGCAAGGGAGAAGGATTTTGCGTTGGCGTAAGATCTACTGAAAACTTGCGCTCCTTATTGCGTGTAACGTCGGGTAACTCCAGATTGAGAGCGTTTTAAAAATACCTCTAAAGAACCACAGTGGGCTATTGGGTTAGAAAAAAAACAACTATGGAACTGAAAACGGTTTAAAAAAAAGGCATCGGGAAAGCAAGTATTATTAGATAAATAGAAATGAAATTTTGTGAAGTTTATTTGTTTGAGTGCTTTGTGATAGATATATGTGTGCAATCACTTATTGTTCGTTATCACATTTGAAGCCAATTGCCTCGAGGGCATCAACTGTGCCATTTACACTGCTAATAATTTGGTGACACCGACGAAAATGTACTTCACATTAGTGTATTCCTTTCGAATGTTATATTTTTAACTTAATAAAGAAGTAATAATGGCAGTTTAAATTTTTGCTGCATTCTAATGATTTCATTGAGCGATTATAAGTAGTAGTCCACTTTGTATCATTGAATATTGCTCTGATACAATATTGTAGCCATAGTCAAGTGTACAGACGCAATATTTTTCCACTCTTACGAGCAACAAGTAAGAGAGTACTGAGCCGTCTCCGACAACGTGATATAGCCGATATTCCAGGAACCGATAGATGTTAGAAAATGCAGTGTTAATTATTTCGTGTTTCGGCTTAATGACCTCTTTATTCTTGCCTTATATGATGCTTGAGCACGCTAGCAGATAACAAAGCAACAATTCCCTCAGTTGGATTCCCGGGTTTGCATTGTTCGATTGCAATTTAGCTTGTTCATGCATGAATAAGCTGGGGACATGATTTTATGAAACGAATCGACTAGATTTTCTTGTACGAACTCACGAAACAGTTGTCGATTTTGCACTTGAATAGTCTGATTTCTACTCAAAAATGCGGCAGTATGTGCTAGAGGGGACTACAACTTTGTCATGCAGCGGAGACAGATTTCTTCAATGGTAACTCCGTTATGTTGTTGAAAGCACAAACAATGTGGGAATAGAAATATGGAATTCGTTTGGTGCATTCGCTGGCCAGGCACAATGAGTCGACATTCCCTGATCAACAATATCTGATCTTGGTAACTTCATTTTGCAGATGGTTAATATTTATTCTTGTTTGTTACTATTGTATGCGCGTGATGAACTGTTCTCCCTTCTGCCTGTGCCGCCTCGCAGTTTACCCGACCGCATCTCGACAAACGGTGCAGATCGTCAAGGGGACCTGGAGCACTAGACGAGCCAAGGGGTGCTGACATATAAATGTTCATTCCTTTCTGGGATTTACAGTTCCTTCTTTTCATTCGAGTTGGATTTTGCTGATCTGTCCTGATTGATGGTCATAGTTTGTGATAAAATTTCCTTAGAGGAATGAAATTCTGCAGTCTCATATAGTTTCCCTGAATGCAACTCAGCTTGCATAGGAAAAAACAAAAGAGATGCTTCCGGTGAGAATGAGCTTATAGTAAACGCAATTTCCACAATACTTAAATACAAAAGCACATGTGTAATTGCCTTTGAATGCTGGCCATGTAACAACCAGCAGCAATCGTACGGAAGTTTCCTTCAATGGGTTCGTGCGGTCACCGTAATGCTGGTAAGCACTTCGGGATATTCTGTTCACCACAATGCAGCCCAAATCCCCATGCAGCTTCACATCGATCGTTCCTCACCTCTGTGACCCCCACCACCACCTTTATTTCCATCTCCCTGCAATTTTTTAAGTGAACAATTCATAGCATTCGGAAATAAACACTTTGCGATCGACATTCACATCAACTCGACATCACTTTCATCACCAGCAAACAATAACAATGAACATTTGCAATTAGCAAGTGCACAGAAATTGTTGGCATTCAGCCAAGTATTAACAAAGCGCGGGAAAGATTCAATTGAATTGTTGGATGCACATCGTTTTATCGGGGTGGTCGGTATTTTATTTGCGGGTGATCGTGTGGTTTGTTTACCTCGTGGGAATTTGTTGTTTACAATGGGTTGGAGGAAGTATATGATGCGAAGGATTATTGCTGAGAGATGGTAGTTTTATGGCGTATCCTGTAGAGAGTTCTATAGTGAGTGTTCGCAAGCCATCAAACACTAATAACTGTGCCTTAATCCGTACTGGATTTATGTGCCTGGACTTTTCTTCCTCATGCAGTTTGGCAATACCCCTGGTCAATGGCGTTGTGCAGATCATAACCCATATTTTACTGTGAATAGAGTGGTGCAATATTGTTCTTCTTGCAATTTATCGCTTCTTGAAGGCTTCCATGGCTTGCTTTTATTCAGACAGGCTCATATCAATGATGTTTTGTATTCTTTGTGTAGAACAGAACACATAGCTTCATCTCGGATACCGAATCTTGCTGTTAAACCCAATTTTTTCGTGCACCTGTCTCGCTCGCTATTGTTGCTGTTAATTTGATCTATATCACCACATTGTTTATCATTTGCAGATTCCACACAAAATTTTGAAGAATTCCAACGCATATATCTGAAATGCCATGTTGGGGCCTGACGAATTGCCGAAAATGCCATATTTTGGAAATTATAGACATTAAACATCCTTTAACACAAACCAGTTTTTTTTTTCGAGGACGTAAAGGAATCAGAAAACAGAATGCGTGGATTGTGTAAAAATCTTGTGAGAATCCAGTCGGTTGGCACATAACCCAGGTTCTGTTTTGCTTATTACTGGTTTTTTCTATATACTGGATCTCTCTCTAACAGCCTTTTTGAAAATCCAGCCTTCGTGGGTTCATAGGAGCGCACATAAACCTATCCACAGAGTTTGTGTAACCTTCACACCGATCGCCCCAAAATTTCAGTTGCTCCAAAACGTGTGAGGTTTATAACGGATATCCGAATTCACCCAATGGAGTTCTTTGGCAGTATCTGACTGACGGTTCATTCAGAGGATAAACCGTATGATGGAAGACGTTGCAGCGAGGCGACGTGGCCAAGAGGCGGATTCTGACGCTGACACGGACGATCTGGTGCTTTCGGGTGTCGAGTTCGTCGTGTCCAGTGACCAATTCGATCAGCGGCAAGGACATACTGACCGTTATTTGCGAAGGTTTTTTACTTTTATCTAATTGACATTCTATGGTTTCAGCTATGGGCAGAACTAGTCCAATATGAAGTGCAATAAAGCTAGTTAGTGAACGAAAATGGCATTTAATCAACCTTCATGTGGTGATGAATTAGATAGAGCCTCGGTCAAGGTTGAATGAAGATTTAACTGAGGCCGATATTTTGGAGCTGATTTCCTTCCAGGCTTCTGCGTTTTTGAATCGTCCACCTTTATGTTTTGGGGGTCATCGACCATATGTTTCGAGCTCATCTTAGTACTTCCTCCGCCATGCTCAAATCCAATCTTGCTTTACTGAATAGTCTGTCGTTTGTCTGCCGTGAGATGTCTTCTAGCAAAGTAAGCCTAGCTTACGATGCCAAGGTCTCGTGGGCTGTCGTTTTATATAGGTTTTGAGCTGCTGAAAAGATACGTGCGTCTCGAGGTTTTTGCGGTGCATGGAGAGTAGAGAAAGAAGTCAGAACTTTGTGGAGAAGATAATGCCCTTCACATAATGACCTTTAAATATTCCTGTTAACTGTAAGGGCAGTCGGCTGCTCCGTGATTGCACTAAATCCGCACAGAAGGAATAGAGGGATTTCTCTATCCTCTTTTCTTTGAAAATGTGACTTCTCCTCATGATATTGCTGTAAGCAGTGCCTAAATCGATGAACTCTGTGGAAAGGAGCACAAGATTCTACTATCCTCTCTAAACTACGGTCTTTTAAGCGAATCAGTTTGTGGGTGATGGTTTCGTCAACGTTTGCTTGTTTATAATTCTTCACTCATAGGAAAGTATGTATACTTTGGGAATGTTAAATTATGCAAAATTAAATGTCTATTTTGGTTATACATTCTATGTAACTTGTAAAATTTTATGTAAGCAAGCTAAGTTATAGACAATTTGATAGCGATCTGGCTGTTGGAGCCGAAGCGTGCACCACTCCCGCCACGAATCGTCCTCTATCATCTAGAAAACTTCAATTCGATACTACTCTTTCACCGGTTGTTACACCGTAAGTTGGCGAGCATTTTCACTCTCTCCATCTCAGATATCCTATTGCATTTCTTTTGGAAATAAGTGAAATTTATAAAATTTCTCTCTTGCACCGACTGTCTTTATGTCAACCATTGGATTTCTGTATCTTTATTTTTTAAAGGAAACAAAATTATCGTCTCGTCGGTTTTGAAATTTAAAGTTGCGCTTTGCGTAAACTTCCTAATCGAAAAGGCTCCTCTGAGTAAACGCTTATCCTGCGCACCCATCAAAATAAGCTATGCCTGTAATCCTTGATGTAAGTTGAATGAACTGAACATATTTATATATTGTTTTTCATGCTAACTTAAAAAAGCCAGCATAGAGTTCGTTGTGAAAGATCATTTGTTACTGTTTATTGCTGTGCTGACCTATACTTTTATATAAATAATGCAGGAGTGAAGTTTCATTTTGCAGTATTTTTTATTTTTAATCTCAAACGCGGAATTTTCGATGAGCTCATAAGCCTTCTCTTTCTTGGTGACTTTTCCATGCACTTCGCAAAAACTTCATAAGTCTTTGTTCGAGTCGATCGAATAGAACGCAAATTACGATTGAGTATCTTTGCTGTGATGTTGGTGCACTGAACTATGATGTTATGTATCTTTTTTTTGGAGAGTATTATACAGTCAGCGTAGGGGATAAATTTTTTTTTTTTTTTTTGAAGATCAGGTCTTTCTCTTGAAGTAGTAGATGGGAAGGGAATGGAAGCTGATTTTACTACGCTATTATATTCTGAAGGGTAAATTAGTATGGTTATATGTAGACGTTCGATATTTTCAGTAAACGAACCTGTTTGAAACGACTCAACGAGGTCCCCTCTAAAGCTGTGACGTTCAACTCAGAAATGGTTCAAAATCGCGATCTTCAGCTCGATTCGGTTTCATCATCTGAGATTGATGAAGAGTGCTCCGGTTTGACTCAACCGTTTCTGCACAGGTGTGTTTTGGTTGTTGTTCTCTGATATCTGAAATCCACAAATATTGATATTTAGTTCGCTTATTTCGATGCATTGATGCGAAATCTAAGAAGGAGGAAAAAATTCTATGCGGAGTGTTGAGTTCTGCTAAACAATAGTCTTGATATGTGGTAGACTTTGGTTTAAAATTATTGTCCTGATGATTTTACAATTCAGGTTTATCAACGCTTATTGTTTATTTCATCTGTTTAGCTTGCGTGGGCCATCTGGAAAAGTGCTGTTCGTTTCATTGTTCGTTCATGATTCTATTCTCGGATTCATGCATCGGACATAAGCTCTCATTTTTCCTTGGCCTCCACCCCCTCTCCCCTTCTGTCCCAACTGTCGAATGCTCACGTCAGTGAATTATAAATACATAGTCAGGAGCGCATCCAGTTCATTCTAATGTGACCTCCGCATTTCCCACCATTTCCCATTTGCTTCTTGAGCCTCTTTTGAATGGCCATCCCTGTGTCATTTGGGCATTATGACTGATTGGGGAACTAACTTCCCCAATGGCAACAATTGGTCAACGGGTTCAGAGATAATTGAAACTTTTGAAACTTCAAGTTTACAATGATGAGTAAATGGATAAGCGTAGTATTATCTAGGAGAGAAAGAGGCACCAAAGCGATGATGACTTTACGAGTGCGAAGTCTAATGCAAAAACTCAAAATCCACAAATAATACGAAGCATTGTGTGTTTTAAGACCTCTCCTCTTCTGTCTGCATCGACGAGTAGGTTAAATGCTAGTGTTCTTGTCAAAACAGTACAGTATTGAGTAAAATAAAATAGAATAATTTGGCTTAGCATGTTATTTCCCAATAAAATGGGCAATTGGGGAATCTATATATCTTTACCGAAAACATCGAAATATATGATTAATGATCCTCATGGTTGCATCCATCGCATTAAAATGGCCGTTTAATTATATGTTCAGGTATGTGGATGCACTAAACGATATTTTTTCCAAAGCACAATCTCACATCGATGATTTGAATTTGATGTGTATCGCGAGTGCCGAACTCGACAAATTTGATATCGATATGGAGGCATCAGGCAAAAGTGCACAGTTTGCAAGAATTGAAGTGAGTCACTTTTAATGCATTGTTTAAATGCGCCTTCATGCTCATTCGGTTGATTGTGCCCTTGTGAGGGAGAGCGAAAATATTCAGCCGTCCTATTTTCTTTATCGTTTATTTCATAAGTTACCCTCATGCCCTTAATTCCAATTTGCGTTTGATGAAAGCATTATGCCCCTTTCAGCTTTTTTTTTTTTTTGCAATTCGCTTATTTCTCTACGATTTTGCTTTTTGTTCATTTATCTTTGCTTTATCATCAAGTGATTTTTAATACTTTTTTTTTTTTTTTTTGCAAAATCCGTTAAATGCATGTTCTACGTTCATCTCTATCAGTTTGTATTCTAGTGGACGATGATGCTTACTGAACTATCGTTTGTGATGATAAGATTGTTGCGGCGTTATGTTTTGGAAAAGAATAATTTTCTGATTGTTTGCACTAACATATAATATGTCATGTTATAGCGACTCTTTCAGAACCTCTCGGCAGCCGAGTTACGACATCTTTTGCGCGCCGAAATGCTACGAAATGAGCAAAACGATTTGCGGATTGAGAAACTCACCAAAAGAAATGTTCAGCTGGAGAAACGTCTCGCAGTCACTGATACTGCTGAAAAACATTACACACAAATGAAACTTGAGGTGAGATTCTCGATTTTTTGTTGCAGAGAGAAGGCAGTCGCGAGGTCCGTATCTTTTCTGCACACGTAATTTTCAGTATAGAGAGGGTTAGTGTTGTATCACTGGGTCAGTTGGGCATCATTTCCTATAGAAAGTTTCAAATTTTATTTTTTGCACTTCTACAAGGGTGTTTGACGAAAGCCAGCCATTGAAGACTGCAGTGGAAACATCCTTCAAGAACCATAAACAGAGGAAGCTTGAAACGTCGATGTCAGAACGAGATTAACGTATTTATTATGTAACTTTAATTCATCTCATTGTTTCTTGGTTTTTTCCTTGGCTTGATCAGCACCGCTTGAGTGATCAAGTTTTATGAGTTACAGCTTATTTTTAAGTGCACATTAGCTGCAGAAAGTCTATATGCGCTTTCAGTTAGTTCGACTCAATTGGTGGAAATGAATGCACTTCTTCGGAGAAAGAACTGTTTTCCAAACTTAGTGTAGGAAGGCTCCTACGTTTGCTTCACCTGTTTTCCTGAATGTTAAGTACTCTGTTGTTTTCATCAATGACCCGAATTCACTCATGCAGTCTTCCTCTACATCGTAAATGCACCCATTTTTACGCATATTTTTTTCACAATCTTCAATTCATTTCTCCTTACATGCCAAGGAGGGCATACATAAGTTCAACGTACGTTGTGGTCCAAGAGTCTACGACATGCGTCGTACGTGTATGTGCTGCTTGAAAGCATAACACGAGGCATGTCAAGTACGAAGGAAACTGGGGGCAGCCATGTCACTATCAGTATAGTACTTCTCTGTATGTAAGAGACTCCCTTCTCATATGTACAAGGCAATTAGTTTTCTCATGTGCGAAAAGTGACCTGAAAACGCATTCATGGGTGCTGAATGGAGCACTATCTTTGAAGCAATTAAATTTGCTAGTTCACTTAAAGATTGGGTGACTTAAGACGTACACAACAATACAGGTTAACCACAAATACCCTTCTGCAACCCCATTTCGCCTAGCGTCTTCGTCGTTCACGATGAATTTGGTGTTTCTCTTTGTAGAGCGTATAAGATAGGTCCCCTTCACATCCTGCACTTCAACCCTTTGAGGTGTTTTTTGTTACACCAGATGTCATGGGACAGGATTTCTTCTAGCAACCGTATTCATCTTCCAGCACCGATGCTTGAAATTATTCTGGATGCATGAAAAGAATTATCCAATACGCGCCGAGCAACATTCCGATCAAACCTTACAAAGTTTTTGCCAGGACCTGTGAAGATAGCCCAACTTGGGCAGCTTTGGCGACATTTTGTTGTTGCATCGTACTGTCCCACAAAGTTTTGGTTTGTTGTCCATAATCTCTGAACTCCTATGCAGTTGTAATTTCTATTTCAAAATCTGTTCCTATATTTGGGGTGGATGTGGGATGTGTAGTGCAAGTTTGTTTTGCTCTCTGAATACTCGACCGTAGCGTTACACTTACTGCACAAAATCCTTACGAAGCGCCAGTTTTGTTTTGTTTAAGATGGAGAAGAAACTGTCAAGGTTGTTGGAAGAATTCGGTGATGTTGAGAGGAAGAGGATCGAGCGTTGTACACATCTCATCGAAAGGAATGCCAAGTTGGAGAAGAGGAACACGTTGAACATTGCACAAAATGAGACGCTTAACGCACAGATTGTAGCACTCAACGAAAAGATTGCCAAACTTAAGCAGGTAAAAACTCTTTTTTAATGTCTTCTTCTTATAGCGGACAGTTATCGGCATGTTATTTGTATATGTTGTCGTCTGACTATTATAGCATCACTGTGGTGATCGCTAACAAACGTAACAAGTGCTCATTACTAAGATATGGGGAACAAATAGATGTTTATGCGGATGCTCACAGCAACTGCTTCCTTCTGGGAGGTGAAGTTCGATGATTGGTGGTGGTGAACTTGACATTGGTAGTATACAGTAAGCTAGACCCTAAGGATCCAGTCATAGAATTCAACTAGTTAAATGTTGACTGTAGATAGAAGGAGGGAAATGTCGTTTGAGGTGGAACGTCACGCGAGATCGTCTTGTGATATGGGAATAACTCAAACAGCTTAACTGCATAAAAACGAGTTGCCACTGCAAATAGCACAAATGGAACGGACAGCCGATGTTAATGAAGGGACGAAATTGGTAATATTGAAGACGGCTACTTTATCTAGGACATGTTGCTGTAATAAGCGTCAGCGTCTCTTCGAAGAGACATAAGAGAATACGAAAAAGAAGCACATTAAAGCGCCAAAGTTTTTGCTGTTTCTGCGATTTTATCCATGAGAGTAACGCATTGAATATAAAATCACAAGAATAATAGAAGCAATTTTTCCAAGGATTTGGCCTGTTGCATTTCTCCAACGAGCACATATATGCCTTGATTGTGTACTAGCGTTACGGAATTTCGCCCATTTTTTCTGCGAAGAGGGCTGCGGAGTATACTGTTGCCTTAAAAACTGACTAGATCAGCACATTGTTAAATGCTGTGTTCTGATGTTTTATGATGTTGCAAGTGGAAATATTTCGAAAAAAGAGGATTTCAGTGTTTGCAAAAAGCGGAACGCGATGAAAAGGGACTGCGTTGTCAAGTGGATTCTCTTCAAGAAGGGCTCGATAGTCAACGACATGAAAATGAGGGTATTCATTCTTACGTCTTTTTCTTGGATTTAGGCTACAGTGAAATGGCCGACACTTCAAAAGATTACTTCCTGTGAGCGATCAATGCGCATTTCTTGATTATTTCGGTTTTTTATTATAGTCTGCATGCTCGCTTAAAATTTTAGTATGCTCATTATATCTCTGTCCGAATACACTAAATCATTTCATTGTGGTTTTGTTGTTTCTCATTGAGGTGAAGGAATCTGCTCCCAACTGTTTTGTTCGAAAATGGCTAGATCATTTTTATGCTGCGCAGTTATATCAATTGATGCATGTGAATAGGTTTTTCCAGTGGCACTTGATCATTACTTTTGCTTAAGTACTTCGCGAATGTGTCGGAGAAGATCGAACTTTACGTCGCCATAACTTATTTTGGTCCACTTTGCCATTGTCAGTCTGAAAATTTCCGGCTTGCGCCATTCACTTTCGGCTGGGGATTTTTCGGCTGTATTTCTTAAATAAGAACATATGCCAAAAATTGAGTCACAATTACTGCCCACTCTTAGGGGGGAGGGGGGAAGGGAATGAAAAACCGTTCGATGTTAGGCTCGACGAGGGTGAAAAGTGGTCAGTTTTATGTGGTTGACTTCAGGAACTATTTCCAGTAATAGTTTAAGTATTTATATGTTTTTCAAAGGTGAACGTCGTATTCCGGTAGAGCTATCGAACATTATGTAGCACTGCATTTCATTCAATCCGTTTTCTGACGGCAAGTTCAAATAGTCTCACTTTTGCGATGTGTGCCGATCTAGAAATGCCGTTTTGAGAGAGAAATAATTTTTCATTGGGAGGTTTTTGAGAAAATTCTCAAATATATATGGAGGAAGTTTGGTAGCAGAGGTTGAGAAAAAATCGCTTTCCATGTTTCCCTCTCACGGGAGGCGAGTTTTTTCTCTAAAATTCATAGGATTGCAGAAAAATTCTCGCATTCGAGCATAGAGGTTTTGTGCTTGCTGACCTAATGGACTCATTTTTACATAGTTTTAATGAGAATGAAGAATTAATTTCGACGGGAAGCTCGAACAGTGATTGAAAACAGATCTGAATTTATTTGCATATTCCAGCCTGAGACATGCTGTGAAATAATCTAATAGTTGAAGATGTTTTATTAAACTTGTGTTTAACGAATGGAACCGTGGACATGAAGTGTTTTTAGCATTACGAAGGAGGATATCGGAACTGGAGAAAGAAGTGACGGAAAGAGAAAAACGTGGGCAGGAGCTTGAGGATCGACTGAAAGAAGAGGAAAAGAAAGTGGAAAGGGAGAACGCAAACGTGAAAAGGTTGGAAGAGGAAATGAACAGAGAACGAGGCGTAGCGAGTGAGCGGTTAAAAACAACTGAACAAAACCTAACTCATGCCTATGTAAGTGGTTTAACAGTAACATTCATTTTTGCAATAACCGTGAGAAGTTGAAATCAGTGGAATGTGAGAATGCAGGTATATCGATCTAGATCACTTAGAGTGGTGATGGAACTGCATGCTTCCCCGTCATGTGACGTTGAAGTAGGTCTTCTTAACTCAAGGTGACTAGTAACCATTGAAGAGTACAAATTTATAAGAGTTGTAATCACAGCCATCACTTGCGAAAATTGAAACAATACTGATAGATAATTGGCACTAACAGAGAGCGAATAATGCCAATAGCTCTGAAAATGTTCGTCGTTTCATTGCGAGGAAATTAGTGAGCTTAGCGATCCCCGAAATAGCTTTTGTGGTTCTCTCACGGCATACTATGGAGATCGTCCATTCCGTGTATTTGAGTCCTCGCGAAAGTGGGGCAGTGATTACCGAGAATTGATGTGCAGTTTTCTTTCGCATCTCATTATGTGTCACGTTCCTTCACCTTCCACTCGCGTTTTTTTAATTTTAATTTTTATTTATTTTTTCACAATGACCATCGCTCACGGTAATCTCACGCTACTTTTTCCCTTTCTATCCCACCTCCTCTTGCAGATCTCCCGCTCTTTTCATTTGAGGATGTTGGCTACGTTGGTGGTATTATTTATCGGATAAGAGCTTAATAATGATGAAGTTATAGCTTGTCTTTTCAGGAAATGGAATTGGATAGGAAAAGAAGGGAGTATGAAAACGATCTCCACGCAGTGTCGAACGCTTATGAGAAGAATCTAACAAAAGCGAAAGATGAGATCGCGAGAGTTAAAAGAGAACGAGATGATCTCGTGATGAAAGTTTGTGAATTCGAGAAGAATCATGAGTACTTCAAACGACAGGTATTCATCGACGCACAGCAGAAACTCGCCAACAGCTGTCAGAAGGCGGTCACCGAATTTAGTGGTGGCGTCACATCAGGTGAGACTTCTTTCTTGTATTTGGTTGCAAAGAGAATAAAATATTTCCATTATGATTATGGAGGATGTTAATATAAAAGTTTATGTTGAACTTTTTTGTAGGCAACTATGAACTAGGCATTAGGGAACTTATTGCTTTATCGGCGTTTGAACAGTAACATTGGCGTTATGGATGAAGCTATTACCTTGCGTTGTCTAAACGTCCTATTAGAATGTTCAATTGTTTCGATGGTCTAATTGCATCAGCTGTTTACTTGATTTCTGCTCGTTCTATTTTAGGTAGCCACAAATATCAAAAACCGTGTGTTCATCAGTGACATTATTAGCTGCAAATTAACCCGTTTAAGAATCGCACTACTGTGCAGTTGCAAATGAGGGATTAGAAGAAGAGAAATTGTTGCTGAGATAATAATTGTTACCGTGATGCTACTCTCAATTCCTTTACTGATAGAGTTATTTCTTACATTCTACCGCTGCTATTGTGAGCGCAAACTTATTCAATTCTCAGCAACAGATTCGGTGTACTTCATGATTTCTTTTTTATGCCTCCGCTTCGCTTGTTCCTGCTGCATTTATTTGCTGGTTTATTTCTGGTTTCTAGTTTTCTTTATTCACTTATCACTTCGTTTATCTGCATAAAGTTGTTCGCATCGCTTTATGAACTTCTGTGTGCATTTCATCACCTGTCTGAGTAAACATTACTCTTCTCCATCTAATCTAAATTGGCATTGCTACGACCTTCATTATTTACAGACCCCGAAATCATTTCTCCGAACTACGCATCTGCTGTCTCTTCAGCAAGGCCGATCTCAATAGCCGAAGGTTACCTCAGCAACGCTCCTAACATCCACTCTCACGTGCCACCGTTCACCGTGCCATCTCTCAATTGTTAGTGGTATTAGTTTTAAGATGTAATAAATATGGGGTTACAAGATACCCACAGTTCTTTGCTTCTGTTAAGAATAATGAGCGCACTTGAGATGTCTCGCAGCATTTTGATGTACAAAAGAACAGTGCCATTAATTAATCTCTAAAACAATTGCCAGACGCACAAATAGGTTAGTACACTTAATTGTGTTCTCGCTCATTTTCATGCTCAGCTAATGGTTCTTTTCCTTTTCAAATCTTCCGCATTCACTCTTAGCAGGAATGAGAACTCCACCGCTTCTTTATGAATCGTTAGATCCTATCGGCGCACAACGGTGCCTACTGAAAAATATTTCGCATCTGCGCTATTTGTGATCCTAGAAACATTTTGTATATTTGTAAGACACACAACAGTAGTGTTGTTTTTTATTGCAGTCATTTGCTAACGATGATTTCCGATTTTCATATTTGAATAGAGTGGATAAATACTTCTCAATATGCGCATATATACCTATAAAGAATTTTGCAAAGCTTATAACAAGTTTAAGCAGATGCATCTAATAATGGTACGAGTTTAAGCAGTTGAATAATGTCTGTGAGGAGACTGATCTTCAGTTGTGTAAGTTGTTCTATATGTTCAGTGAGCGTTGATATTGGGATCCTTTTCTTTTGGAATTGTAAGTAGTTGATTTTTAAGTTGTTCAAAGCATAGTTTCGAAGTCGTAAACTCACCATTCAGCAGGTGGTGAGATAATAGGGCTTATTAGATTCAGAGGAGAGAACGGTGCCCATGCAGGTTTGAGTTGGATTTCCGTTTAGCTGTATTTGGAAAACGAAGGGAAACGTTTTGCTACACAAGCTTTGAAGTTGTTTGCTATGTTTGTAATTTGAGACTTAGTCCATCACAAATGTCGTTAGATTATGATCTCCAGGCAATTTACAATCCAAACTGATCGAAAACGTTTACATATCACGTGCTTACACATGAATCAAACAAATTTTCGTGTGAGACCCCAAGGCGTTCAGCTCTTACACGTTACTTTCTGTTTTGCTGCTTCAACGTTTTTCATTTTTCCTGTAACCATAGTTTTTCGTATTTCTATGCAAAATATCTGGAAAACTAAGAGGTGGTTGCCTATATACGGTAAAAAGCTTTTTCATTAGAAGGCATGTAATACAGTAGGTTGAGGTGAGTAAAGTCATAACTACAAGCAGTATATCTGGGAGTTTTTTTTTTGCTTTTGCTACCTGATGCATTTACTCTAAAGAACGCGATTTCAGTGGGTAGCAGGTCAATACAGGCATCAACAGTTCCTGCACATCGGAATACAGGGACAAGTACGAGCGATGCTCGGAAGAAAACGCTGCCAGCGAGGAAGGTGAGAGAGTGGCCACCCTTGCGCTAGAATTGTGCCTTTGAGTTGATGAATGATTTCTTTCTGTTGGTGCATTTCAAGCTTCACATTTGCATCTACGACGCAGAGTGCTCGTAAGTGAAATGCGGGCATGTAATGATATCCGACTGATATTTGCAAACACCGTGCAAACGATAGCGGTTGTAGCTTTATTGATATCTTTATATAAGATTGCGATATTTCAGTCATCATCGGCGCCGTTTCTCTATAGTGTTTCCGTGAGCATTGCAATTTTATTCCATTCCGCACTTCTTATGACCCATTTCGAACCATTATACTCATTCCATTTTTAGTTATTCCTCGTGATTGCATATGACGCCTAAAAGTCGAAAGTAAAAATGCTGTCGTTGCTGGCCTACGTTTCTTGTTCCTCAGCAACAACGTCGTATTTCATTATTGCGAAAAACCACCATGACCTCTCCACTTAAGCTACATTATTATATTATATCTTTGACTAGAATAACCATAAATCGTACTTACTATCATATGCCTACTCATTCGCTTGCAGGCAATACCAATCTCTCAAAAATTATGCTATCCCTGGCCGATTTATTATTCTCCGTTTTTCAATTTTCCCGGTTCAAGAATTTTCACTCAAAAAAATGCAACGATTGCTTTTCCCCGAGAATTTTTGTATTATAAGAAGCAGGGATGTGCGGCGTGATGGTTCAAATGTCGTTGTGCGTTGTTTTGAGGTTTAAAAATTAAAACCGCTTAGAAAGAATATTTTTACTTAGCGGCTGTCAACACTTAACGATGGTTACTGATCCTCTGTTGCATGTTTCACAAGTTTCTATCAACGAGGAGGGGAAGAAAACAGATCCAAGACAGTTCTCTCAAGATGGCTGATGACATTTGAGATGTCTGTGGAATGCTGTATTTAATAATCTACGTTAGTCAAATAATTTGATGAACGCGGAGAATTCGGTCAATACTTCGTTAACAGTCATTTCTGTTGTTCCAGGTCGCCCCAGGCGCGCAATTTCGGCGGACACAGGGTCTCAAAAAGAGCTGAAGGTTTGGCGCGTTTTCGCTATTTTGCGAATTTGTGCGTTTTGAATTGTGTAAATTTTTCACGATATCGCACTGAAAGTGATTGTTGTCTCATTACTGTATATTTGTAAAATTTTTGCGCTTTTTGGGGCATATTCTCTCGATTTTCAATGTTTTTTGACTTTGTTCTAATTAATCTTTAATAGAAGAGAGCATCGATATTTGAGCCTTAATCTAATTTCACTGCACATCTACGCAGCACACAGCTAACATCCACCACATCTGCATTGTGTACATTCTTCACATGTCGATATCAACGTTACAAAGTGATTTTTGCGTAATATTATTAATTACTGCGAATTTGGTTGCATTGCATTGCTCTTCAGTGAACAGTGTAAATGTGCTATGCTGATATGCGGCATAATTTGACGATGATTTCTTCATAATAACACAGAAATCTTTTCATGATTTCTAAACTTATGGTTAAGTAGTGATGTTTTGGTATATGTTTTCTCCTACTCGGTGGCAGTCTGGATTCAAGAAGGCCACACTAAAAAGCGTGTTCGAAGCGCTAAAAGAAAGATCGAATCCCCGCATTCAAAAGGTGCTAAGGAATTAAGCCCATTTCAGGCGAGGAAATAGGTGAAATGAACATTTTTTGAGAAATATGATGTCCTCCTTATTGTGCTAGCTAGATTTTTTCGCACTTAAAGAATGTCCTCTTTCTCACCATTGTTCAATGTGTGTCGATGCAATCTAATCACCTTTTCATCCTCTTACGTAGGCTGCGCAAACTTAACGCATTTTCTACATCCCACGCTGTGGTGAGTTTCATCCGAGCCACAGTTCGCATTACGCACCTCCAGACAACTTTCTGTGGAGATTCTGCATATAATCTTAGCCGTGGCATCCTGGCCAACTAATAAGAAGTTCGCATGTGAGTTTATGTAGTAAAAGTTGTCCATCCGAAGTGTATGTCCGTTTGTTGTGCCAAACAGTTTTTTCACATGTTCTAACAAGCAACCTTTGTCGTAACAATGTCGTTGCCAATGGGACCGACATTAAACGACATTGATGCCATATTGCCTTCCTAACATTCTTATAGCTCTTAGACACAGAGGGTGCTGTGCACTAAGTTCTGAGCGATGCTTGAACTGATGTTATGCTGCTAATAAGAGGGCCGTGTCTTCCCCATGTTTCGCCTCTATTTGTAAGCCTTCAACATTGTCCTGGTCAGAAAAAACTATTGTTCATGTTTTCCCCTCATAACGCTTCCAAGAACACTGCAGTTTTGGGTAAGGCCTGCTGCTCTATTGCCCATTTACTGTATTTGCAAGTGTTCAAAATGTGTTCATATGTCAGTACATAATTATTGAAAAGCGTTGCTTTTGAAGGAACTTATTCTGTTGATGAATGCTATCACTTATGAGAATATAAATAGTACATCGATTGTTTGTATGCATTTTTGGTTGTATGCGCAATTGATTTGCTCCGTTTTGAAGAAAATAACTTCCTCTTCAGCATTACCTCATTTCTGTTTTCTGTTAGCCATCTTTTTTAAATTATAAAATGTCAACCGTCTTTTTGTCACTCGGAATATATACTCGAATGTGAGATGAACTTTGTGTTTTACAGCATTACACGTATCGTAGCAGCTCGCTGTAACTGACGCAGATTCTTGTAGTCATCGGTAGGAAAAGAGTTCGGGTTGGAGAGGGTTCGGATAAACTTCAGTTGTGTTCAGGTGAATGTTCATTATGTAACGCCATTTCCCTAATAACTTCTTCACAGGGAAGAGTCGAAAACAAACATGAGTATCGGTTATTGGAGAATATTGACCCCCATCCATGCGCGGCTTCTTTTGCAGCTGTTCGCTCATCCGAGACTTGTTTTCTTTTCAGGTCAGATTGAAGGCGGTGACGCACATCGCTTTTTCCAACGTTGATTTCTTCTACGATTTTGAATATCAACCTGGATTGCATGATTTTTGCAAAAAACAGGCTGAAAACACTGCGTCGCTGGTTTTATTGCGATGGGAAGTAGCGTGTGAACTTAAAGTTGAAAGAACTTTGACACGGAGAACAGTTGTGATGCGGGCCTGCAATATGGGGCGTTTTTCGCATACCGTTGTCTTTCTATATGGCTGCTACATTTACAAGTTTCCATACCTTAGACCATCCTTCCACTGCAAAGATGAGCTGAAATAGAGTGCAGCTGTGGCACAACCTGCTTTTTTCCATACTCAACAGTTTTCTTGTAATCACATCAAATCATTGTGCTTTCTTTGTGTGCACGTATGTGAACTCATCTGACTACAGCGTGTCTCAATTTCCCTTATGCTTTGTGTCATAATATCATCTTTTGCAATAAACTGTTGTTTCTCTGATAACATCTACGCGCCATCTTTCCGTTCAGCGTTTATCGTTCCAGCACGCTACCTCAAACAGTTTCCTCATGTTCTATGACTCAGTGGAGAATTTTTTTCAGCTTGCGAAGGAGAAATTGGCTCTTCAAACATCTCTCACAGAGATGGCGAAACCCACGACAGCACCCGCGTGGGAGGGAGAGGAGAGGGAAGGGGGGGAGGCGAGGTGCGGGCGCCTGATTTCTGAAAACTTCTCGTGACGAGAGGTTTGAGAACAGGGGCCTCCGAGACGGAGGCCCTTAGTGGTACAAAATTTTTGAGTCATTTATGGGGACCCCCTAGAAGGAGGGAAGTATGATGGTGAACTTCAAACGCTGGGATACACCCAGACACTAAGTGATTTCCATTCCCACGCGGTCCGAACCAAAAATGCAGTGCCTAGATATCTAGGGACCAACTGTCCTTCACCCCTAACATATGATGGCATGAAGGCGAGTTTCGAGCATTCGTAAAGCTGTCTAGTATGTAACAAAAGTGGTAGTTGTTGAAATGGCATTGGACATCCGGACTGTCAGCATTAATTGGGGTTCTAGTCGTTCCTCACTGCTTCGATTTCTGAAGTTGTTTTAACGATATATTTTGTTGCCACGTAAGCCATTCACTAACTTCAGGTGCTTTCAAAGGCATCCATCCCCCAGCGAACCGTTGGATTGATGGTGAACTGCTAACCTTTCTGCAAATTTGATTGTCTATGGTGCATTAGTGCGAAGACGTGACTACGCCTTTATAGCTGCATGTATTTGGCACTTCTAACTTCGAAACAAGTGGGGCTAGAGTTGATGAATTTGGTACGCACAGGATACACCACGGAGTGGATCTGTATACTATTACTGACCTTGATCCGTCAGTTCCGAAAGAAATTGTAAACATTTAGAAACAGAAAAAATTTGCATGAACTTCGCATCAGTAGTTTCTATATATTGCAACTTTGATTATGAGGAAGCGTATGTTTTGTAGGATATTTATGTAAGCGGTCGGGTTAATTAAAATGTGAGGACATTGCTTCGCCAACTTACCGGTTGTTCGTCAAATCGTGAATCAATTTGTTCAGGTGAGGGAATGCAAAATCGTCTGTCGCGTTAAGTCGTCTGGAACGTTTCTCCGCTTATTTCCTTTGGAAAATATGTTCTTCACACTGCCAACAAAATTTTTTATGTTTTCCATTGCTCAGATAACATATTCATACTCTTTGGCGTGACCAACGTGCAACTTGTTTAATGATTGTTGAGAAGACGTTGCTTAAAAAATTTTCCGCTTGTGCTATTGCAAGATGGCAGTGAATTCAGTCCACTCCTGGTCCCGACTGCTACCAAGAATGGATTTGTTTCCAACCCAGAGTTGCTTGTTTAAGACTGTTGGCGGTTTTTGTTTCAAGTCGCTCTCACAATTAATACATTCCATACTTATGACGCTTTCGAAACCTTGAGAGGACACTTGGATGGAGAGAAGAGATGGGATTTATTTCATCGGCAACCGCGTAATCGCCGAATAAGAAATCATAGCTGATCCTTGCATACACTACGTTCTCCGTGCAGGTAAACATTGCCACCAGAATATTTTCAGGTAACACCATGGCGATGTGTCAGGATAGCCCTGCTGAAATATGCAGCAGCGCAAAGGATGGTGAGTATTTCACTAGACGTTTCAACTTAAGTGAATTTGATAGCGGCACAGTAATAGTAAAGGTGATTGGGAATATATGTGCCGGCAGAATTACAGGAGGTCGATTGCTTATGTGGTGTGCTTTTGCTTCTATGCTACATTATGAAGTTAGAGCGCAATTTCGGGATTTTGACGAAACGTGATCTTGGCCACAGACAGTTATTACAGATGGTTCCTGTCTCAAATAGTAGAACGCTTCCCATCAAACCTTGTGGTTGAAATGTAGTGGGTATGCTATATATGAAAAGTTTTCGTTGTATATCTATTGAGATGAAGAGCGGTTGGTTCTCTTAAATGCACGATTGTAACTCGGTTTCTGAGAATAGCTAGCAATAGAGAGTAAATGTCGTACGGTTTGAACATGGCATTCTATACTCCAGGATAGCATAAGGCAGCGGTTTATTTCTTGAAAGTTGAAATGATGTATTATGCTTTCGTTAATGAAAATGTCACATTTTAAAATCAATACGATGAAAATGCCTTCCACATCCCTAACTATTCCACAACTTCACAGCGACATCGGTTTGGAAAAACACTAAAGGTGAAGATCGGGTTTAATGGCTTCATTTCTTCTCCACTCCTCTCTTTCCAGTCCCTACACCCGCCTCTACTTTTTCCATCGAACTAATCTTGGCATAATTCACGAAAACAACAACTACATCAGACATGTAGTTGTTGTTTAGTGGAACGTTTGTTGCCGTAATATTGTCAAAGTAGAATGCAGCTTGCGAACGCTTTTTCGTTTCGTAATTGCTGCAGCTGTTCCAGTACTATGCTGAACGTCCGTAGGCATTTCATTGTGGCGAAGTTACCAACAAACAACTGCTACATTTACTCGCTTTGAACTGGCTATGAAGTGTTTCGAAATGAACTCATTTGCTAAAGCACGATTTCGGAATCGAGGTCTAAATCGCTGCTTCCTTAATAACGTTTTAGCTATTTCCTTCTTGTGTTTACTGAGTCGTTTTGTCTTCTTTCTAGAGATCATCGTTCCTCGCAGTCGACAACTTTTTAGCATAATACTAACACACTGCTATAGGGGATTCCATTCCTCATTACAGGTTACTGGTGTTCGTTTTGATGTTGTAATGGATAATCATTCATTTTCTGATCGAAGTCCTTCTCGCACTTGAAATAGGTTTAAAACTTTGAAAAGCAATGAGACGTTTCGTTACCACAGTGACTTACTGAGATCATTTTTGCATTTCTTCCATGACAAAGAAGAATGCGGGAAAATTCACATGGCGATTAGCAGCCACATTTGCTGCACTCATTGAGAGTGTTTTGAGGATTTTTAGTGCTGTTGTGGACGAAGTTCGGCGCGGCCATGATGGTGGGATCCAAAAAAGTAAATGAGAAAAGAACCATATTGGTATCGATTTCTTGTTCTGGAAGCCGTTGGAGATAAAGATTCTTGGAATCGTGGCTGGGAGTCTGAATTTTGGACATCTTCGGATTAATAGCCAAGTCACTTCATTTTTGAGTCGCCGATCATTGATTGTGCTAGCTTCTCTGCGATATTTTCGGCTGGTGGTCACTGCAGAGGGTTTGCCTCGTTTATGTCTTCTCTGAGAAGTGTTGGTACATTATTAATGCTGTATTGGAGGTGGAAGAGGAGCTTCTCATTAGATATTTAAAAGCCAACTTTTAGATGACAGTTTACATGTGGCAACGTCACACATCTATGCTCCACTAGTTCCAAAAGTGTTGGAGGATGCAGGCTGTTTGGCGGAGACCGTTCGAATTGTTAGTAGTAAACTCAATTCTGTGGCCGATCTGTTCTGCCTCACTTCAGAGAGTTTAACACAGGTATGTCATCTATGTTTAGAACTATTTAGAGAGAGATAGAAATCGGATTTTATTAGGCGCACGAGAGATTTTTGCATGTGATTTTAATGAGCAATTTGTTCACATTTAGGAGTGATCTATTATTGGTTAAGAAATTAATATTTGTAGTGTTGTATCTTGATGAAAGAATCATTTAATTTCAACGTTGCGTTGAAATGAATTTTTAGAATAAAATAATGGAAAAATTTTTATTTTCTATTGTTACTTGAAGTGACTACGTAGAGAGAGGTTGTGCCACTAAAAACTTTCGAAGAGCACTCTCACATTGACTTTGCAGAATGCTCTTAAAGGAAGTTTGCCACTATAGGCGCACTCAAGCTTGCAGTAATCTATTCGCCTCACAATCTCTAGGCGTAAACGATCTGCTGTTGCATACTGAGAGCGCATACTCAACAAAATTAACTTGCTGTCGCAAATGAGTGTTGTCAAAACAAATGAAATTTTGCACTTTTTATACTCTTCTTTCAAAAAGAAAGGATTTTACTGTATCTGTTTAGTTTTTTAATGCTCAACAAGCAGATTTGTAAAAGGTATTCAAAGTTCCCAAATGGAATACCTGTTGCACCGGATTTTATTTGAAAGTAAATCCGTGCTAGACATTGTTGTTGTTACACGTATCCTCTATAAATATTTGTACATATTTTGAGGTGTTTTCTTTCCTCCCTTGTTCGTTTTCAACTGGCACATATTTATCGTTTAGAGCTATATTAATTCATATATCAAAGACCTCTTTCTTCCTCAGTATATTCTTTTTTTTTTTGATGAAGTCTGCTTATGGATGCTAATATCAACATTTGCTTAACGGATGTGGTTTGCATTTACTCGTTTGCGTCTCATTTATCACCTTCCTCTTCCATCCTCGTTGACACATAAGATGAAGCAGTAACCACGTTGCGTACTCCCAGATTTGATTGGTTGCTTTGAGCATCTCTTTATTTTAACTAATCACTAATAAGAGTGTCATAGATGTCACATTTATTAGTGATCATATATTATCTGTTTTTGTGATCGATGTCTGCATCGCCCACTAGGGTTATGCAAATAGCATCTCAATTATCAGCTTTCCATGTTTTCGGGCTATTCCAGATTCGACGTTAACCTCTGCCGACACGGCTGTCACTTGCACCATTCTCCTTTTGGAAATGCTTAATGCATTAACCACTTTCAAAACCTTCGGTTTTGCTTACTTTTTAGCAGTCATCTGCGTTAATACCACGCACATTCTCTTGCATTGAGTGTTTCACGCTAGAATAGAGAGCAGACAAAGTTGGATTTGAAGTTCGATTTCGAAAATTATTTGTTCAGGGCAAAATGAATTTTCTATAGGAAAAGATTGTACGTTTAGTAGTGAATTCTAAAATTTCACTCATGAATCTCACAGATTTATCTCGAATCTCTCCAGCAAAAATTCAGAGTTGCGGATTGCACTAAAATTATTGCTTTGCATGATTTTTTAAAGCAAAATTTTGAGGTTCTCGCATTTCACTAGTGAATAAATTCATTAGTCAATTACCTCACTTTCATCCTTTAAATTGAATTCACAGAGCCTCTCGAGGATCTGATTTCGCTGTTTAGCCAAGAGTAGTTGCATGTTTTCCTTGAAGATGTGGATAGCGATCGACGTTAACTTGCGATTTACCAAACAAGCCTCTTCGATAGTGATTCTACCCATGAAATGATAGAATTGGTTGTTCTAAGGCAGTCTCATTGTATAAGTGGCGTGGTAACGAAAGTTTTTGAATGAAGGCTCATTGGCGTTTCTTGAATCATAATTCTACCACATTTATTGCATTTTTTTGCCTGAACATCTTCCATCCTAACCAATCGAATTGTTGCAAAAAATTTATCTTAACGTCAAATTATTTTTGAAATGGCGCGTTATCAGATGGACTTCCGAAAAGCATTGGAAGCTGCATTACAATTCAACGATATATTATGGCCGAAAATTTATAGCTCACTAGAAACAATCATTGATTCATGTTACTCATAGTTGTTGTGACATTGATGAAGACGATCCATTGCAAAGTGGGGAGCTTCGAAGAAGCTCGAAGTATATGCGTCAAGCATTAGAACGAGAAGGAGCATTTGATTAATCACCGTCCAGAGAGGTTGAAGCTTAATGTGAAATGGCTAGAAAAGATAAGGAGGTTATAACTGAAATGCGTTTAGTGATGTACCCCCATCAGCAATAACGGATGCGATATATGCCTTTGCCAAATTAAAGAATAAAAAGTTGTATAGAGATAGAGAAAACACTGTATCAGAGATTATTTTTTACATCGAAATAGAGAGGAATTCTTTCGACGTTTGCGTCACTGTTACATTTCTGAAAGGGCCCGTGAGTTCGTAGCCAATGGGGCAATTTATCTGAAAGTGCCCGTGAGGAAATCACTTCTGTGGTAAGGATTCGCCGTTTTGCGCTCCTGAGAGTCAGCGATAGTTAAGTAATGCAACAAAATTACAGTTATGTCATATTGTCTTGCTGATAAGCTAAAGTGTATTTATTTAGATGGGTGTATGCGACGAAGATGCTAAGAAAATATCTACTTTATGGACTGCGGATTTTAAAGAAACTGAGGACATATCACATTTCAAGTATAACCAGAAGGTTTCGAGCAGCATGAGAGAACAAAATCTGCCAAATGGGAAGAGAAATCTGTCAAACAGCGCGGAATGTCGGGATCCAGTTGGCGTTAGGGAGAATCGGAGTATATCGAGTGACCAGGAGAACCAAAACTCTGTGAACACTGAGGAAGGATATAGTGTATTGAACGATAAGAAAATCCCAATTGGGACGAAGGAATCGGCGAAAGACAGCGATAACAAAAATTATTCTTATCGCAATGTGAACTGGAATCGTTGGCGTTGCAAGAAGAATCGAAGTCCTTCGAACCCATTATTCTCGAAGAACTGCAGTTCTACAAGAATTCTCCAAGTAAGCCTTTCTTGCATTGCCCATTTTGGCTCACTTAACGAGATTAGACCGGATATTGGTTAAGGAGCTGGTTGAAGTCTATAAGTTCTAAAGTCGGATCCGATTACGAGGCTGGCAACAATATTTGAAAGGGTGCATGGTAATGCGGAGCTCTATGGATAACTGGATGCGGCGGATGCGAATCTTTCCGAGTTTTCTCGGATTTTCACAAAATTTGCGGATCCAGAAAGTGGTATTTTCTGAAGTCAGATAACATTTAGAGTCAACTCGTAGCGAGTGAGATCGCCAAAGGGCTGCAAAAATTTCGGTGAAAGACTAATTCCAATTCTTTCATTCTATCGATTACAGTTTTTTGGTTTGCTTCCTTAAATTCATCTCAGTTGGCACATTTCGTAGAAAAGCTGTTTCTTTACCGAGATAAAGCTCTGGCTGGACAGATTCCAGGTAACCCGAACAATTCTTCTGAGACATCATACAAATAGTCCAGAGCAGTGAGGAAGTTTGCCCTTCATACTGACCCAATTTTCCCCCACAACACAGTCTGTGGACGCCTGTAACAATGGTTTTTTTCATTGAATACTTGCGGGAAGTAGGTTCTAAATACAGCCTTTGTTTATTTCCATATTAAAAGTATTTTAATTTTGGATGTTCTTGCTTGGTTTGCTAGCTAAATCCCTTGTGAGATTTGGTACCTTAATAAGACTCGAAAGGAAGTCCACGGAGCTTAAAGAATGTCCACGGCACCCTTGGTCATGATTTTAAGTGCGCAGCCGGGCACATACATTCTGCACGCCATGTGCGTTCTGAATTTGATCCTCATTCAAACAAATGTCAAAATTGAAACGAAACTAAGAATGCAATCCTTTATGCGCAAAAATTCTTATGAATAAATTGAGCCCTCTTGGTCATTTTCGACTGTCACTTAATAAATAAAAAATTCTACCCTATAGGCCTGAAATCATTTCCTGTCGTTTTTGGATCTGGCGCAACTCTGCATGAGTGAACTCGCCGTTATGGGTCCTTACCAGGTTACCAGTCGGTATTTCCAAAGTTGTATTCTGGATTCTGAAGTTCACTAAACTTGAAGGACCCCAAACACGTACGGAGGCACTTCTTTACGCGTTTGAAACATAATAAAATGTGCATGCAAAAATAATGAGTGCTTTGCCGGAAGGAGGGCGGTTGTGATAGAAGGAAAACCTTAAGCTAAAGAAAAACCACGCGTTTTCAACACGAAAGGTTGTTTATTGCGGTACTAGTTGACGCTTTCATCTTCTGATCATCTGTGCAGTAAATGTTTTCATTATATAAATGCAACATCATCTATTAAGCCATTTGAATATTAGCAACATTGTATGAGAAGATTAAGTTGTTGTGGTGCAATAAGTTGATTTACGTGAAGCTTTATGGATCACCGAGTGAAACGATTTTCTTTAAAGGTATCGAGTACGTATAATAGCATACAGGATAGTACGTTGCATTTGAAGCGCATCCGCATGACGTTACTGCATCTCGCCGAAAAGGTCCATACGATTGTGGCGGTGGATAAGGACACGTCGGGTGGGATCAAGGTTAGCTTGCAGTGCATTAATTATCTTCACTGTTACTTTATTGGTCTACGTTATGGCAAAAGTAATTGTTGGTGCACTGTGTTTCTAATGAGAATAGCTGTTTATTTCATGACAGTGTGCGTGCATCTGTTTGTGTGGTGTATGTGTGTCACCTGTCTCTTTAACTCTCTCTTATAAGTTGAGGAAGCTTTAGTTCTGCTCTTGCTGCGATTATGCTCAAGTTTAGTGTAAATTTGAAACTCGTGCGGACACGCAGATTGACGTCATTTGGTATCAGCTTGGTCACTATGTACTGTAGGTCACTTGTGCGTCGATTGTTGTTGTTACAGCGTGGCAACGTCCCTGGGCATCTGATACGTGCTGTTGACAACTTCGAAGATGAGCTAATTAAACTCATTGCCGCAGTGGGAAAGCTGAAAGAGGCGTGTGGATGGCGATCAAGGCGAAATATGCTTCCTTGGGTCATCGCTCTCTCAACGTCACTTTCGACTGCATTGCTCTCTGCTTTTCTTCTAAAGAAATTGTTCGCTTAAATTCGTTGACTTCTGATATGAAATCTGCTTCTTTCAAACTCGAGTTGCTTAATTTTTTTTTACTTTATTTTATTGGTTCAGTGTTTGAAGGAACTCATCGCTTCATAGTAGATTCATGGGTTTGGTGTATAAACTCGTTATTCACAGGTGTTCACCACGAGGCAGTTGCAAATACGGAGAAAGGATTTTTGGGGAAGAAAATATTAACTGAGAGGGGTACCAACATAGACATTTAACTGCTGAAATCAGTGGATCAGCATGATACTCCGTTTCAGGTCATTAACATACTGAGAAATTGGATCCCTTATAGTTCTTGGTGTTTTTTCATTTGCTTTTGTTGCGCTGATCAGCATAAGCGTATTGCTTGTGTTGATGACTCAAATATGCTATTACCAGCTGCTTTTCTTTTATTTCAATCTGCTATCTTAATTGCAGTCTTTGCTTTCATAGGATGTATGGGGACAATTCATGTGTGCAATTCGGATCTCACATTAGTATCCTCCTTTCTGGTTTGAAAAAGAAAAATTTTGCAGTTCATAAAAAGATTTTGCTTTGCTTTTTTGCATAAACTTACAAGCGACTATTTCTAGCTACTGACTCGCGGGCATTAAATTTTATGAAAACTTCGTCACAGAGATTCCAAATCCAGGAATTGAAACCTTGTTAGTATTTTCTTTTGATACTGCGAGGTCAAAATGTGTTAATTCGCATTGTCTGCAGCAGTGAAGAAGTCATGAACGACCAGGAGTTTTGTATTTTGGATGCTTTTTCAAAATTTCTTCACGGCCTTTCATATTTATGCTTAGATGCGAAAATGTTCACTAATATACACCTTGTCCCATTATGAATCACGACCATTCCCTTAATTGAGAGAGGGCATCGAGATGCGATAATTTGCTAAGATGACGGTGGGTTTGGCGGGATGGGAACATAAATGCGGTCCAGATATGGTTTGGTCACCCAAATTTGAGGGCATTGGCTACGGCTGTGATGTCATATGTCAGGGAATCCACAAAAGATGTTCAATGATGACTCATATCCGAATGACGCAGATTGCTTCATCGGTTTCCACGCTCACTTTCCGACATCTTTCAGTGAAGGTCGATTCGTTTTTACTGTTTTAAATATGATATATTTAATCTTGCTGAGCATTACTTGCTGCAGCTTTGTTCACTTATTCCATTGAGGATTACTCACTCTTTTGCTGCGGCAATTGTCCGCCTATTTCCGTTGTACTTCAATTTTATTAGTTTTTCGTCCCTTTGCAATAACCTACTCTCTTCTTGTTTTTGTGCAGCGATTAAATGAATTCGCAAATGCGCATTCTACAATACTGCAACATCATAAAGTTTCAGTGCTCTCAGCATCTTTTTGGCCCTCGTATACCAGTTGTCTTGTTTTCAAACTTTAAGTTCTTTACATGCATTCAAAAAACTGCATCATAGAGCCAGGCGAAATCCGATTTAGATACACAGGAAATCGAAATGTTGATGCTTACGCGACAGATAAGGTATGTGGCATAATTAGCAAATGAGACACAGCTGGTTATCCCTCTGTGATTTTGGGTGATTTTAGTTACCTACACTTATCTTATGACCACCATACCATGCTTCGTAGGTTTTGTTAGAGTTAGTTAGCGCCCTCTAAGTGTCAGCGACCACCCAACTTGCCACAGCAATATGCTTGACTCACTGATGAGCAAGGTTTTGATGCTGAAGGTGGGTAGGCCTTTCAACGGGTGGTTGCTCCAAAAAATTGCGCAAAATATGTAGCAGGCCATGCAGCGCTATACCCAATCGTTACTTCCGTTCACTTTTATTTTTGCATCCAGGCAGCCGTTCGTACCGTGCAGCAGCATAAGATGTTCAACGATTAAGCGCACAGCGAATAATCTCCATTTTCAACATGTACTCCCATAATGGGGCCACTCGCCAGAGGCCAGCCACCCCAAGCAAGGGCCTCATGTTCGACATGAAATCAAATTTAAGACTGATGTCAGCATCGAACATCTTCAAACTGTGAAAGCTACAATGAAAGGTGCTACCAGCAACCGGTCCGAACTGTCGATGAGCAGGTGTATGAGTCCAAGGTCAGCGGTTCGACCCATGCCGGCGATCAGATACAAAGTTCACCACGGTTAGAGTATCATCGCGCCGTCAAGGATGTGAGTAATGCTTGGATGTTCCGCAGTAGGTGAATTCCTGAGCAGCTGGCGGTACAATGACTGTTTAAATATGAAATGCTGCGAACTGAATAGCAGGCACCGCAGTTAGTTTAAACTTTTGTGTTTCGCCTGAAGACATCCACCCTCAACACATGGAAATCGTACTGAAGAACCTCAACGCTGTCTACCTTAGCTCACTCGGTTACAATTTGGGTCTACTAGGAGCAAGACCGCTAAATTGATCTATGCCGGCGGGACAGACGTTCTGGAATATGCTCACTACACTCAGCAGAGGGGCTGCGGGTACATGGTTTTGTTGGGATATACGATCGCTGAGTGTGCAATGTTTGTTGCGGCACGAAGTGCCCACTTCCATATTCATGATTTTGCGCGGAAAGGGTGTTTGATCTGGCCTCTGCATTTTAGAGTGTCCGTACTGGCTTGGACCTCTGAATTTTAGCCGCAGTTGCTATTTCAAAAAATGCGCATTCGAACGCAACGATGAAACAAAAACCGCATCTTTTTGAAAATTGTCAGTCCAGCATAGTTTTGTGTAAACAGCGTAATAGCATAAACTATGTGAAAACGGTTTAGTAATAAAACCAAAAGAACGCAATCTCCTTCAAGAGCGGCCCTTTCTGTCCCAACGGGGGAGGTGGTTCATCACAGTCTAGTGAGGTAGCACCATCGGTGCCTCCTCCCTCCTTCCTCTACTGAGATTGCCTTCGGCACACAGTCCCCTACTCCGTAGCAGCACATCAAAAACCTGTGGCTTTCGAATGACGTGAAAGGGGTGAGGGCGGCCGTCATACCTCAGTAGGTTAGGGCGTGGGTCTAATAAGCCCAAGGTTGCAGATGCGACCCTTGCTGACGGCAGAGGGTTTTTGAGAACCTCACTCAACGCAGAATCCAAAGTCCGCCGATTTTCTAAAGCCCGACGCTTGGGGTAGATTACGCAGGCCCAGGTGTGACACGTGTTCCCGTGACCGCAAAGTACGTGTTAGGTGCTTTCTGTCCGATCTCTGACGCTAAGGTAGGTGCGAGCCTTATTCGATCACATCATATTACTTCGTAAGCATACTGGATGGATCTTCCATGGTGTCCCATTGTATACTTTGAACGCTGGACGATCGGCTGCCAACCACAGTTCCGAGATCACTATGTAGTTATTGTGGCGTATAAGTTTGTTCAAACCATTTTTTCATAACTGAATACTTTACTTCAATAGTTGTATTATTTGTTCGTTTTGCTGTAATCATAGCTTGGGCGTTTGTGCCAACGAATGTTTAAGGCGCACGTCGCTTTCTTTATTATCTAAATGGGTGCGATTTCGTACGTTCGCTTGAGACAATGGCCGGCGCATGATCAAATTGTAGCCAGCAGTTGCCTGTAGGAGTTGATGATCTTTCATACAAATCGGTGATACGATTTCACCATTGACGATCTCCAAAAAAGCCATTTATACAAACCCCAACAGATACTAAGTTCAGAGAACAACACAACGGCAAGATTTATAAGATTACAAGTGATAAACTATACAAACAGAATAAAATAAAATCAAATGAAAAATAAATAGAACATAAAACGTACAAAGATAAATAAACCATCGAGAACAACACAGCGGTAACAAATCGGTAGCGCTATATGGATCGAAATGCTGAACCACTACAGTGCGGCATGAGCAGGCCGTTTAAGCCATGGAGATGAGGATGTTACGTTGGTGTCGAAGGTGCGTTCTGTTTTGAGGAGAGAGCAACCCCATCCCCCTCTTCCTTTTGTCCTCTGAAGCTTCTGACTGCAGCTTCTTCCTCGTACCCACCCCATTACACATCAAGTCCTTTGAATTTTGTTACTATAACTTCAATGCTTAAGACCTGCGAAACGGAAAGAAGGCGTTTGGGTCATGTGCTACGCGGTCACTGAAACTCTTTAGTTTCGAGGCTTTCATTTGGCAATAAAAAGGAAATGACAACATCAAAACGTTCTTACATCAGGATCGCTGGCAAAAAATGGGACGAGGTTCGTAGGATCCAGACCCAATACGAGAGGGGAAGCTTCCATCAGGTCCAAACACTGTCCAGACAGACAAGTTTCACTTCGCGTGAAGTGCTTCGGAAAACGAGTCTCATTTGTTGGCGAACCCCTTGCGAAAAGGAATTCACCTTCGGAGAATCAGCTCCCCCTTATTTCGAAACTCATTTCACAGAGAAGGCTTAAACCTGCTAGATTTGAATGAGACTAAAGTTTTTTCAACTACTAAGAGTTCGCTTGTTGTAGCAAAATGTTATCTACATTGGTAGAATATCGTTTGTTTCTAAAATACCTCATCTTTTAGCATTCCTTCACTCTCCAGACCACGAAGGCTATTTCACATCGAAATGAAACTACAGCTGGCTTCTTTTGAATCTCCTACAGTAGCCGTACAGTATAACCGAGATTTTACAAGAAGCAGTGCGGCACCCATCAAACAAATAGTAACAAATGATCGACGTTTTCACGAAACAACTAACTATAAAAAACCAGGCCCCATTTCTGAGATCATATAATTACCCATCGCACTCTATCTTATCCTCTTCTACCTCCTTTCCCCTCATAAAAATTAATTACTTTATGGTTTTTGCGGGCTGCTGATGGCCACTTTCGGTTATTATCATAGTACGATCTTTTGCTGCAAACTGAATCATCTGCTTTCGGAACGACGCTGCGCGAGTTGGTTCCATAGGAGCGTGGTGAATAATGGTACCTTCATGATCCCGAATAGGTATGTGAAAAGTGCTTTGTATTTGCATTACTTCTACAATGTATAGCTTTTAGCCAAAACACAATGCTCTTTGACAGATTTTGGGTAAACAGATAGCCTAGCTCAAAATTTCTCTCGTTTTGACGAGGTGAGCAGGGGACTTGTTCGAACCCATTCGGCAGTCCGCACCTTTCTAGTGCAAGATATTTTGCGCAGATTGCTGATATACGAGAAACTGAGCTGTTGATTCTGAGAGCAACTGTCTCTCAAGCTGAGAGTACTTACCGCTATGCGTAGATAGGCAGAAGTCGTTGGACGGTTTCTTCAGCTCAGAATCGGCGATTCTAAGTAAGTGGATTCTCCGCAAACAGCAGTGATGCGTCCCCCTTAGGTAGGAAGGGACCTTTATATTGCACATTGATAAGCCTGAACATTATGCGCCATATCAGCCGTTCAAGTACAGTGACATGGGCATTTTCCCAGTAAATACACTGAAGCCAGTGAACCTGTGGTCTGCCTCAAGCCGCTATCACCGCATGCACTTAGAAAGAATTGTACCGCCTTGTACGAAGCAACCATAATATAACATTCCTTACGCCTTATAGTTTTCCTGAAGGATCGAAAGGAAATAGATCTTTTCTGAGGCTCAATTTTAGCACAGTGATGCAATCAATTAAATGATTTTCTTTACGGCATATATTAACTTTGGTAGCCCCACCACTGAGCTCTTCTAAAATTCCACCTTTCCCTTACTGAGCAATTTCTTTTAGTTTTTCAAGAACACACTTGAACGAAGTTCGTATTGGCAGTTAAAAAATTTGACGTACGTAAAAAATTTGGTGTATACGCTGAGCAAAGCGACTTTTTCTGAGAAAAATATTAGCGGTGAGCGGAGGGAAGACCGCATGGAAAAAAGGATTCCTAGTTGCAGTTCTGGAAGCTTCGGAAGAATCGAAATTCAAAAAAGCGGAGGTAACCCATATTCCAAGCCGAGTTCTCCGATCTCCTTACACCAGAGTAAAAAAACACTGTACATTTAGAGCATGAAAGGAATCAACAGACGTAAGGTGTAACGGAATGGTAACAAGATTAATCCCTGGATTTTGCGGGGGAACTTCGACACGCTCTACAAGTCATTACTTCTGTCTCCATTCAAAATTTCAATTTCAAGGCATTCGACCGCACAATCATTAATCTCATTGAACCCGGAGTATCAGATCCAGAAGCGGTTGAATATCGCAGACAGAGGCTGAACTAGTGAGCACTAAGGAGCTAAATATTACTACGATTTACACTTTCTTCCTTTGATAGATTCGCGAAGGAAACTTATCCTTCACTTTGATCAAATATAGCGGAATGTGTACCATCATATGAATTGTTGATGAAATGGAAAAAGGGGAAAGAAATTGAGCATTAGCTTGCATGAATAAGAAACGAGTAAAAGGCCTTGCCGAGGTGGTTGACATGCTCTTGTATCTCTAGTCACTAGAAGATCTGATTATCAAGGTGTACAGAAACAAGAACCCGGAATTCGCTTTTGAGCATTGTTGTTTGATTTGCCGAAAGCAATTCAGCTGCAAATTTTATAACGTGTTTAATGTTAGTGACTCGTGAAGGTGGTCACTTGGAACGAAACTAGAATGCTGGGCCATTCATGGTGCAAAACAAACAAATTTCTTCGCCACATCTATCACGGGTTGGAAATCGAAACTGCCATACGCTCAGATGCACTCGTACATCTACAGAGACGTAGCGCGATATATACTTTGAAGTCGTATCAGTGCGCATGCAAGCGCACCTGTCTGCATTTCAATGAACGAACCGCAAAGGCAACAGCAATGCGACTCGCTGAGTGTAATGGACACTACAGGATGAAGGTAAGCTTCTTTCGTCCTCCTTGAGTCATTGCATTCAAAGACGCTGCAGAATTTACAGTTCAAATCCCTTCTGCTGCCAGTCAAGTTGGCCCTAAACGGGATTTGTGTAACCGTCGATTAAAAATAGGAAAAGCGGCGGTGCATAACTGCTTCGGTGCCTATGGACAACCGATTAGTCTGGTGGGTTGAGAGCAAAAACTGCATATCGAGGTAGTCCCCTGGCATGCTTTTGCACTCTTTAGTAATATAATACCTGAAAAATTTATTGACCTATCCCCTGACGTGCGACGAAGCGGAGGAGGCACAGCATCAGCTGTTAGGATTAAGTCTACGGCAGTCTAGAGCCACCTATAATGTTCCAAAGCAATCCATCACTATGTGTCCGGGATTGATCATTGAAAGTATAAGAGGGCGTCCTCTAAGTTTTCGAATGGAGAAGAACAAGAACAGAAAGAATACAATTTCGCCAGGATTTGTAACATTTCTGGACGTTGGAGGAAGAGGGTGCTTTTGATGATAATCGTTATTTAGCGGATCAGGAAGCGTTACCGAATAGACTTTAGGAACCTCTGTAGCTGTCCAATTTGCAGGATCTCCTTTACCGACAAATATGAAGAAGCCATTGCAAACTATAACTACTCCACAGATAACGTAGAATATAAGTGCCCTGAAAAAGACAAGTTGCTGTATTATGTTGCACCAATGTTTGATCGAATAGGAACAAATCCTCTTTGTTACTGTGATTCACAACAAAATCATGGCTATCGCCTCACTATTATCGACTGTAACTTGATACCCATAATCACTGAATGCAGTGGAAATTTTGAAATGCAATGAGAACAGAAGCTGACCCTTTCTACTTTGCGAAAACAGATGTAACACATTATAGGTTACGACGCTGGGGGAACAACGACAGTCGGAGGAGTTATAATATTCAAGCAGAAACATTTCAAAATGAACATCACAGCAGTAGAATCACAACGCTTCAAAGGATGTGTTCCGCTTCGGGGATAAGTTGCTATCAAAGTACTACCACAAAGTCCTACATGCCACTGCAATTTCCGCCAGAATGCATTATTGCAAAATGTACTTTCAACTTTAGTTTAGTATTCTCAACTCGCGAACCGCGGAAATTGTCACAATGTGTGGCCTAAATCAGAGCGTATATCTATCAGATTACATTTCGATCAGCCACCTTTCTTCACACACTGAAACTCGTTGCATCACAGAACCTGCAAATTACTCTTAGTCTGCGGTAAGTTCAGGGAGGTCCAACAGTGAATTTTTGGTTCAAGTCGGCTTTGTTTGCAAAAATATGTCGGACTTCTTTCACTTATTGTATATGTTTGCGCAACCGATTGGCCCGAGAGCGGGTGATAGCAACAGGTATCGTGCCGGGCTTCTTAGTACGTTTCCCAACTTTTCAATTAATTAGGTAGAGGCTAGAAACAGCTACCCGAGAACTTCTAGAATCCTTCAAATAGAGCGTGGATGGAGACTGTTTGTTCCTCATTGCACTCTTTGCACTGTATGCCATTGTACTCTTCCTTTTTCGCCCTCCGACTTTAGAAATTACAATTGTGCATTGTACAGCCCACTGTCCGCTTGCAGTAGGTGCCTTAACGGTCTCCATTTGAGCGATTTTGCAACGCAAAGCCCCATAACCACAATTTTGTGGCCTTTCACGATTCTTCTCACAGATGGAGTGGAATGAGGGGAGGGTCCATATGAGGAAGGCGTACCATTCGGTGTAGTCGTTGTGTGGAGCGAAGAAGGAGACAAATATAGGTAAAAAGATGATAACAACGCAGTTGATCACGCCCAGAATTGCCATTACAAAATGTGCATGCTGTCTTGCCACCTGAAAGAGGCGTCGTTCTCGAGGAATGACAAACAGAAAATGCATTATAGAATCTGCCGCCTTTTTAGTAACGGCTACTTGGACAGCTATGAGGGAATATTGGAAGAACTTTGATACCAAATCGCCAGTAGAGGATCAAGTGCCAACATGCCCTCGCGTAATGAGTAATGCGCATAGTCTGGTGGGTTGAGAGCAAAAACTGCATATCGAGGTAGTCCCCTGGCATGCTTTTGCACTCTTTAGTAATATAATACCTGAAAAATTTATTGACCTATCCCCTGACGTGCGACGAAGCGGAGGAGGCACAGCATCAGCTGTTAGGATTAAGTCTACGGCAGTCTAGAGCCACCTATAATGTTCCAAAGCAATCCATCACTATGTGTCCGGGATTGATCATTGAAAGTATAAGAGGGCGTCCTCTAAGTTTTCGAATGGAGAAGAACAAGAACAGAAAGAATACAATTTCGCCAGGATTTGTAACATTTCTGGACGTTGGAGGAAGAGGGTGCTTTTGATGATAATCGTTATTTAGCGGATCAGGAAGCGTTACCGAATAGACTTTAGGAACCTCTGTAGCTGTCCAATTTGCAGGATCTCCTTTACCGACAAATATGAAGAAGCCATTGCAAACTATAACTACTCCACAGATAACGTAGAATATAAGTGCCCTGAAAAAGACAAGTTGCTGTATTATGTTGCACCAATGTTTGATCGAATAGGAACAAATCCTCTTTGTTACTGTGATTCACAACAAAATCATGGCTATCGCCTCACTATTATCGACTGTAACTTGATACCCATAATCACTGAATGCAGTGGAAATTTTGAAATGCAATGAGAACAGAAGCTGACCCTTTCTACTTTGCGAAAACAGATGTAACACATTATAGGTTACGACGCTGGGGGAACAACGACAGTCGGAGGAGTTATAATATTCAAGCAGAAACATTTCAAAATGAACATCACAGCAGTAGAATCACAACGCTTCAAAGGATGTGTTCCGCTTCGGGGATAAGTTGCTATCAAAGTACTACCACAAAGTCCTACATGCCACTGCAATTTCCGCCAGAATGCATTATTGCAAAATGTACTTTCAACTTTAGTTTAGTATTCTCAACTCGCGAACCGCGGAAATTGTCACAATGTGTGGCCTAAATCAGAGCGTATATCTATCAGATTACATTTCGATCAGCCACCTTTCTTCACACACTGAAACTCGTTGCATCACAGAACCTGCAAATTACTCTTAGTCTGCGGTAAGTTCAGGGAGGTCCAACAGTGAATTTTTGGTTCAAGTCGGCTTTGTTTGCAAAAATATGTCGGACTTCTTTCACTTATTGTATATGTTTGCGCAACCGATTGGCCCGAGAGCGGGTGATAGCAACAGGTATCGTGCCGGGCTTCTTAGTACGTTTCCCAACTTTTCAATTAATTAGGTAGAGGCTAGAAACAGCTACCCGAGAACTTCTAGAATCCTTCAAATAGAGCGTGGATGGAGACTGTTTGTTCCTCATTGCACTCTTTGCACTGTATGCCATTGTACTCTTCCTTTTTCGCCCTCCGACTTTAGAAATTACAATTGTGCATTGTACAGCCCACTGTCCGCTTGCAGTAGGTGCCTTAACGGTCTCCATTTGAGCGATTTTGCAACGCAAAGCCCCATAACCACAATTTTGTGGCCTTTCACGATTCTTCTCACAGATGGAGTGGAATGAGGGGAGGGTCCATATGAGGAAGGCGTACCATTCGGTGTAGTCGTTGTGTGGAGCGAAGAAGGAGACAAATATAGGTAAAAAGATGATAACAACGCAGTTGATCACGCCCAGAATTGCCATTACAAAATGTGCATGCTGTCTTGCCACCTGAAAGAGGCGTCGTTCTCGAGGAATGACAAACAGAAAATGCATTATAGAATCTGCCGCCTTTTTAGTAACGGCTACTTGGACAGCTATGAGGGAATATTGGAAGAACTTTGATACCAAATCGCCAGTAGAGGATCAAGTGCCAACATGCCCTCGCGTAATGAGTAATGCGCTATGCTACCTTACCGTCTTTAGATAAAAGTGGATAAAAAGCAGTCACAGATGCTTTCGAATAACAGGGTCAGAAGCAAAAGTCTAAGCAGCTCAATGTACCTCGAAAGTATTAATAAAAGAATGTCATATATCCGAATGCAGTTTTGCGACTTATCAACAGCGTACGTGCTAATTTGCAGAAAAACTGAGAAGAAGGCACTAGAAAGATACCAACTGAGCGCTTTTGAAGACACCAACAGAGTTCATGCCACTGAAAGCAATCGCTGCCGTATAAGCAATCTGGCCGAGGAACGACAGCTCGGGTGACACCAAAGCTAGAAAGACGAAACACGCAGCCATCATACCTGCAAATTCCTATTTCCCTGCTGGAAATATAACAAAGAAAAATCCGATCAGCCATTTCATCAATACGATACCTTTTTTTCAGGCACTTCAAACTGCGTCTTGCTGGCATTATTTATGTGCCCCTGTGAATTTTCTTCTGCAAATTATTTATAAAAACGTAAATGTGCGTCCCTGTGCTTAGCACCGCTCACCTGTCCAGAAATTACAATTCAGGCATTACAGAAGCCAACGGCGCAGAACTTTGAGCTATTTAGCGCTGTGAAATTAGCTATTCTGAATATACTACGTAATGCCCTCCTGCATCATATTCTACGTCGAGCGCTCAACTTCGAAGCAGTTAGAGAAATCCGAAGGTGCTAAAAACTTGCATGCATTTTGTGGCGGTCGGATCATCATTTTGCATCGATTGGCTTTTAACAGAAATCTTTTGTGGGTTCATGGGAGCGGCCTGCCCAGTAAAAACATGACATGATTGCATTTATTTTATTACGCGCTTTTACAAATTTGCACTGGCAAATCCCATTATGGAAATATCTCGATGCGTGCGAGTATATGTTTATATGTCTATCGGTTCACTAGTTCTAACGACGGAACCAATGACGCAAGACTCATAAGATTCGTTGGGTGTAATGCTGAGCAAGGCCATGCGGGTGGTCTCAGCCAGATTTTTCTTGCCTCATTGTATACGCGCTTCGTATTGTATATAACTTTGAGCTTGTTTATTCTGCTTACGTTATAATGCCAACTCCTTTCTAGCGAGGTCTCTTATATAATTTCGCCTCAGTAACTTGGTTGCGCCAAAACATTCGATGAATCTGTGCATGTTGTTTGTGCCATTTTGCACCATTATTTTGTTTTTTCGAAGTCATTTCCTCATGTATTTGCGAGAATGCTAATAAGTGAACCAAAGCAGAAAAAGTAGCATGGCCACTTGAACCTGCGGGAACAACCGACTGAGTGAATCTCAAAAAATGAAAGAAAAAGATGCATGCGAATGTCCTGGTGACTGACCTTGCCACACAGATCCTCAACTGAAATAACCATTTTACCCAGCTCCGATGAGTTATCGAGCAACTATGTATACGAAAATTTGATGTCACTTTCAAATGGTCATAGCTTAGCAAAGAAATTAGGCGGTGCCAAGTTGGATTTTGAATGTTTTTAAGCTCTTAATGCTCATAAAACAGTCGAAAAATGCAGTACTAAAGAAAAGTTTAAGCGTTTTTGCTTTTGCACTTTGTGCAACGAACCTGAGAGACAAGCAAACAAACACACATATGTATGCACAGATAGGGTTTCATCACGAGTGCTACTCTAAAAAGTTTGTAGACGGTGCGAGAAAGTCCGCTTTGTAAGGATTTGATCTCAACGAATTACCAATTAGCAGTATCGTAACAAGGAAAGGTAATATATATAGTGAAAGTGCTGTCAGGTTTGGCATTTCTTTTGTAATGCCACTTACAGTGTTGTGCAGATGCACGAAAGAAAATCACTGCAGAAAACAATACATAATGATGTTTATCATGAGAGAGACCGGCTGTCAAGATATCGAATTCTGAAGGAATTTTGTTTCAAATGCTCAGAATTTGTTTCAAAACTGTCAAGATATAGTGATTTTCACACATATGGCGTATTTAAGACTCATTCAAAGTCGACGAAATGGCTAGGAATAAAATTTCTTCAGCGTTGCATTGATGCGATTCCAGTGTTCCCTCGAGCAGTATTTTAAAGTGGATTTAATTTTCGTCGACGGCCAGATCTACTTTCTGGTGTATTCAATACAGTGTTATACTGTAATTTCGCAGAGCATTAAACTGTGTGGGGAAAAATAACAATGATATACTCAAAAGTTGAGTAAAATGAATATAAACCTTGAGAAATCACAGTGAATAGTTTAACTCGCGCGGTCTCGGAGACGCAGGAAGCACGATCACTGAATGGTCCCGAACAGACTTTAACAACGCAAGAAAGTAGATGAGGTAGTGCCGTTGCGAAACCCGTATTTTCCACTTCGAAATGTTGCACCTCAACATTTGTAATTCCGATAATTTCTTTTAGCGAAAGTTTATTCGTTTCACTGTTACTCATACGTCAGCGATATCACTCAGGCGACTTAAGGTTCCCAAATTTTCGAAGAGGACATTTATTTGAAAGAAGGCCTTCTCGTATTAGATTATTCTTTAGATCTTCATGGGGGAGTTGATGACAGTCCTGGAATTCCCGTAGAGAATGTTTATTCGAAGCTTATAATAACACGGAATAAGAAGAAAAAGCTTTAATCATTTTGATGTAAAATTACCAGCTGCACTAATGACCTCAAATGAAGGTTCCGTTCGTTAATCAACCTTTTAGACAAGCAGATTATGAAATTTAAAAGAAGGGCATGCTCGTTTCTACATGGCAATTTTCAATATCATCATTTGTGATATCCAGTGAAAACGTTGTCCGCATTTGGGCAAAAGCCAGCCACCCGGCATGTTGTGACTTTGGATGCGTTTTTATTTTTTACCGAAAATTATCAATTCCAGTGAAGATCGCATTAAAAATCACACGTACGTGCTTGCTTGATCCGATAAAGATCTCATCATGAACAAAGTTTTTCAGCTTCCCATCTGTCGAACTTTCAAGTGGATATTGCCTAACAAATATTTGTCATGTTCGGCATAGCTCTGACTAATCAAAGAAATTAAATCAGTTTTTAAGTTATCTGTAAGAAATCCTGCTTAATTATTTTTTAGCTCAATTTCACCTTTGCGTCGAATCAACCCTCCGATCATGCTGAAAATTGCACAAAAACCCTGTCAAACCGTGCAAAAATTAAATCCAATTTTAAGGAAGCCAATTCTTGCTTTATCGAGCCAAAATGCAAATTGATCAATGGAAAAAATGGAGTGCGGCTGGTGACTTATGAGCTCAAACTTCGTCGGTACACAAATTTCTGTCCTTCGACCTTATTGACACACCGGTTTTCAAATGTTTGATTTTTCTTGATTTCATCTAAAAGTGTACCTTATTCAGGTAGAAGGGGCCATACTGAAAAAATATTTGGAATCCAAAGGCGCCGCCGATTGACGCTATCCAAACACCCCAGATCGAAAGAGTGCTGACAATGGCCCGATAGGGTACCGGCGGAAATCGTTTTTCACACATCACCGTCTTTCCCAGTTCGATTTTCGACAGTTCCTTTGTGCTTACGTTACTAAAAGCGACTCTATTCAATTTCAGGCTTAGAACATATGGATGACCGCACATTCGTATGCATGGATCTTTTTTAACGGAGTTGACCGAACCTCGAATGTTTGGCAGCGGCAAAACTGCCGAAGCCGCATGTTTGTAAACCGGCAACGTCACATCCGACCATCAAGGAGCACAACTATTCCCTCCTAATTTGAGCAAACCTCTAATGCCTCTGTAATGTCATAAGTTTTGGCAACATCTATCGACCGAAAAAGATGTCGAAGTGCGACATTTTCATCACGGTGGCCAAAAAAATTTCCCACGAAGCTCGTTTACGCAAAGTAAATTGTTTCACTTAGAATTGAATTCGATAGCTCAGCGTCTTGGGAAGGATTATCTTCGTGGAAAGTAAATCATTATGTTACCTCTGTGATCAGTCCCCAAGTCTCCCTCACGCAGGCCATCAATTTGTTTGCTTGTCTAACCGAATATCAAACGATCCTCAAGGTGCTGCAAGAGTGACTGAAGGATCGTTTGAAATTCGGTTAGACAAGGGAATCCACCTAATTCACTTAAACAAGGCGTAGCGCTCTCCTTTCCTCCCTCCCTCCACCTTCTTCCTCCACCTCCTTCAGCTTACTGCCAGTGAGGGTGCTCTGTTTTCTGTCTACTGTTTGATTCAGTCAATTGATGGCCGAAAACTATATCGATAGATGTAGTCAACTTCGGGCTTAAACAAAGGCCTATGCTCAAAAATGGAATGTTGGTGTTGGTTGTACTTTACTAAGTACCGAAAGCAGTACTGGAAGGTGACTTTTGCATGAATTTTTCAGCAGGCGCAGTGGGCTGGAATATTTCTCAACACTTAAATAATTCCTTGAAAGTTCGACTTACATGAATTTTACATTTAGCTGGTGAGAAACGACGAATGCAACGACCCGAAAAGTTTCGTGTTCAGGAGAGTGAAGCAAACCGAAAAGAATAAGCTTTCGCCAACGATCTCCTTTTCTTCGCAACATTTCTTAGCCATCTACAAGAGGGAAAGGGGACCGAGAGGTGGGAGAGGATGCATCCTCCACTCCCTTCCCGCATGCTAATGCATGAATCTGTGCGTGTTCTTCAACATCGGTGTGGGTACACATATCATAGAGGAGGGGGGGGGGGAGTTCAATATATTCCATCAATGTGTAAGGTTAGCTCAATCTTTACAATGGAAAGATAGCAATCGCGAATGTGCAAGTGGGCCGCAACGACTTAGTTTGTTTATTTGCAGTATCTCTGAAATTTTTCAAATAAATATTCCCTTTTCAAGCGCTGCATTCTCAAATTGAGCGGCTACTTCCTGAGACTCGTATGCTGTTGCTCAACTGCAGTCAGGCGTGTCGAATTCTTAATAACTGTTGAAAATTCGATATTTTCAGAAAAGCACCCTCGAACATTATTAGAGTGAATTCTTAATAACTGTTGAAAATTCGATATTTTCAGAAAAGCACCCTCGAACATTATTAGAGTCTCGATATCGAACGAAAATTGCGATAATCCCCAGATTTGCGAATTTAAAAGCTCAAATTTCGAGACTACTGAAAGTACCTTCACTAACTGATGGCTGAATCTTCATCGTTGTCATGAACAATAAATATCTATTTGGCTTCTCTATTTGCAAAACTAAGAAAATTTGTTCATTTCATTATCACGCTGAGGCATTTTTATATGCCATCGACGCCACATGGCTTGTTTTTAGGGCATTTCCGTGCCACGATGCCTTCCAGTTATTTTCATTAAGCTGTAGAAGAAGTCGCAGTTTGTTAGTGACAAAAATCTCTTCGGAGATTTCAGCGATGTGCACTACAGTTAAAACACTGTGCGATGATTGCCACTTCTGAGGTTATATTTCTATGTCATACTTCAATCTCTCATTATGTTTCGTAGGTTCAACAAAACCGCTAACCGATGTAGTCGAGGCGAATCTCGGAAGAACAAATAGAAACCTATGAACGAGGCGATAGTGAGAATTCCGTGCAAATAATATGCTGCAGGCCATCCAAGAGAAGAGACGCATAACGCGCCGGAAACAGGCATTGTAAACATAGGGCCCAACTGCAAAGACGATCCTTGAGTGTTTATATCGTAAGACTACGAGGCGCTGGAGAACATCAAGATAGTCGTGCTGTTGGAAAATTACAGTAGGGAAGAGTTGTGTCACAGTAATGTCCACCTGCTTTTGTGTATTTATCAATAGATTTGAAATGCTTGTGGTGCAGTTGACTGTGGAAGATTGGCAACAGGATAATGGTAACTAGCCCGGCTTAGCGTCAAAACAACTAACCTGTAGATGACAAGACATGAGTGATATGAACATGCCGCTGTTCTTCAGTGATGACCATTGCGATGTTATGGAGCCAACTACTGGATAGGCGGCTGCCATCGCAAAACCCTGAAAACAGAAATGAGATGGGAATCAATGATCTTATACTAATGTTTGAATGTACATAATCATTACGTTACTGTGTAACAGGAGTGTTTATATCCAATGAGCAGGTAGAAGTATAGAAACAGGCACTGCAAACATAGGACTTAAGATAGGGTCTCAGCTGTGAGCAGTGTGGAAATGACCGATGTAAGGATGAGCCAAAGTCAAACCTCGATGAATCTTGCTGCAAAGAGAAACCAAAAGCCGCATACTGCGGAGAGGGGGAGCAGTGCTGTCGAGATAGCCGATATAGCTCCAAACAGAGTGAACAGATTCCTGAAAAGCGATAAAGCAATATTTTCTCATGCATTTGCGGCATGTCAGCTTACCGACTGAAATATGACCAGCCACAAAGTTAATGAATACTTGTTGGAAGGGTCAAAAACTGGATGAATTAATCCTCTCTTCAAAAAAGGAATATTGAATCATGTTAACTTGGAATTCTCCATTACGATACCTTGTGCTCAATAGCACGTGCTTTATTTATCATAAAAAGGTTCGTTGGACACGAGAGTATCGAAGTAGTTGCGCTCAAGATTGCCAGAAGCCAATTTAGGGCCGAGTGCAGGCGAACTTTTGTAAATTAGGTTGGTTTCGAGCAATCTCAATTACCTGGGGTAAGAATACAGTTATAACGCGCGTTAAACAATCACATTAAATCCCACAGTTTCCTGTCCACTGTCCCGATGCGTCTTATAACTTCAATGGTAAGGAATCATATACGTGCATGATTTTTTTCTGGAACAGTTAAAATCTATTCGGAAAAGTATTCTTTGAAAATGGATGTGCTTCTGATTAAACAAATACATTTCATAAACATGGTGTACCTTATTCCTAGCAAGGTGGTGAGATAAACGACTGGATATGTACCCGCAAGCATTCCAAACGCAGTCGCCGAAAAAAGAAGACCTCTTTCCGACTGCGAAAAGTGATAGGACTTCAACAGAGGCGCTGAAATGAATTGCGCTGCTATTCTATGCAATATAAAAGAGCATTTACATTCAATTTTACTTCCAGTCAAAATGTAAATCGCAAATGCTGTCAATTGCAACATGCGATCATTTACTGGCTTTTCAAGGAACAATCGGCACGATCGGAACTGCCAGTGTCTGACTCATTTTTCCAATGTCTGAATCATTTTTCGGGTGTTTGATTCAGCGAGCAACAAGTTCGCTGATGTTGGACGGACGTCACACAATATCATCAAAATGAGCAGAACGTGTGCAATTGCGAATGTATTTGTATTTGCGGGAAAGCAAAAATATATTATATATTTGTTTGTTGTGTATTCAGCGAATCGTACTAGCATTAATGTATTCGCATAACATTTTGATAAAACCTGCTTAATATTCTAAGCAGACCACCGGGAGTTTCTGATTATTAGGCATTAACTGAAAGTTAGAAAGAAAAACGAAAACAGTACAAAGATTAGAATTGGCATAATGTCAGAGACGAGGGAGAAGGGAGGGAAAGGGGGATGCGAGGAAGAACAGAAGTGGACGAGGAGAGAGAGAGGAATACTTTGCCCTTCCCGCTTCTTATCAATGCCTACAACAGGAAATGGTTTGTTCTCTCCGCTCCCTCCCAAGGTGACCCATAAAGCTCGTCTTAACAAAATTGCTTAAGAGTTTACATTCACTCTTTTGATACGTGCTAAGCGATGAGAGCTGCACCGTATCTACTTTGGCTCTCAAATCAACTAACGTAGTGTTCGTTTAGGTATTTTTCGTTGCCCATGCTTTCATTTAAGCGTTAAAATAATAGGCAGCAGATACTTTTTACACCTTATAAAATGTGTTGTGCAGTACCCGCACTATTTATTTAGCAGGTTACAATGTGCTAGATTAACAGTGCGGTACTGCACAGCTATCTGACAAGAGAATATAGTATAGCATCTCTCTGGAGGAAGAAAAACATGGTATAATAAGGGGACCTCAAGGCATGTCAGGTATAGCAGAATAAAGTATAATTGCAATAAGATCTTAAACTAGACTTGGAATATGACTGACATTGACGGTCACCATGAATGGATAGTACGTGAAGCCACTTTCGGGTATTTCATCCCTGGAAGCAGCAAAAAAGCTGCGTAGGACGTATTCATGCGACACTAGTTTAGAACGATAACGAAATATTTGGATCATAGATATCAGTGAATTGAGCACCTAGTTGATCAGATGTGGGCGCCAAGTCAGTGAACCGATTCTTTTGGAGCATGTGACTAATTAACAGATCTTTCGGCAAAGACGATTTGACAGCATTTGCTAAGGTGATTTCGAGGAACTGAATCCTGACTTTCTGCCATTTTCATTGTGCGAGAGGAGGGAGCAGGGAACTTCCAAGTTTCATCTCTCTCATGGGGCTTCATATGTGTATCGGTCTTGCAGCTTCGAGTTGCAAATCTCATAAACTACAGTGACTAAATTTATATAGTCTACATCAAGTGGACAACTTTACCTTCGATTCCGTTCAAATTCTTCACATGCTTTGTGAGGTAATTGATGTTTGAAAGCACCGCAATATTAAAGTATTCATACTACCGATAGGCACAACCCGAAAACAACTTTTAAGGTTCAAGCTTAGCTCACTCATTTCACAGGAAACGCATTATTAGCGTCTTGTCATTATTGCTGTAAATTTGGGCAACTGGCAAGTTGGAGCGAAATTCAAAAGCGCATGGCGTGCACCGTTTAATTTCTGAAGGAAGGACTGTTTCAGCTGATTTCATATTTCCTTGCGGTGTTTGTTACACATAATCAGTATACAATTCCGACTTTGTTTTCAGTAGTAAAATTCTTAGTGGAATTCATGGAGGCTGCAGCTTTGTTGTGCGAAAGCTTCTTCAAGGAAAACCATTCCACTATTTTCATAAAGTAAAGTAGAGGTGATAATGGTCATTATTGTGGCATTACGTTTTTGAATATTTGGAAACATTAACCTCACTTCTTCATCTCACTGTGTTGCTTTGATGTGAACTCGTTACGCTATCACTTTTGTAGTAAGAGAATGACTCAGATTTCGTTTGACAAGAATTTTTTGACACAAAACCATGGTATCGATATTGCTGATCATACAGACAGGTAAACGCGTCCAGGCCACACGTCAGTTCCAGCCCCAACTTGGCCGCGAATCGGAAACGTGGCCTGACCACTTTTTCTCATATATATCCCAGACTATGTGTGGTCGGACCACATTTTTCCACTACTTAATGAATTCAGCTCATCCACTACTTCCAGCTGCCTAACCACATTACTCACGCATGACTGACTGGCTACCTGAGCCGTAAAAGAGCACGCGACTATCATTGAGCTGTGTTGGTCATCCTCTCTGTCAGTTACAAGCCCTTGTTGTTGAATTTCGTTGTTGCCTTATATTCTTTTTAAAAAGCATTTCACCTGTTTCATTTCAAGTTATTGTGAATCAAGAATTTTTTGACACAAAACCATGGTATCGATATTGCTGATCATACAGACAGGTAAACGCGTCCAGGCCACACGTCAGTTCCAGCCCCAACTTGGCCGCGAATCGGAAACGTGGCCTGACCACTTTTTCTCATATATATCCCAGACTATGTGTGGTCGGACCACATTTTTCCACTACTTAATGAATTCAGCTCATCCACTACTTCCAGCTGCCTTACCACATTACTCACGCATGTCTGACTGGCTACCTGAGCCGTAAAAGAGCACGCGACTATCATTGAGCTGTGTTGGTCATCCTCTCTGTCAGTTACAAGCCCTTGTTGTTGAATTTCGTTGTTGCCTTATATTCTTTTTAAAAAGCATTTCACCTGTTTCATTTCAAGTTATTGTGAAAATTAGTGCAGCATAGTATGAGCATTGTTGAAGAGCGCAATATTGTAGTTGAAGGTTGGCATACTGTGAAAGAAATCAACATGTACGACAAAGTACAGTTTCAGACAACAAAATTTACAATAAAACACAAACAGAGTTCAGTCGCGCACTGAGAGTGTATTATGACACACTTTAATAAGTTTCATGTGAAACATCACTGATATAGGAAGTGCTGCGGGAAAGCGGCGAGAAAAAAGGAAGTGACGTCATTTGAGCTATCACTAGAGAAGGAGAGATGGACTGATGGGAAAGAAGATAGATTTTTCTGTATTTGTGTGCTGTCTTGATACTTTTCTCTGGTGGTGCTTTAGCGATAGTGCTTCCGTAAATGACCTTCTGTTACACGCCTCGTCTATAATCTTCTTGCTGTCTCAGTCATTTCTTCCTATGTAACTGCCTCTTATCACGAGCCTTTGGGAAGGTGTATTTGAGACAAGCGTTGTGAGAATGAATTCATTTCAACTGAATTCCGCTTTCTTGCCATGGAATTCCCCTCCTCCTCATTCCACAGAAAGGTTCACCATCATCACCGATTAAGATTTAAGAAACTTGTCATTAGTAACAATCACATTGAGATACAAAATTTTGCATTCAATCAGCCGGATTCAAACAGACACTACTCATCCAAACTTCTTCAATAAAATATGTCCACTGATCGAGCAGCATTGATTGCAATAAAGAACAATCCATCCACCCGTCCCCCTTCCCTTCTTGCGAAATCTGGAAAAGTGTCGCCGACATTGGTTCTTTCTGCCATTTCCATTTGCTTTCAGCATGAACGTGCTTACTTAATGGATCTTAATATTCAAATGCACATTGGTCTTCCTTACACTGTTCTTCGCTTTTCTACCCTTCAAACGTTGGGAACATAAAAAGTCTTTTCCTTTTTTTTGTTTTTCCGTCACTTTCCGTCATCATCCCGAGCATAATAAATCAACAATTTGAAGCAAAGCGAAAATCCCTCAAAAAATATTCACCCTTCAAACTGATTTCATTCAGATCGGATGTCCTTGAAGCAATCCTTGCTCAGCAAATAGAATAACGCTAATATTCGCGTTATCAAGGAACCATCTGAATGCGCTCGTCCGCATCGTTTTTTTTTTTTTTTTTTCTGCTCGAAGGTGCCAGCAATAAATTCGAAACTTTATCACACTCCAAGCCTCTCGCATTCCTTGAATAAAGAGGGATTTTACCAATTTGGAGATGAGGGTGAGGAAGGAGGTGAAAATTAATCAATTTGGACCACTCTTGTCAAAAAGAAAATAATGAGGCTTTTTGCAGCAGTAAAAGATTACCAAGCACCTAAAACAGAGAACGCATCCATCATTCGACGATGTGTGATGTCGAAAAACTTAGTGGACATGTCACCGAACAAAAGGAGTATTAGTCAACGTCCAATTAAGCAGAAAGAAAACAACGGGACACGAAAAAAAACAAACAAAAAATGCTTTGGTGCATGTTCGGTGAAGAAGGGAAGTACTACATAACCCCGGGTAACCGACAAGAAGAAGTATAAAGCTCAATAAGCAGAAAGAAAGTACAATTTGATGCACCCTTCCATTCCTTGGAGTATCAAAATCAACAATGTCTGCTTGTTAGAGTACTACACAAAAGAACGAGTTGGCAATAATAGTGGCTCAAAGAACTAAAAAAAGCAGTAGTTAAAGTCACAGAATATGGAAAGATCCAAACGGTAATAGGCAGCGGGAAAAATTAGTTGCGATTAGGTCAAATCTAGACCTAAAAAGACCTAAGTTCAACAGTATTCCATGAACCACAACGTCATCCATAAAGTTTTCGTTTAAACCATCGCTTACATTTGCTCGATCTTATTCGTCAATTTGATGAACTTTGCCAAAAATATTGACTTTTCCTCGCTTCAACTCTCTCTGGATGGCGAAAATTTCTTCCCAATCAAGCTCTTTTATGGATGAGGCGCAAAAAATGAAGAGTGCAGTCGCAAACAGAAGCAAGCATAAGCAGCATCAGAAATTAAATTTGCCGATTATCACCTCGGTTAAAAAACAGGTAATTAGATAAGGTAATATAAGCATACCACGAGTGGTTTGTGACGAATTTGAACCACAACGTCATCCATAAAGTTTTCGTTTAAACCATCGCTTACATTTGCTCGATCTTATTCGTCAATTTGATGAACTTTGCCAAAAATATTGACTTTTCCTCGCTTCAACTCTCTCTGGATGGCGAAAATTTCTTCCCAATCAAGCTCTTTTATGGATGAGGCGCAAAAAATGAAGAGTGCAGTCGCAAACAGAAGCAAGCATAAGCAGCATCAGAAATTAAATTTGCCGATTATCACCTCGGTTAAAAAACAGGTAATTAGATAAGGTAATATAAGCATACCACGAGTGGTTTGTGACGAATTGCTTGTCCCGTAATCAGACATACAAATAATAGTGAAGTTAAGAATGAGGGTATTGCTCGTGAGAAGTGCAAGGCATAGAGTGGACACTGCGAGAATCACGTATCGTGTTGAGTTAAAGAACGTGCTTGCACTTTCCTTATATGTCAACGATGAACGCTGCATTTTTATTATCCTGTAATAAAATAACACATGTAAAACTGCATTAATCAATTTCATATTGAACTTTCTAGAATATTTTTGATAGTTTCCGTCCATTATCGCTTTTGTTAAACTACCGATAGATGATCTGATCACTAACTGAGCTCACTACCGCAATATAATTCTTGCAGCCCCTGAATAAGAATCATACCCGACTTCCTCAGGTTTTTATTTCGCGATGTACGGTAATATGATCGACCATAAAGATTTTTGCTACTACATCAAATTCAAATACCATCAGTGCAACAAGAAACCCGAAACTATCTTGGTGGAAACTCTGTTCTTTGAAAATACGCACACCAACAATTTGCTTTCATCGTTGCTGATGACGTTATAGCGATTTGCCTCTATATAAGACCAACGAGAACAGCAGCTGGTAGCAACTATAACAGCCGTGTTAGCAGGTGGTGTGAAGGTGTGTACCTCTACAGCATTTTTCTCCGTATTGTTGCATACTGGAAGGATTTTCTCAGCAACGAAGAAAGTGTGACGCTGTCAAAACTGAGATTTTTTGATGGATCACTGAAATTCATTCTGATGCGATGTGCATAGAAAAACGTTGTTTGGCTTCCTACTCACTAAGCCACTACCTTGTGAAAAAACTGTAGAGGAAAACTTGTCGTGCATAGAGGAATCTCAATCAGTAATGAAAAGCAATTGAAAGGATTGTAAGTCGGCCGGTTTTTCGGTCAAATCGCACACTGCATGTAACAATTCGAAATATTATGCCAAAATAGCGATATTAGACAGAGACATTTCCTTTCTGGTTCCAGAACGTAATTTCGTAGCTAGAATGTATCTCCTTCACGCATGAAATATTTCGTATCTCGTTTTTTCGAGTCATATACAGATGACATTCGTTCGATGTATTCAGCACGCTAAAAAGACAATTTGCATGAGCTTACTGCACCGTTGAGGAAACGATGAATCCAAGCGAATGGTGAAAGGACCATCAAAATGGAGTTTTTTCTCACCTTATTCCCTCTCTGAACTTGATCATGATTAGGGATGTTTTTGTTTCACCTTCTCTCTCCTCTTCTATTCCAGCAAACGTTTTTCCTTTTTTTCTTGCAAAATTTTCCGGACTTTTTTGTTTCAACAAACTTTTCCATGAAGTTTTGTGTTCACCTCCTGCAGCACCTGCTCTCTAGACTGCAAAACTGTCCAACAAATTTGGCAAACTGTTATTAACTGTTCCATCCCTATCCTCAAATCACTCCTTCGTAAAAATGGATCAACTTTCAAATCAAGTTGCACAAATCGCTCAATGACTGCCACGCTTTTTATCATTAAGGTATTTTACATCTGCTCCTATCCAAGCCAACCGGTTGCGTATTTTGCAAATTTGCATGCGTCAGACACATTATAAAGACATGATGTCTAAAAGCGTCAATGTGTTTGTGCTTGTCTTTTTGATGATTAGCACCTGTGGGTCAGTGAAGGAAGAATCAGAAAACTTGGCACGCATAGTGTGCACCATCTGCTGAAACCGCTTCATAAGAGGTCCCACATACTATAATATGCTCCGAATTCGTAGGTATTTCACAGTCGGTTGATTTTCATTGTAAGCCTGTGAAGAAACAAAAAACGAACGAAGATTTTGCAAGTCTTCTGGACAGGTAGGATCATCTAGAGTAAAGATGCATCATGGTTGACCTCGATCAAGAGCGTGACTGTCTCTTGGCGAATTTTTCCTTCTGTGTTTCGATAATGCAGTATGTTTTTAGATGGATATCGAATTTCACAAAATAAATTTCAGGATCCTGGAAATTATACAATCCGTTGATGTTGCAAAAATGCGACTTTTTCGAGAATTGTTGCATTTCGCTGAAGTGAATGCAGCGAGGGCGCTCTTAAAGGAAAATAAAGAGACGCTTTAGAAGGAATTTTTCCGGATCTTAAGGAATGGCTTCAGATGGTGAAAGTCCTCATGAAGAAGTTTTTTTGCCGTGGATAAAGTTTACTTGATTTCAGTTGCACAGACAAAAGATTAAACCTCAACAATGTATCTAAAGTTTCTGGATTCGGAGGAACATCTACCAATAGTATTTATTTCGGCAGTTTTTTCTGCGGGAAAAGCCAATGTGCGGACCATTTAAGAAAGGCCGAAAAATCCAGAGAAGTCATGACCATTCCACCACAGACGTGCTGGGAAAGGAATTTTTCGAAAATTTATTAAAATTTAAAAAAAGAAGTAATACGTGTAAAAAAGCGAGTTGAAAATTCGTATTCCCATCGAAGGCACCATTCAGAAAAATGGTACTTCAACTTTGACGAGATGATTAAGGGGAAGCTTCTGATTGTTTAGAGGAAAAAATGCAAAGATTTCAATTCTGGAAGATTTCAATGGATCTTGAAAAGATTTTCACGGGGGTAAAGTATCACGTTGTATCTCTCACTGAACTACTACTCTCTAGAGCAGCAAATTTTCAATGAGATTCAACGATCTTTGGAAAACTAACCATTTTTCAATATAAGCAAGTGCAACGTTTTAGGATATTTCTTTATAAAAAGAGTGAAAAGCTTCAGCGAAAACTAGGCGACAAAGAGAACAATTACGGGAAGACGTCATCAGAGCTGACACGGTATGCAATTCCACGTTCCGGTCAACTGACCAACCGGTTTCTTAAATCACACCGAATAATAAATATGCAGAACATTGCGTTCATATTCTTAGCTGATCCCAGTGCTCTTATAAATTTTCTGCAGATAATCTCACCCTACAGCGTCATTATGATTCATTGGGTCAAAAAAGCGCAGGCTCATGCCAGAGGGCAAATAAGGAAATTAAGGAATACAAATTCGGTCCAATGCAAGGAGTTGACTGCACGACCACAACCTCCTCCAGCAAAACAACGTCTTATTTCCCTTTTGCCATACTCATTCGGCAGAACTTCCATAAGGTACACATCGTACAAAACAGCACTTACCTTATAACTCAAAATTCCATAAAAGAATTTGTATTCCAGAACTTTTTAGGTCCTGAGCTGGAAGTCTTATACGAAAAAGTGAGAATTTTGCGGGAAACAGTGGCTTTAATGGGATAGCTCAACTAGCTTTACAGAAACAGGCACGACACCTTTATGGAAGCTCCAAGAAATTCCTCGGGAAACATCTTCCTCAAAGGAAACATGAAAGTAATAACAACATTTTAAAGCAACACCATGCGCACCTCTGCGTGAGATAAGCGCAAGTTACGTCTAACCACGCCAAACTGGGCTGCTATCAATGTGTCAGCAGCGACTATGTCCCCCTCGGCGACTCGCCAAATGCAGTCTGGCGATCTCATCACCTGTCTTGTATCGCAGTTTGCTTTGCTTCTCTGCAAGTGAGGCAGTGAGCCGGACACTATACTAGGCTAAATCTGTGCCAGGTGTGAAATGCCTGAGAATATTACAGTATGCATTTCAAGAAGATGGAATACTCCATATAAAAGTCCAAGAGTGAATGAGGTGGTGCTCAATAGGTTCCAGCTTTTTTCGGCTCGGAATTTTGCTGCAGTACATTGCATGGTACTTTTGTTTTTCCAATGTGGCACCTCTACTTTGAAGTTAATTTCTTTGAAATATATGCTATTTGCAAATCCTCTCATGCATCCTTTTGCTGAGTAACTCATGCCCGACACGGCTAGTGGAGGGAAGAAAACATGGCGATTAATACTTAGGTTGTACGATGTACGAAATGGGTGACATGAAATGGGCGACTAATACCCTCCGCACTATTCAAGGGGGCGAAGCAGTTTGCCGGAATATCAAACAACCGGTTGGTTTAGTGGAAGCCAACATGACAGGGGACCAAGTGAGAGAAAGCGGAAAGAAACGAGCAGATAGGCAGGTCGGCTGGGGCTTTCTTGTGCTCTGACATTTTTTTTACCTCTTGCACCCGTATTTTTATTTCCTCGGTTTTTATGGTATGGTATTAAGACTGTTAGCAATTTTGCTGAAGAGAGCAAAAAGTTGCAAGAATCCGACAATATTTAGTGCAAGGTGTCTAAAAATGCACTCCGATCACGCATACATCGTAGGTTGTTTTTATTTTTTTATATATAAAGATGATCTGCGATAATTATATATTGCCTTCTACTTCTACAGAAATGTGGCGTATTCTCATACATATTTTTTCGCGGAGGACTAAATCACTATATAATTCCGATCTGAATCCAAAATCCGAATCTTTCTTTATAAATCCTCAAAATCGAAATATATTAATGCGCACTAAAATGCCAATGCGGAAATACGAATTTTAGTGCCTTACTTTTTTGAACACTATTTATTGGAGCGAATAGTACATAAATGGTCCTTTTCAACCGATACTGTCTGTTCATTGTTTTTACCACACATCGCTGGTTCACCTTATCGCGCTATGTTTGCTTGACAGCATATTTTTGTCTCAAAGAAACGAAAGCATAGAATGACATAAAATGTTGTCAGAAATTGAGCACAGAACATAGAAAGACCACAATTTCGATTTACATCATCAAAAAAACCGAATTTTGAAAGCATTTATCACTGAAAGCGGAAATGATTCTAAGCGAAAATGAGGTGAAACAAATGCGATAGTAGGCCGATCAATCGAATAACTGCTGTAACAATTGACCACTGTTCATTACCGTTGATGAGAGTGTGGTAATGAATTCCTCCTTGAAAGAATGCACAGCGCATGCCACAATTTAAAAATGTCGGAAATAAGTCTGACCTCATCGTTTCTTTACGCCTTCTATGAACGAGAAAAATTTTGCCTTTTGGCGGAAATATGTTGGAAGATTTCTAAGAGATATGGCGAATTTTATACGTTCTGAATAGATTTTTGTGACGAAATCGACAGCTGTTGCTCAATTCTATATTTATTCATCGACTTGTTAGGGTAGCGGTAGCGTCTAAGAGAAGCACTAATGTGTTTTCAATGCGCAGATTATTAAAGGAAACTTCAGTTAACAATATCGTTGTTGAGGGTGAAGGGGTCAACGAAGCTCCTAAGTAACCATTCAAATAACCCGTTTGGACGTCCACGGGCTTGGCGCTTGCGTCCGAAGATATGTGGTGTATGTATGCGTGAGGTATACGGCGTTTGTGTCTGCGTATGTGTGTCTGCGCACCCTTGCGTGCATGCCTTCTGTGTACGCACGCACTGTTTGTGTGAGTTCACGTTTTTATGTGCGCGTACATGCGTATTTGCACATGTGCTTGTGTGCGTGCGTGTGTGTGAGTTTCTCGTGGTTTCCGATTGTGTATTTCTCAGCCTGAGAGATAAAGCTTTCAAGCTTGCCCCATCCCCTATAGGGACGCAGATTTTCATTTTGTTGCTGATTTTGGTAGCTCTTTTTTTCAGCACTATCTGTTTGGATTGCATATGTGGTCACTACTTGATCCCTCCTCCTTCTTTGTTAATTTTGGGCATTTTGGCGATCCATAGGGGGGTTGCAAAAAAATCTGAAAAAGGGTGTTTATACTGTGGTGGCACTACNCTGGGGCTTTCTTGTGCTCTGACATTTTTTTTACCTCTTGCACCCGTATTTTTATTTCCTCGGTTTTTATGGTATGGTATTAAGACTGTTAGCAATTTTGCTGAAGAGAGCAAAAAGTTGCAAGAATCCGACAATATTTAGTGCAAGGTGTCTAAAAATGCACTCCGATCACGCATACATCGTAGGTTGTTTTTATTTTTTTATATATAAAGATGATCTGCGATAATTATATATTGCCTTCTACTTCTACAGAAATGTGGCGTATTCTCATACATATTTTTTCGCGGAGGACTAAATCACTATATAATTCCGATCTGAATCCAAAATCCGAATCTTTCTTTATAAATCCTCAAAATCGAAATATATTAATGCGCACTAAAATGCCAATGCGGAAATACGAATTTTAGTGCCTTACTTTTTTGAACACTATTTATTGGAGCGAATAGTACATAAATGGTCCTTTTCAACCGATACTGTCTGTTCATTGTTTTTACCACACATCGCTGGTTCACCTTATCGCGCTATGTTTGCTTGACAGCATATTTTTGTCTCAAAGAAACGAAAGCATAGAATGACATAAAATGTTGTCAGAAATTGAGCACAGAACATAGAAAGACCACAATTTCGATTTACATCATCAAAAAAACCGAATTTTGAAAGCATTTATCACTGAAAGCGGAAATGATTCTAAGCGAAAATGAGGTGAAACAAATGCGATAGTAGGCCGATCAATCGAATAACTGCTGTAACAATTGACCACTGTTCATTACCGTTGATGAGAGTGTGGTAATGAATTCCTCCTTGAAAGAATGCACAGCGCATGCCACAATTTAAAAATGTCGGAAATAAGTCTGACCTCATCGTTTCTTTACGCCTTCTATGAACGAGAAAAATTTTGCCTTTTGGCGGAAATATGTTGGAAGATTTCTAAGAGATATGGCGAATTTTATACGTTCTGAATAGATTTTTGTGACGAAATCGACAGCTGTTGCTCAATTCTATATTTATTCATCGACTTGTTAGGGTAGCGGTAGCGTCTAAGAGAAGCACTAATGTGTTTTCAATGCGCAGATTATTAAAGGAAACTTCAGTTAACAATATCGTTGTTGAGGGTGAAGGGGTCAACGAAGCTCCTAAGTAACCATTCAAATAACCCGTTTGGACGTCCACGGGCTTGGCGCTTGCGTCCGAAGATATGTGGTGTATGTATGCGTGAGGTATACGGCGTTTGTGTCTGCGTATGTGTGTCTGCGCACCCTTGCGTGCATGCCTTCTGTGTACGCACGCACTGTTTGTGTGAGTTCACGTTTTTATGTGCGCGTACATGCGTATTTGCACATGTGCTTGTGTGCGTGCGTGTGTGTGAGTTTCTCGTGGTTTCCGATTGTGTATTTCTCAGCCTGAGAGATAAAGCTTTCAAGCTTGCCCCATCCCCTATAGGGACGCAGATTTTCATTTTGTTGCTGATTTTGGTAGCTCTTTTTTTCAGCACTATCTGTTTGGATTGCATATGTGGTCACTACTTGATCCCTCCTCCTTCTTTGTTAATTTTGGGCATTTTGGNATATATATAATTGGTCGGTTTTGTAGAGAAGTGTATTAATATTGGTTTTGCCATTATTTTCTAAAAATATACTTGGAAGTCGCTGATCGGTCAGTGAAATGAAATACAAAAGCGCATTCTGCCAGCCTGATGCGTTTTTCTACCCGCAGACTGCATCGGCGGCATTAGTGGTAACTTTTAACGGTCAATCAAACTAGACGACCAGTGAAAATAACGAACTGCCTTTTGTTAACCGTAACTGTATGTGAGACTCTTTTCTCTTGAATTCCAAAATTTGCCAAGTTGGCTGGCAAGGTTTTCACTCACTAATTATTATACAAATTCAGTTGTGCTTGTTGTAGAAGTTGTCGAGAGACTGGCGAGTATTCTCTGGAATGAACCTCAAAAGGATGTTCGACTCAATGGTAGAGTAGTGTTTGCATATATCAATTGTCACTGGAAAAAACGACGTTTGTTAGATCTGTGATTTTCACCACACTTTGATTCACGAATACGAGCAGGATGGATTCGAATATGCGTGGGAAATGACTGCTCTTCTCTACTTCTAGATGCCCAAAGCTTTCTGATTCCTTGGTGACAAAAATGCAACAGAAATTCGAATCAGGTTATCCTGAACTTGAAGATACGTAATTACTCGGCTTTTTCCATGGTTTTTGTTCCCATCTTTGATAGCTTTCCTCTCAAAATTCGTAAAATTGACGCCCACGCAACCCAGTCAGTGTGGCGCAGTGGAATTCCGTAAACCATCGCGTCCATTCCAAATGGTCGTTCGAACGTTCCAACGACGAACGACGTTTTGTTGACAAGATCGACATAAGGTGCAAGCCGATCGGCTGCAAAACCCGTGCAAGTTTTTTGACACCTTGAAGCTCCAGCAACTCTTCGTCAACTCCTTATTTCAAGTTATCACGCTATGGAACAACCCGTTGCTAAGGCAAGTATCACAACTACCAAACTTCATTGCTTTAGCTTCAGTGGTTCTAGGGTTAAAACCGCCGAACAAAGCGACCAACATCAATGCACATAAGAGCGGTGATAACTATTGCATAACATCTTCAAAGCGAATAGGAAGGACCTCATTTCCAACAGATAAGTGGAACGTCCTACCGCTGAACATCGGATGCCTAATTTTGAAACGCCACGGGTTTCAGATTCTTCGACATTTTATCTTTGATTCTTCAAGTATAAAGACTCATCTAATTATTCAGACATTCTTTTTTTTTTCTGGTTCCCTTAGTATGACACTGGCAAAGAAAACGGACGTAGCTGTGATTAAACATGGAGACGAATCTGAATGAATTGCTGACTTCACATTTGGCTAATTGTGTTGGCCTTTAGGAGTGGCTCATGTGGGAGGACCTCTCACTATCAGTTATGGGGCGAATACATCAATTTCATACTAATATATAGCCCATCACATTTGGCGCATTTTTGTAGGTAATCGCTCATGACAGCTTTCGACTCAGTCAAAAGATAAATGCATTATTGCCAATATATTATTATTCGCTGGCTTTTTATGAAAGTGGTCGGCCGGGTGGCTGGGATTGCACAAGCGGAAACCCTTTTAGTCCCTCTGACGTACTTTCCTACGTGATTCAGAAGCTATATCTCTCTACGTATTCGACAGAAAGTATTCCTAAGAAATGGAAATAAGACGATGGATCTGTGCGGATCCACGAAAGTCGAATGCGTGCATAATCAACTCGTGAGTCATCATAGGCAGAGACATGCTTAGCAATTGCATTGCAGACGAAAGCGAACAACTGATCAATCCTCTTGCTGTAGTTAGCTTTTGCATCGAATTTGCACGTATTTAGACTTGAATGCTGCCTGATGTGAAGCCAACACATTAGTGTAAAAAACAGGACATAAGCGGTGAAATGACATACCCGCAACACGCCCATATATATATATATATATATATATATATATATATATATATATATATATATATATATATAATGCNTAAGCGACCTAAGAAAGTTCAATTCGACTTCCACAATGGAACTATTCGAATGGCGAATTGCCAATATATTGAAGTCTTTAGTTCAGTTTTAAAGTGCAAGGTTTCCACAAAGGCTGGTTGTGCGCATCGAAAAGTATGCATATCAAATCGTTATCTCAACTCTCTTAATTCTGGCAAAATTTTAGCAAATGTGGTAAGTTTGTTGCAAGGTAACATGGATTACATTTAGCCATCTGCCATATATCGGTAAATTTTCCCAAGTATCGGTTACGCTCCCACGAAATTGACTGCACCGTTTTCTCTCCCACTTTTGGAATACCCACGCGAAAAGGGATCTTCGTCATTTCACAGCAACGACAGTCAGCTGTCAGCATATTCAACTGAGGAGAAACGCATACGATGTTACTTTGACCTCTTTATACGTTTGGAATGCTGACGCGGCCAACATGCTGAAAGTGCATTTTTCTGTTTCGAAAGATAGTAATGAAGGTGGATCCTGCGATAAAGAGATGCGAATGATAAAGGAAGTCGCCTGCCATTCACCTTATACATTGAAAGTATCAATGCAATTTTGAGTTGTTTTGATTTTCTGACTTAACGATGCTTTTGACGCATTAAAGGATTCCTTCGCAACAATTGTTGCGGTATGTTGTGTTAACAGAGGAACAAAAGAAATTTTAATATAACAGTGAGAAGAATAGTGAGAAATTTTAAAGGTTCAGTATTGCTCAACGAAAAGAACGGCATATTTGAATGAACTGACCATTCCTTATGGGTATTGTTTGGTGCAAGTGTGGAAACCACTGCTGGTAATATGAGGATTATAATGCACGATATCACCGATAACACAGCCAGGACAAAGTGGACATGCTGACGCGCTACCTGAAAAAATTCTCTGAGTGAACAATGAAAGAGTGGGATTTCAACGCTTCGAAATCGTCCACGATTTACAAATAAGAAATAAAAAAATCCAAATTCGTTTCCTTTCAATGGCTTCCCGCATCCCTTAATGCTTCCTGACAGCTTTTTGCTGAAATGGAAAGCAAAAAAGGCAAAAGGAGTTAATGCTGTGTGTTTTCTGTTGAAAGTTTCACAAAATAATAACCGTTCTCACGAACTTGGAAGTAATTTGGCAGAGCAATTGTTTGAAAATTGAAGCATTTTGAATGAACAGGAATGTTGACAAAACAAGCTCACTAACATTCCTATGGTGGCTCTTATATAGATGAGTTTAAAATTTGTTTTTGCTTATATGAAGCACAAATCGTAGGAGTCATTTTGTAGATCATAATCATTTAGTTTCACAGTGATGATTTCAGCAGTTCCCTGTTAAGAACAACGACATATGAAATACAGAACAAGAGCAGTCGACGAGACAAGACATCAAATGGGTGGACTTGGTCTACTTATACGATGAGCACCCGCGAATGTGAAAAGTACAGATATGACACCGCTCATCCATGATAAATAAATAAATAACATCGTGTTGAAGCGAAACTGGAAAATTTCTCTCAGCCATACAACACGCATAAAAACTGCTCTACGGTAGGTAAATTCTGAAAGAATTGGTCACGCTTCGTTTTCAAAATTTATATTGAAACTTTTGAACGGGCACATAAATGCAGCAAATAGGCAATTATATTGAATATTAACGGATAAAACAATGCCGTCATTACCGTCACTTCGATTGCAAATCGATAAAAACACGTCTTAACCGCAGAGATGTGAAATGATTACAAAAAGTTCGCTCACACCTTTTTGCATCAGATCCTCTAAAGGAAATTTTTTGCATCCTCTAAAGGAAATTTCGACGGTCGCTCCCGTCTCTTCCCTCCTCCTCCCCTTCCCTCACCCTACTCTCGCTCATCCTTTCCTCATCATCCCTGCTGCTCTATGGACTCTTCATACTGTTCCTGATTGATTCACATTAATTTAATCACTGACTATTTATCCTGCCAAAATGTCCTTTATTGCAAGTCTCCAAAATTTCGGTAAAGACAACCATCTGTGACATAAACAGAGACCGAAAAGTTGAGAAGGGAGCAAGATAAAATGGCACGATACGCGCTTTATCCATTAGTCGAAATCTTTGTACAATTAGCAGAAAGTGGCTGGATACGTTTACCTACAAATCGATAGCTGCCAAGAATTCAAACCGCAATAATCTAATTTCAGTCAGTCTGTCGCAATTTGTAGTATAGAAACTATTTCATGAGTTCTCAGCTATTGAAACTCTCAAAAAAGGACGAAATCGGTTTTAAAAAATGGCTCAAAAAGCATAACAAAATGCAAAAAAATTTGTTGCTTCAGGTTATTCGCTTAGAGAGCTGAATAGCATAAACTCGATGTGCGGTCATGCATTTGCGCAAAAAAAGGATACGAAAAACTCGTGAAACCTCAATGTTGCTGAAACATTTCAAGCCTCCCATAAACATTTGAAGTTTTCAACACTAGGGACGTGTAGTCAACATGAAAGCCATGGAAGAACAACATAGCCAGCACATTTTCACGTGTCTCGTATGAAGGCATTTCACAACACCTGTTCACTTCAACGTTGCGTCTTTGGCATTTGCACTTCTCATTCAAAAATACCGCATACAGCTTCCCAAATGTTTCGATGCCTACAACGCCAAAAAAATGATTTTCTGAAATGCTCCAATTTTACAGCATTCTTCTTGCGCAGAGATGAAAGAATTTGTTGAATTTAAAATCTTAAGTAGGAGGCTATTCGACAATATAAGGAACCAGCAGCGTCGCTGAAAAAGCTAGAAAGGAGAGAATTATCTACCAGTTTTTTAGTGGCTCTGTGCATTTCCTGCTTCCTGAAAATAGTGGTAGCCTAAAGATTTAAAAGTGAAAAAGCATTAATATTGCGGGGATATGAAAAGAGGAAATGGTTGTATAGACCTGATTTCGATAGGCCAGTCGTTCCTACACTTTCCCATGCCTAATGGTTCTGAGAAAACTTCGTTTGTCGATAGAAAAATTACTGATTCGGAGTTGTGCACAAATGGAATAATGAAGATTCTTAGAGAGACCCTGTGAAATGAAGGTAAACATCATGACTCGCGCCTTTTCACTCATGCACGGTGCATGATCGCTGATCGGACCCGTGCATATTTTGATAATCATCGAGAAAATATAAGGCATCGCCGTCGCGAACCCAGTGCTTTCAATTTCGAAATGCAATACCTGCAACAAACACTTTATTAGCCAGCAAATGTAATTAAGTGCCATCATTCGATTGTGGCTCTTCAACCTTTTCATATACAGTGCTCGCACTGATGTCTTATGAAAACAACGACAATCATATGGCGAAACGATAATTGATTATAAGGAGTAGTTCAACAGCTATGAGTGCAATGATGGCGAGGCAACGCAGCTGTGAAGGCACAGAAATGATAAGTGAAAACGGAATTTTGAAAGTCTGAGAAACTTGATGGCGCCTTTAAAAGTTGTACAGCAATAAACAAATAATAGGGAATTTGAGTCTGTCACCAGTCGCAATGAATTCGAATAGTTGTATAAGGGGTATGTAAGGGAGATCAGCAAAATGCAGATCGACTGCCATCTTGCAGAACAGGGGAAAGGGCAACTACGCGACAGATCGGGTTGTTTACCATTTCCCTGATGATCTCAGGAAGAATAAATTATCTATAAATCTCTTGAGGCAAGTCTCGGGGTGTATAAGAGGGGAGTGCAATAACTTGCAGGTCCAGTGCGTGTGTCAAATTTTTGTCGTCTACTCGGGCTCGAGATGTTGCGAGCACATCTTGGAGCTGCGTACTGGGATCGTTGGTCGTCGGAGGTCGCGCAAGGGGGCCACTATCGATAGTGCAGAAGCCCTGTTGGGATTAGTGTTCGTTATCTCCTCATCTCCCGATCTCCCTCTTTTGTTTGCGGTTCCGTGCAAATTCATTTTTAGCATTTAATGAAATTTTAAATCCTCTTATTGTGCTGGCTCCACACAGCACATTATAAGCCTCAAGGGAAATCAAACAAAACCTTACAGGTGTTCTTAGTCACGTTTCCTTATAAGAGTTGTTCAAAAAAGGCGATTTCCACTCAAGGCTTCTTTAATAGAGCGTCAGCAGCTCAAGAATTAGTGAAGGAGACTTTTATGGATTTTAGTCATAACAGAGACATCGGGATGAAGAGTTATGATAGTGGTTGACCTAGTGAAGACAATACCAGGCTCAATGTTCGTTATGCAAATCTCAGTTGTCTTCTGAGAGAAGTGAAACCAAAAACACTACGCGAAGAGGGACCGAACTTCCAGTGCCCAAAGTTAACGCGATAATAATGAGAGTATTGACAACGGTAGTATCTATATTTCTTTTTGCTCAAGAAATTTCAGAAAACTTATGAAGAAATATGAAAGACTGAATGTTTCCTGCGAAAAAGAAAGCACTAAACAGCAGTCTGTATAAAGAAGTGACCAAGTTGGCGCATCAGCAAGCATCATCAGACATGAATAAAGCTATATCTTAGATTTAATATCATAAAAGATATTTACCGAACAAATCTCGTACCTTATTGAGGTATATAGGTGCGTACTGAAAGAAGAGCTGGAATCCAAACGTTCCACCGGTGCACAGAGCCCAAATAGCCCATACTCGAATGCTCTTTAGCAGAGAGGCATACGGTACCTTTTGTTGCCGTTTCATTATAACGTTTTTGCCATGTTCAATGATCTTCAGCTCCTTCTCACTTACAATACTAAATCTTCAGCTCCTTCTCACTTACAATACTAAAAGTTAGACATTTAGTGAAAATTTTCTTCATCGGACCAAACAACTGAAAATTATGAGTGAATCTCTGGCCAGTTGGATCCTATCGCTTAGAAACAATGCTATCTTTAAACAACAAGGCGATTAGCGTTAACTTTATTCATTATTAACGGGTGGTTATCCACTTTGGCTTTTTTCGTTTCTACTGCCGGGTTGCATAAGTCATCGCTTGCGAAAGTTTGCACAAGTACTTTACGCCAACGATGGTTGTATATATGCGAGAATTATGCCTACGAAATTTTGGAACCAGTTAGAAAGGATGCATTTTGTGCATGTTTGGCGTTATGTGATACATTCGTAAGGACGAATATGGGCTGTTTTATCACTGTTCAAGTTGGTTAGAATAGGTTAAAATTTTTCCCACAAAATTTGATGTGTTTCCATAATCCCTGACTTTTGAGTGTAGGCACAGCAATTTTCAAATGTCTGTCCACACTGGGAGTAGTGAAGCTTTCTTGGCCGATTTCCGCTTTGAATAACAGTTAAAAGTGATTTGGAAGTTTCTTAGGACTCTTAAATTTTCGGATGGGAGGATGATGTTGCAGGGCGATATTGCACAAATGCAATGCTCATTTTAGTTTGCAGCAAAGAAGAATGAATGAAGAACAGTACGTATAAAAGCGTGGCGAATCACGGAAAATGACGTAGAAGAGGACGAAAGCGAAGAGTGTAAGTGTACCAATGAAATAATATGCATACGCCCACCCAAGCGATGATACACAAAGCGCACCTGAGAGTGGCATCGTTAACATCGGTCCAAGCTGAAAATTATGGATGTGATAATCGTCGACGATTATTCCTCTCACATTCTGGCATTTACAAAAGGCTGAACAGAGGAATGTGGAATTTTCATGGATGGCAAAAACTAGCGAGTGTTGTAGATAAATGAAGGGATCAAAGAATACTTTTCGAATGAAATGTTTAGTCAATCAAACTTCTTTAAATGTTCAATAAGGATTCAAGTAAGCAGAGCACAGTGCGAAGACGCTAGCTAATGCGCCATGAGCTAATGCATTTCAACCCAGCGGTCTTAGCGTTTAATCAGGAGCTGAACTAGTAGAACATTTGGGCCAGTGCGGGTGTCACGATATGTGTCTTTGCAATTAAACCGAACAGACTGACAGATATCATGAACTGCCGAAAAAAATGAAGCACATGCAATAGTGACTTCATGCTTGCTGACTGCTTATATTATCCTTCGCATTAGTGCATTAACCTCGGAAAGAACTGAAGAGCCGAAAAACAGCCCAAAAAATTTAGGTCCAGTTTGTAAAGTAAAAGGAGGACAAATTTTTTTGTAAGAGACTTGCATGAGCGAATGGACCAATCAAGACATGAAGGCATCACCCCATATGCTCTGCCTTTTTGAAAATCTTTCACACTGGTTCGTGAGCACAGCGGTATGCACAAGCCTAATAGCGTCAGATCTGGCTTTGCTCCCCGGCCACTTCATTCTGAGTGGTCGTGAAATGTCAGAAGTTCTTTCCAATTTCTTAGCTTTTTAATCACTTATAACGTTCACAGCACTCGATGGAACAATCTGGAACTTGGCATAGCAGGTTACCCGAAGATATGAAATACACACGACACTCAAACTGAGGTGCAAAATATACCTCCAAATTTCGTTGGTGCTCTCCCACGTCCCCTTAGCCGTTGCTACAGTTCAAGCAGACAAATAGGATAAACACATGGGCTCTATGTACACCTACACTCGATCTTACCACAACGCATTCAATAAATCCAAATTTGCAAGAGCATATGAAAGAGGCAAACCGCCTGATAGGGTGCCGTCTTATAAAAACAGTCCAGTATATGGAATGGTCATTTTAAAAGTGCTTCTTTTCTATAATCTCGCCGACTGAACAGCAGAGAGATTTGCTAAATTCGCGGCTCACTGAGATGTCAGTGACCAACCGAGTGAGTAATCAGGGAAGGAAAATAGGTAATCACACTACGCAACAACAACCTAGACTCACCTAATAAGATCGTAGTAGCTTTTCGGCCGAAAGTTTGGAATTATCACCCAGACAGACAGACATTTTATGGACAATGCAAATGTGACGGCGGTGCAATGCATTTTTGCAGTGTCACTACACTAATGTCGGACCTGAAAGTGGCAGGACAGTAGGGAGAGATACATTCCACTATCGGCTAAAGTTGACCACTGTGACGTAATCGAGCCGATAACTGGATACGCGGCTGCCAGCGCAAAGCCCTGAAATGAGAGAGATGAGACACCACTTTAATTCGAAGGGTGCCTTATGGTGCTACTTATATTGCCATGTTTGCCCGTCTGTTGCATCACTTCTTCCCCGAGCAGTTCAGTTTTGCTGCAAGCAGAAATGGACATTTTCTCAAAAAAATAATATGTTTTCTCAAAAAAATAATATGCAAATGCTGGGCATCCCTCCGACTATTTGCGCTGACCACTTTTCCACTGAAAGTATGCTGTCATCAAGCCTATTTTATAGCGGTCATTCTCTCAACAAATACGAAGCTTTTGTGAAATATTCTGTGGGAAGTGGGTGGTGCAAAATCAGGAGTTTTATGGCTTGAATATTGAACGATTTTTGCGTTGGAAATACTTCAAATTAACAGAAATTCATTAAATTACCACAACGCAAAAAATTGGCAAATATTCTTTCAAGACGCCTTTTCCTCTCAACCCTCCTCCACTCCCAAATTGAACTGAAAAGACGGATCTGGATTCCCTAAATCGTTCGTTTAAGTACACAAGACAGACTCCTAAATGCTGAGACTGACCAATACTCCACCTCGCAGTCGTTTTGTGAACAGATATGTGAACTGCTTACCCACATTTGATTTGTCGTGCTCTGTGTGGCTAATTTATAGTGAATTTTTGCTATGAATGAGCTGTATGTGACACTTCAGCGACTTGGTTCTGAAATTAGGAAGTGGGGAGATTTCACGTGAACGTATTGAGAATTGAAGTATCCATGAATCAGAGGGTTGAAGTATTCATGAATTCGCTGAGTTTGAGGGACTTACTGACGCTTTTCTAAAAGCCTCAGACAACTAGTAAACTCTATGGGTTTAAATTAGAGCACTTCGCTTGTCTCAAAAGATTCAACAAAGTGCCTCCAAGAAACGAGCGATGAAGAGCCAGTAGAAGCCAAAGGACGCAAGTTGTGGTAAAAAAATTGTCGATATTCCCGATATTATACCGAACGCGGTGAAGAGCTTCCTGAAAGAGTCAACCTCATAGAATTTGGCAACCCTAATATAGCGTAAATCTATGGTCATTTTTGTTAGGAGAAAAATTGTGTTTTTTGAGGAAAAATATCACGCCAAAATTTTTCCCCAACACTAATTTGGTCGAGGCGAAAGTTTTTCCAATTACTTTCAGTTTCGTTCCATAAGCTCCTTAAACTTTTTTGCTTGAAATTGTTTATGAATATCTGATTAAAGTTGTCCGAGTCTGACCAATGCAAATGGCAAAATTGGTCGTCGTGGTCAAATTTCGCCAAAGCGACCGAAAATTGGCCTGCTGAAGCAGAGTATGGTCAAGACCGTTAACTGTGCTTGAATTTCGGTGCAGTCGACATCAATGATTTCTTGTCAAGCGTAGTTAAAGCTGTAGTTCATCATACGGAGTTCCCAAGGAATTTCTTGAAGCATTAATAAGTGAACGTTAAAGGGAAGCTGAGAAAAAATATATTTTAATTTCAGATTTTGCAAAAGTGGATCCAGAAATATAATCATCGATTGCCCTATGTTGAATGTCTCTCGAGTAGTGGCAGTTATTCTTCCCAATTCTTTCGTGAAACTTCCGTGTCAAATGGTTAGTGGTAACCAATGAATAGAGATAGCCAATGTTTTAAATGTTTTAGCTAAGGTTCCGTTCCTTATTAATAGGTTACCTTATGCTGATGATGGTCGAGAGACGAACCACTGCTACCGTTCCATTGCTATTTCATAAAAAGTGCTCTTATTTCTGAATATTTATGGCGTAAATATTGAGAAGCAAATAAATACAAGTATTGCTCACCTGAGGCAGTGTTATTGGTTAATGAGTGATCATCCGACATGCAGATTATCGTGAAGTTTAGAATGAGGGAATTGCTGGTGAGGAGCGTAAGACATATCACTGATATTGCAAGGATCACATATCGCGCCCAATGCCCGAATGTGATCCACCTCTTGTGTATTGCTATCGTTGGACCCATCGTAACCAATTCTAGCTAATTGTTACCATATCCGCCTATGCAGAGAAATGATCAGCTTTTGTGTGACAGAAATATTTCAAAAATGCGCAAAATGTTTTTTTAGCAAAAGGCGGGCTTTCAAGTACATAAGTCGAGTAGAAGTTTTCGAAATATTGGCTTATGTTTATTATAGAAGGTGCCTTTTAGACAGGATGGGAAAGGGTGCAGGAAACTTTTGTGCATCACCGCTGTCGTCAGGTGATCCAATTACAAAACCGTAATTTCTTGTTGTTTCTGTGGAAGGGAGATGAGGGAAGGGCGATGAAGGGGAAGGGGAGGTGGGTGGGAGAAGGAGAAAGAGTTACTGAAAAGAAGAAATGCTTCTTCATAGCTTCAGTCATGATCAACAAACGGAAATAATCAGAATGCCGCCGGCTGGCTGGAATCTTTGAGGAATCAGCGGAGTATTTTCCCAGAGAGCATTGCTTGAACAACAAAACGCAATTCAACTGGATGCTCTTCCCACTCGATGCGCACTTATCAATAGCGTTTTTTTTTTTAAGCGCAATTTCAGGAAATCTTATGAGTATATTTCACAAATCTCCTCAACTGTCGAAAATCATCTAGAAAGAACAGCCAGAAATGGTTAACTATGAAGGCAAGAAACGCCCATACCATTAATTTATTAGTTCATGAACGAAGTAGATCTTACAGAACGATGGACCACTATTACTTGTGTTCACCCCATTCCCCGCCTCCTCCTTCCTTCTTGAACCGACTTATGTTGACCACGTAGTAATAGTGATGCAGAGACCCTTCGCGTTTATGGCGTGTTGCTAAAACTTTTAAACGCTCGCAAATTCTAATGGAATGAAACAATGATTATGAATTTTGTTCTCAGAGAGGTCAACCGGGAAATACAGTATCTGACGAGGCAACATAGCGGCTTCATTTTTTGAATAGTGCTAAAATTCATGCGACCTATATATTCTAATGTGAGTACTGCAAACAAGATAAATATATTTTATCATCAAAAAGTTATGTAAATCATGAGATTAGCGAGGTACTATATCCGTATTACGTATAGGATAATGTATTTTAAATTTCGGGAGCGTGGATGCAACAATGGTTGAAAGTTTACTAACCTATATCACTGGATCGCTCTCCTTTAAACATTGTCTCATTTCACTCGCTGGCTCCTTATTAATCAAATTTGCATTTCAACTCCAAACTTTTCATTTCATCAAACATACCTTTTATAAAACTAGAACGTTCCATTTTAGCAAGAAATAAGGCCTAAAAAACTCAGCTGCTTATTGATAGTCAAAAGAACGCATGATTGGGCAAAGAAGTATGTGCTCGTCTATATTGAAAACAAAGCGAAGTGAAGTGGTATGAAAAAGGAATGGAAGCAATACTATCCGCTATAAAAGAATGGAATATACAATATATGTTTCACTCCTTTTCCAAGGATATAATAAAAAAATCCATTTTTTCTGAGGAAGCAAGGGAAACTTTCGTGCATAATAACAAGAAAGCATTCAAATTTGGGTCCCTAATTTTGGAAAAATCTTAGCGATTCGTGATAAATTATATTTTATCTACATATACAAGTCGTTCACACGGTACTCAGTAATGTTTCTGCACGAAATGTATAATGCTCTAGTGCCATAATCTGCTCATGTTATGCACATCTCCGAGCAGATACTAAAATATTTATTACGATGATGCATCATCGCCTAGTTGGAGTTGTGTCTGTCGAATGGATCGTGTTAATCGAGAGATGCACAGTGCATTGCTAATGTGGGCACGTGAAATGCACACCCAAAACAGATATTTTAGCAGCAGATTGCTAGCATCATCACCTTCACTCTCACCAAGCACGCTAAACGAATATGATGATAGCATTTATTATTGCTTTGTCAAATCAAATGATGTTGATTTAACTGAGTTTTCGTCGATTTTGTAGACTTCTAATGTATTTCTGTGAGCAATGCCATTATATAACTGCATAGATTAAAGCAACTTTTATGCGAGCACTAATTTACATTGAGAAAACGAATTTCATCAATTAAATTTGCCAGGGCCTCCCATCCTATTCCTTTCAAAGAAAAATGTACCATGCATACTTTTGTAATGCACCCTTACACCAATTTTATGATTTCGTGCTTTAACTAAGATTTCTTTATAAAATCTACCTATCGCTTACCCACTGTCGATACGTGATTCCATGATTGTTATGCACAAATTATTCATAACGTGCAAAAGTGCCCACAGTTACATTTCTTCCACTCATTGCAGTTCATTGTATTGAAAATTGTTGTTTCGCTCTCGAGCTCTCCTTGCATATGCTATTTTAAATATTTCAAGCCATTTAACTGTGGAAAAAAGTGAGAATACAAGTGCGAAAATTTGTATTCTGCCGATAATTTTCGCATAATTATATCTCTTACTTTTTCATGCAACACTGCAATCATTTTGTTTTTCACCTCACAAAAGAACGGATTTGGTTTTTGGACTGTTGAGTTTCGATCACATAAGCAGACTTTTTACTCTGTAATCAATCCTTGAATCATCATATTATGCACGGCAAAATGTCAAAACGTTTATCATGTGAAACAACAAAAACTAACAAATAGTGAATGTAAGGCAGTCCAGTTTTGATGTATAATGATAAAATTGCTAAATGAATATTAGTGAACGATTACATTACTAATCACAATAAAGACCTTGCTCTTTGTGACAGATAAAGGGACACCCTCAACAAAGTGCTTCACATTCATAGTTGGACATGAACTCGCATTTTGCAAATGCAAATATCGTATGCACGTTGGCAGTCTAGTACATTGTGGATTGAAATGGGATCGAATTCATGTGAAACAACAAAAACTAACAAATAGTGAATGTAAGGCAGTCCAGTTTTGATGTATAATGATAAAATTGCTAAATGAATATTAGTGAACGATTACATTACTAATCACAATAAAGACCTTGCTCCTTTGTGACAGATAAAGGGACACCCTCAACAAAGTGCTTCACATTCATAGTTGGACATGAACTCGCATTTTGCAAATGCAAATATCGTATGCACGTTGGCAGTCTAGTACATTGTGGATTGAAATGGGATCGAAAGTAAAGTATCCTACAGGCACTTGAAATATTTGCTAAAAAATATCGACGAACAATTCTGCACCGTAGAGCGAAAAATCAATACGTGACAGATGAGATTGCGCGTAAAGTCAAGATATTGTGTTATCGAAAAGGCAGTCGCACTATGGCAAAAAACTTCAGAAAAAGTAGCCAACTGTTGAGCCGCTTATTGGAGGACGATATTCGAAAATGAGAATGTTCTAACCGAATTTCAGAATTCTAGCAGAAAGTGCTGTGCACTTCAACTGTAATAGAAAAAAACAACTTCATCGCGCTGCAATTTGAGTTGGACAAATACATATATAACAACTTTTGTTGTTTATCCGCTTCCGACATGTTCGATCTCCGCTTTCGAATTTGATGCGCTGAATAAAACGGCACAATATTTCAGAAAGTGTCATTCATACGCATAAAACCGTACCGTTGGTTTCAAATTTCAGGTTGCGAAGGAAAAATGGAAAAATGTAGGGAAAGTAGGCCATTTTTCCAGGTCGCAAATTGCAAATGCGCAGGATGGACGTATTCGACTGGCCGGAAAATAAAGGCTCAAGATGGATAGGGGAATGTGGAAAGTTTTCACTAAAACCATATTCAAATTTCCATACACAGCATTCTATGGGAAATTCTTTTTATCAAGTTGCGTGAGAACCTCTATGGAAGATAACCAATCACAAGCTCTTCCAAGTGAAATGATAAAAATATACATTCCAAAGCTGTTTTCAAGCCAATTTTCCAGATTACTTAAAAATTAGCTCAGCTAGATAGCAGGCATTCATTCGCCGTTTCCTTTCAAAATCAGTGACTATACAGTTCGATTTCATTGTAAAACTCCAACCATTAAGGTAGCAGATATGTTCAAATCATTTACAAGAATCATGATCGTGCACTGCTTATCACTGCAACAAGTCATGCCCATCGATATTACCAGCTATGTGCTAAACATTATTGAAATGGCTACAGTGCCTAGTTCGATCAAGATGACGTTAAGCTTTAACATGGAAGTCAGTCTACGTTCAATTCGAACAAAGAAAGTTTCTGATTACAGTGCATTGGAACTCCGTCAATCCGATCAAATTTGATAATGGATAACTCATAAGTGCTTATTTTAACGATACAACGCTATAGTAATTGATTTGAGGACACATAAGCACATTCCAAGTACGGCACAAAATAGGTAATTGTATTTGAAGGTACGCATCTGCACGATCAGAGTGCAGCGATACATATGTACTTAGAGGTAAAGACGTCATCATACATTATATTTCTAGTACCGGCAATGAAGGAACCCAAAATTCTAGCTGCCAGAAGGGGCTACCAATCTGGACGATCGCCATTCGTTAGGAGGGATTTTAGGTGAAAAGATTGGGATTTTGGTGGAAATCAAGAACAGATTTTAGAACCTAGTAAGGCTGCTTTCTGTTGATAATTCCCCGGAGAAGAATTCCTCCGGGAAATTCAATAAATCTTGAGATTTCACACACCTCAATGAGGATACAGAATTTTATTTTCATATCTGCTCCCTCGTCTCCTTCAAGTTTTCTCTCTCCTTCCCTCCCCCCCTTGCAATATTCCTATAGATGTGGTAACAACCACTAAGCGAAGCGATTCAGGTGACACGTTATTACTCACAGCGGATAAAGAGTATAAATTTACGCATGGAGCTCAACAACAAATAGATTATGGTAATAGCAGAGAGAAGATGAAACGCGCATGATTACAGCTCTCTGCTGAATATTTGGTGCGGTCGCAATTCTGACAAAACCCATAATCCACCGAACAAGTTGCTGTGACTTCGTTTCGAGAATTCCATACTCACTAATCAAAAATAAGCTGCACACACTCATCAAGGAGACATAGTATCCTCAAAGTGCTGCAACTCAACTCGTTGCTATCAAATGCATGGCAGCGCTGCACAGTTATTCGATCATATCGGCAAATACAATTCCTCAGCCGAATTACGACATCAAACACACAATGCTTCCAAGATCTATGCACCTATAACCAGGAAAGTGACAGAATGACAACGATTGTAAAAGTCGTCTCCAACATGACGTTCAACACAATCCATAATCATCTAGTTTTTGAGATGATGCATTAACACGGGGCAGCATTACCGATTTGCTGCATATGAACGGCATTTCGATGAGGTGAATGGTGATGCTTAGCGTTTGGTTCAGTCCACCATGCGGGCTCTGCTTCACCAACAAATGCAAACATTGCTGTGCATATGACTACTGAAGCACAAATCGTGTACAGAATCACCGACCTGAAATCATTGACAGAATTTGCAAGAAAACACCCACAAATTCATTCACTTGATGTTTTATGCAAAATGAGTGAACAGTAAGATATATGACACTGCATGGGCAATGCAATCATCCGACAAAGTCCTTCACGCAGTGGAAATAACGACCGAAATTGTCTTGCATCACTTTATTCAATTCAATGAAAGTGTAATTTGCAGCAGAAACCTCAAGCTGAAAATTATTAAGGCTGACATTTTTTGATTTCTCTTTCATCTCTGTGAATGCTCTTATATGAGGTGAATGGAACCAATATGCGAAAACGGGAATTCCTGACCAGTCCACCCCACAAATCCTATCGATAAAATCCATTCAAGTTCAAAGAATCGAAAGGCGAGTAGCATTGTGGACAGCCCAGACAAGAGCTGGCACGATAGGAGCTTCTTTTCCTTGCTCATCTTATCAAACTCTTCTATGAGTTATCAATAAGAAAGTGGTATATGAAGAAATCTGACTGATAGAAAGTCTTTAAGTGACAGTCTAAGAGCACTTCAAATTTCAAGTGATCCAAGCGCTCATGCTAGTCTCGCATTAACAGTTCGTCTTTGTGCAAGTCGACCGAGCCTATGCACAAATGCATTTCGTCAGTATGCAATTCGTAAAGTAAATTTGCAAAAGTGCCAAAAAGTTTTCAATAAAAGTGCGGAAGATTTTAGAAGGACTGAACTTTATTGTGCAAAATTTGTGAGTTCATAGGCAAAGGGCTCGAGATGCGGCAAAGCCAAGATCAAAGAACGTTGCTCCATTATACGCTCGTCTGAAAAGTTGGGAAACCGTGAGCTCCCTCTGTAACACATAAGCCATCAACAAAAGGAGCACAGTTTAGGGAACATTGGCGCACTGTTTCTCTCAAAACAGGAGAATCCGCTAAGCACCGTCTATAAAAAATGAATTTTTCATCGGCATTTTGTCTGAGAGATGACGTCAAGCTCGCCCACCATTGTTGAGGGGTATTGTTTGGAGCGATCGCATTGACGAAAGGTGGAAGAACCAGAATGCCTGCACTGTTGATGATCGACATTACCGCAAAAACGAAGTGGGCGTGTTGTCTTGCCACCTGCATAATTCGAGACTCAAATTTTTGTTTAACTCTCCAAACTCCTGCTTCATAATTGTGTTATCCTCATAAGTGGGTAGAAAGTGGAAAAGGCAAGAGAGGAAGAAGGAATTATGGAGGGAGTTCGAGAACGAATGTCAGCGAATGTAAATATGGCTGTGAACTCATTATATTTGTTGTGTCAAATATCTGAGGCCTTCGTAAACGTGGTATCGGGCCAACAGATTTGGGATTGGAGGATCGCTTAACGCTGACCTAACTGAAGCAAAGTTTTCGATGAAGTTACGAATGGTATGAAAGAAACAGACCATGAAAAACGAAGTTTTGAGCCGAGAACCCTGGGAACTTTGCATCGAAGATGTTTCATGCGCTATTGCAGTGTTAGTTATCATTTGCGGAAAACAACTTGGAGACAAATAGAATCGCTCCTAGTTCAGTCCTGCCACATCTCATCTATACCTACTTCCTGTTATCTGTTTCTTGAGTGCGTTTTGAGTGTTTTTTTGAGTGTCTTACTATAGACGAGTTGGTAACTATGAATATTCTTTTCATTCTCAAGTCATGTTCCACGACAGAAAAGTTGCTATCCCGTGAAAACCACTTTTTATTAGAATAAAATCTTGTTGCGTTGAATTTTTTTGAGTGTACACCTATTCGCAACCGTTACTGTTAAGAGGCTGCTACAGGTGTTTCCATTAGGCTCGGTTTCCGATTTCAATGAAACCCATTTTTCAGCTATCCTTGCATGATGTTAGATCAGTTACGTTCCATGATGAAAATGACTTCCTTATGCATGCATCTTCTAAGTGTTCACCTCCTATACATCTCATAGACACTATCGAAAATGGTGAAGATTTTTTAAAATCACATGAAAATAAACGTATGCATAAAATATATGATTGTAATTGTGCTCACAAGGCTTCCGCTTTTAACTGGTCCGACCCACATAAGGCCACTGAAGGCGACCGCAGCCGTATAAGCAACCTGAGCGAGGAACACCATACTCGGCGGAACAAGCGCCAGACATACAAACGATAAAGCCATTGTGCCTGAAAAGTTCTTTGCAAAATGCCCACTGCTTTGGTTGCCTCAAATATCTCACAGTTACTCCCTCCAATAGTACCTCGATTTTACCCCTGCAGACATAAACAGTCCATCACTACTTTTGAATGAAATCAACTCACGTGCTGTGGTCAAGATCATTTTCATATCCATTATTAATCACCACAACGCATGTTCCATTGATGATATGAAATATATTGTTGAGTTTTTGATTAAAAACGAAACACTTTCCACCAATACGCAATTTTTCATCACAAGAATATTCCATTCTTGGCTAACAAAGACCATTCTAATCAACAACCTACGATCACTGTGATCACTTCGGCTAAATATCTTCTTTCCATCTTGAACAATTTTCCAGTCTGTAGCAAACTTATCGTTCTTTCCACCTGAAACTATGCTTTAGAATGCAATGCGTACATGAACGTGTGATGGGTGGTATGATCACTTTTCGACAAACAGACCAACTTTTGGTCATTATGACTAATTTCTTGCAAAGGTAACCAAATCTATAGATTTTCCAGAACTTTTAATCATTACACGCGCTATTTCTTCTTCCTAAGAAATGGCAAAGTTGACCTTGCGAAATAATCGTGAATATTTTAACACGATTCTTGACGGATACACATGTGGCCATATCGCTGATTGGTCCGCCCAAAATTTTCGCAAAACAGGAGACGAGATTGGGAAATGCTGTCATGAATCCAGTATTCGTTATCTCATAGTTGAGTACCTAAAAACGGAAATGGAGATGCAGTTACGCAAGAAATTCTTTTTTATTGCTAATATCATAATTTTCCTGGAAGTTCATTTGATGATAAGCTGTTGAAGAATATTTAGAAATCGAAACCCAAAATATCTCTGAACGAAAAGGTTCGTTATCGAAAAATCTTGTATTGCTGAAAAGAATGTAACGTCTCCAAATATTGATCAAATTTTAGGTGACATTGCAATATTTACTCCACGTAGAATTCGTTTACACCGAAGTTCTTACTACACTCAGGTTGCAATGGTTTGTAAAAGAAGTGCATACGATTGAAAAGGATTAAAAGGATTTTACATGCAGTTGGCAGATTTTTGAATAGATCAGCTAACAGGTACAGCGTCAACTAGTCGCTTGTCTGTAGTAAACAAAGAGCGAAGCAGCCTGGAAGAATACTGCGCTAACAACGAAACTCTTGAAATTATTACTACGAAATGTGCAGTGGAAAATCGGCAGAGTCTTTTGTGGTAGACCTATAAAAGATGAATGAGGTGGTTCATCGCAGCCGTAATGCGGAGAGTAGGGCGTATCAAAATGCGAATTATCCGGATATGAAAGCCAATATTAATTGGAAATGGTGCAGCAGCAAACTCATTTATTGCCATGATAGACCTCCTTGATGAAAAGATCAAATATGCCTACAGAGAAAGAAATGGCAGAGTCACTGTGCCATTTCTTTTGTTAATTAGATAGCACAAAATTGCTGCTTTTTGCGATCGTATTCGAGTCATTTTGCACGTTTTGGTAAATTTTTAAGTGAAACCAGCTAAATGAACGCAGACATCTTTTTAAATCACAGTATGTTATCGCAAATGACATTTTTTTCTTATTCTCTGTTTCAATTTGATAAAAGCTTTGAGTTCGGATGTGCGACTCAATGTGTTGTATTAGAAAAAGTAAGAGATGATCCTAGGTGAGATAAATGCGAAATGAAAGGGAGTGATGCTCATAATATTTTCCCTCATTGGCTTAAGTTAGGCTCATAGAATGATCAGGAGATCGCTGAACCTTATTTAAGTAGATAGGACCGTATTGAACGAATATTTGATATCCAAATGTAGCACCAGTGCAACAAATCCAAACGCCCCATATCGGGATGCTTTTGAAGATAGCCAAATAGGGTACTGGCTCGACCTTCTTTTCAAGAATCGCTGTTTTGCCTTCTTCAATTTTTCTCAGTTCTTTTGCGCTCACAAACCTGCAACGTCTTCTAAATCAGCCTCCGCCATCTAAATCACAGTGCAGTGATCGATCCTGTGAATCTCGCAAGTGCAAAAGAAACAAACCCTGTCAGGATTTATTGGCTGATGCATACATCCTGAAACAAGGCCATTAAGAAGCGTTAACGCTGACAGCGAAGGAATCGCTTCAAAATGCCTAATCATAAGTGAGATTATATGAAGACTGACGTTGTAGATACGGAAAAATTCGAACCTGATTACGATAGATCTCAATAGGGCCTCCAATTTTCGAAATTCTTACCACCACCATTATAAACTGATTTCAGACTACTTGTCACATTTACTGAAGTGCTTTAGAATTCCGTGCGATTTGTAACGATCAAATAAACTGAAAAAAATGCTTGCGACAGATAACAGGAGTTATCAGATTTGTTAAATGTAACAATTTATTCGAAGGCGACGAGTATCCCAATTCTTCGAAACATATTTCTCCTTTCGCTTTCATTGTGCCAATTTTTCCAACTCCTCTTATTTGTTAAAAAGAGCAGCATAGTTAATGGTAAATTATCCAGATTTCGAGGTGAACCTAAAAATCGCAGGGACACAGGTAGAAGAGGATTTATCATATAGACTGGAAGCGCGTGATCACTTTTTTGATAAACATACAGTGATGACAAAGGGGTCAACTATGTGGGAAAGAAATATCAACGTTGCCAAGTATCGAATTCGAAAATGGATATTGCTTTACATATTTTGGAAAATCAAGTCCAAAAACTGGTACGCAGCCGAAAGAAATTTCTTCCTCAAGGAGAATTTAGTGGATGAGAACTCTCGAAAGGAATTACATGTCTTACATTGCAGCGGCCAACTAGGAGTCTGGCCCACTATTGGTCGAAGACTAAAAGGGAAAACACATATTCATCCGTCGCCTACTGTGACGGTAAACGATGATGTTCCGCCAATTGAATCATTGAAGTGAGAAAACGTTTGATACTCTCATTTTCCACCTGCATCAATTCATGATAAGAACTTCCCTTCACTCTGCCGCTACAAACGCAGCGTTGATCTATCCATGCTAGTGATGAAAATTTTGGATTTTGGTGCTCTGTCGGTAACACATTCCGAGGCTGCTGCTGAAAATTCAATCAGCAAGACGACTTTAGTGCGATTTTCTTCGAGTAGCCTCTATTGTTCAATCAGTTTGAATAGCTGAACAATAGAGGCTGCTCGAAAGAAATCGCGTTAAATGGGAGTACATTATCCACTGAGTGAGCTGCCAGAGAGTTTTCATTAATATGCAAAAGTTTACCCGTGTATACGAGGTGAGTCGCGAAAGAGAAGGTAGAAAATGAGATAGGAAATGAGTGTGAGGAAACCTTGCACATAATAAACTCCTTCCCAGCCGAATGATGAAACACAAAAAGCACCTGAGACAGGTAGCGTGAACATCGGCCCGAACTGCAACAGTACTTTATTATAGGAATGCCTGAAAGTCGTTGAGGAATCGTATTTGAGGTCTTATTTCGATAACTACTGACCACCCAGACACGTTTTTCAGTTTTCCGACGACGTTGCCTGGCATTTGATGCTCGAGTCGTGCAGAATACCTTCCTTTGCATATATCGAACGTTTTCCCGCTTTTTCTGTCAGCTCGGATTAGATGGACAAGGATCTCCCTAGCAGATGTGAAAAGGACACTGTGTTCAACAGAAACACGACATACATCGGTTTGGGGTGGATAATTATGTCATACCCATGAAGGAAAATAAGCAACCGCTTTCGAAGCACGACGACCTTCTGCTCAGTGTCATTAGCATCGAGGATAACCTGATCACTCCGTTCAAGACATTTTGTGGAGCTCAATTACCCTGCCTTTAACTTTTCGTCAGTTGCCACTACCGCACCTCCTTACTCGGCTGCTGGACTCAACAAGATCGACGTTGAAACCACCATCAACAAGGAGAAAAGTCTCTTCCGCATTCACAGAAAATCCGAAGGAAAAAGCCTGTGACATGAAAAAGCAAATTCCATGATATAAATCTAGCCTGGCAAGCTGCCGGATGTCTGTACAGTGACATTGTGATTCTGCACATAAAAGACAACATGGCCGCATGCTGGAATGCCGCAGATAAGATCAGCAGATAATTAAAGGTTTGAGCAGATGACTTTCTAACAAAACTTTCAGACGGTTCATGTGAATCAAATCTGTTAGTCATATCAGATAAGATATGTATACACACTTTTTGAGATATGTATATATATAATCACCTTTTCGAAATACACACTTTTTGCACATTATCTGTTGCTTCTTTTCGCTGCCCTTCAGTGTGGAGCCACGATCTTTTCTGACCTTGTAATCACGGTGGTACTGCGACTAGAACAAACGGTGTGAAAGGGAGTTGCAATAGCATAAATTAAAAAGCACCTGTAGATTGCAAGACATCCACGCAGTGTACATTCCGCTTTGTTTCAACGGTGACCAGTTGGAGGCAATTGCCCCCAGCACTGGATAAGATATTGCGAGTGCGAAGCCCTAGAAACGTTTCTCACTTAACATAAAATTGTCGTAGAGATTGCAAACTGTGCGCTGAATGGTTTTAACAACATTAACATAATTTATAGTAGTAATATTTATAAGAGTAATATTAACAGTAGTAGTAATATTTCATTTATTCACTGCTAATTTGCTTCCATCATTTTCCTTGCTTTCTCTACTCTCCATGTAGCAAATCTATGCAAGCATCGTATCTGTTGGTTAAGTCTAACATTTGAAAAGGATATTAATTATTCCTTGGTTCTCTTAAAAACCTCGGATGACACTTTCGTTACTTATAGTATATGCTGCTTTGTGAATTGTGATATCAAGCATGAAAGGCAGTTTAATTTACCTGCAGAAATCGCATAAGGAAAAGGCACCAAAAGCCGATCGAAGCAGATAATGGAACGAGAAGTGTGGACACAGCAGAAAGTGCTCCGAATAATGTGAACAAATTCCTATAACGAAGGAATCTGATTAAGGAGAATACAGCGGTTTGGGGTGCAGTCTGTTGAAGGCCTAAATATTTTCAAATGGCAAGCAACAGCAGGACTAATAAAACTTTAATTGTTATTGCAGGCTAGATCAAACTTGAAACAAGTTTCTAGGCCGTTAAACAGTGTCGTGCCGAAAGAAGTCGACGGTGAACAAGTGTCCTGAATTGCAAAAACCGAATGAGGAAATGATTTTCATTAAAGCTTTGTGAAAGGTGGACTTATGAATCCACTGATGATTGACAACAAAGGTGAACATTTATCTGGCATAATTTTTGAATATGAAAGTTCTGTTACGAACGCTACTTGTCAAAGCCACCAACTTGCTCATCGTTGGAAACTTCCACTTGTACAAGAATTAGGAACCCAGAACGTCTCATCACAAATAGGTTATAAAATCCGTACGTCTTGCTAACTACAACTGAAAAAAGCGAATTTAGAAAGGCTGAACCTAACGGTCATTGCAGTTTCAAGGATGATGACAGGGTAGGTGCCCACGAGTGTACCGATTGCCACGGCTGCAAACAACCATCCCTTCTGTGCGTTGGTATAATGGTATTGTGCTCCAGCTTTGATTTGTGACTCTGAAATGCCCAAAGTATCACCAATAAGTAGACGCCGACCAGTCTGTCTCTTTAGAAAGCGCCAGAACTAGCTCACCCTAGAGGGGTCGTTTCCGTGAGACCACGTCGTTAAATTGTGCGCATTGAACTGATATTGTTGAAATGCTGTCGGGGTATTGTTGAAATGCTGCGTCGGGCGACTGAGTCTTTACTGACTTGAAGGGTGGAGGTCTATGCTCATATTAGTAGCAAGACCTTCATGTTTTTCCAATCAACTGTCCTGTTTACATGGATCTAGTTCGCATCTACGACTCGAGAATCCCAAAGGCCATGGTTTGGAGCAAACTCTGGACGGAAAGTGGGCTTAACACGTGGTAATATGGGGAAAGAAAAGCCTGGTCCATATACAGACATGTCGCAATGCTGAAGGATAGTTGCCTAACCGAACCAGCACTGGACTTAGCATACGCGTTCATAAGCTTTAACCGGTTACGACCGCTTTCCAGTCGTCAAGGGGACAGGATTTGACGCACAGTGAAAAAAGTAGAAATCCACGACATTTTTGCGCGTTGTAGCTTTTGCTGCAAATTTTCGTGTTGTAAGACATAACAAAGCACACTCTAAGGAAATTTTCGTGATGAAGATGTATAATAAAATACAACTCGCGAAACTTTGGATTCGACAGTCTCTAGATAATTTCGAGTTGATGAAGCAAGATATAGTATTTTGAAAATTTGCAACGCTGCGACATCAACCGCAGTAGTTCAAAAAATCAAAGTCAGTTGGAGTACAGGTTCGCGAACTTTCTGCTTACAGGTTGCGCAGTGCCTGTGTACACAATTATTTTCCTGATAAGCATCACTTGGTTCGAAAAAGATGTAAAATCTAGAGAGGGAGGAAGTATAGAGCGGCATTAAAGTTAATATGTGGTTTATAAAGGTTTCGATTTGATGTCTCATCATATTAGTTGTTGATAAGCAGGAGAGATTTTCATTTATTCGAAACCTGCTTTTCGTTAGCTGAAGCAGTACGTGTCGTGCGGTGCTATCGTGAGCGTTCTTGATATCAGGCTTCAACGGATGTAGGCGAGCAATTATTGGAGCCCGGTGATGCACACAGTAAAATGGTAGTCGGCAAGTGTGAGAGATGACAGATATTTTTATAGATTGACAAGGTGAAGCGATACGTCAAAATGTAAAGAACAGTGAATATTTATTTATACTGACAGGTGCTGATAGAATTGCAATTAGAAATCGAAAGCCAGGAGATGCTGCAAGGATCTCATCTTAGTGCATCCGTGGAGTACGGGTTTGCGGGAACCACTCATACTCCCCTGTTCTTGCATATTAGTAGTTCATAACCCCTAGAACTTTGAAGTGCATCATCACAAAAGTGTGTAATTGAACAACGTGATTGTGATGCAAATGAAGGATTCATGCTTAAACTGTGCTCATTGATGTGCTCTTCTGAAAATCCTTCAGTCTTCCAACTATAAACCATATATTCTGTGGAGCACACCGGGTCTTTCATCCAGCGACCTCCAGTTTCATTATAGCGCCTGATGGTACATTTGTATGTGTGATAAAGGCGGTTTCTGATCAAGGCTTCCTTCACTGAAGGTGGAGAGAGGCGGGGGGGGGGGGGGGGGGGGGGGGGGGGTGGGGGGGGGGGGGGGGGGGGGGGGAGGAGGAGGGAATAACAACGTGTGAAGGAAAACGTGTTTATTAATTAAAGAAATAAGGCAACCTGTAAAACCGTTGATTTATGGAACATGTACACTATATATTTCAATACTTCAACAGTCTCAACCAACATATTTCTTCAACCCTTGAATCCCCTTCAAAGACTTTTCGCCCTCTTTTCAGCTCATGCGCCGCCGTTCATGGTAACAGATGGGCAACCCATTGATATTACAAATCTATGTCTCCTCACATCTTTTTCACTTCCCAATATTTGATCTTTCTCATCTTTTTAAATTTTGCTTTGACTTATCTATCTAAAATTTTTTATCATTATTGCACTTGTCGACTCTCACTTTATTGTGTTCATTACCTGCCTTCAATATTTTTTTTCACGTAGCCGCTGCCTTAGTCATTGGCCACTCTTTCGTTCATACATACTGCTCAGTCACTATGTTGTCTGTACATCGCCTATTGATGGCTTTATGAGGTGGAAAATTGCGAAGATAAAGATTTCGTTCACTTTGAGAGGTGCACACACTTTCTGAACCGGAATCATAAAGCTCCCTTCTTTACAAAGCACCTTCAGAACGGCACTGTGGTCAGATAGATCATTCCATTTCATATTTTGCTAGAAAACTGAAATTTGTGACTGAGAAGGTGCAATCTCAGTAAACTCGAATATCTAGCAATTGCCACCTGCCTTTCTTATTTGTGTTTAATCGCTGACTGTGAGGGCATTTTTGAACAAAATGCTTTCATTCCTTCTTGTAGACTGATTTTAAAGGACTGTTAGCGTACATATTGCCATATGGATGTAATTTTCAGTGACGTCCCCTAGATTGGCTTGTATGAAGTGCACTGTCGTGTTTGATCTGCTGCGACTTGCAATACTGATAGGGGGTGATAGTTAAACACCTATAAAGCTCTATGAAAGCTTTGTGTAGTATTTTCAAGTGAAAATGAAGAGTGGTTGCAAGCGATTGATGCGTTCTTATTGATATCCCGTTCCCGGGATGAGATGGTTGATCAATCTCATCGCTGACGTACTAGTTCGCTTTTACTGAGGGTTCGTGTTATTGATCAACGATGTTACTGGCCTTTCATTGTTGAAGGCCTTTCACACACAACAGCGAACTAACCTTACATGGGCACAAGTTCTTTACCGTAGGAAACATACATATTGAAGTGCAAACAATCTCTAAAGGAGGAATGTTGCATGTTTCAAAACAAGTTGCTAGGCAAAAAAACGCCTCATCGATATGCAACGTGATAGAAGCATCCCATCAAGCTTAAATTAAGAACTCTCAATTGTTGCTGTCTTGTGAATGTTTCTTAAAAAGATTTTCAGATAACGATGAGCGAAACAATGTGATTGAACTCACGAGTGCTTTGTGTGATATTCGAGCCGTATTCATCGTCGGACATGCAGATGATTGTAAAGTTGAGAAGAAGCGAATTGCCCATTAGCCATGCAAGACACACAATCGAAATCACCATGATTACATAGCGAGTGTGATTGTGGAATGCGATGGACGGATGCTCATGCAGATGTGCGATGTATTCCTCGTGCTGCCGAGCAGCTTCCGGATCAACATGTTTGGGCATTTTTCTGGAATACGCATACTGAAAATTTAATCGCATTTTGGATTATATCACTCAAGCTTTTTTCAGTATTTTCTACGGCCTCTGAGCGTTCATTAATTGCATCTACTACTCACTCTCAGATGCACGCTGAATCGTAGTCGCAGATCGGTTAGGATGGAGAAAACACCTCGCGTAAAAATGTTTTGCAAATAAGCGAGCCACTTTCCATCCCAGTTATGAAAGAGTTTTTGATGCAGGAAACGCAGAGGATTAAGAACAGCCATCACAACAGCGGAGCGATTTCTCGTAAAATACTGTCATGCTTGTACTTAACAGATACTTCAACAGTCTACTATTGGCTGCCTCTATTGCGTATCTTGCTGCTAAACTGCCTCTGATCATTTGAAACGCTTTCTCGATAAAATATTAGGATAGTCTGAAACATTCCTAAGAGGAAAAAAAATTATCCTCATTTCATCAGGTCGACTTTTCTTCCGTTCGAGTTGGAGTATTGGAGTATACAGGAGCTTTCGCTGATCAAGATTTATTCGCTGCATGAGTGAAAGGCTCTCAAGTCTTTATAAACACCTAATTTTGGAGTGTCACACAGATTTGAGTGTTCAGAAGGGAACGCCACACAGCTTTGTTTCACTGGCGGCTGCAAACTGAATGCAATTTTCTGATTTTCTACATTGTTTTCCATTCTCGCTGCCTTTGTTTAGTTTAGGCCACACAAGCAAATAATTGCTTGGTATGGGCCATCACAACAAATTTGCAAAGTATGCTTCATTCTTTATGTACATAAGTCTTTGTCACATGGATAATGTTCAATATTCAGTAGTAATTATTGCTAATTTCTTCGCCAAGTTGTCTTTTACGGGTATTTTGGCTCAGGCGGTTGCAGTTTTCAGCCTGTACAAGGAAGGAACATATTACTAGATCCCAACTTTTCATCACATCCTCTGGAATGACAACAAATGACTAATGTTAGTAGAGTTTTTACAAAAAATCCCGCAAGAAACTTATATTTTTTCGTTCGTCCAGGCTATTCCACATATCATTCCTAAGCTCAAGGATCATGAACCTTATCCGCGTCACTCCTTCATTCACAACAAATTTGCAAAACAAATAGAGAGCGATTTCAGGGTCATCGGCAACGTTTTAAACGAGGCTGGTGGATGCGGAGAATCCGCTTTCGTATATAAACATTAACCACTATCATCATACGCAACCACAATTTAATCACTGAGAAAAGAGTGCATGATTTGCTTAAAAAAATAACCTACGAAATGCATTACTATATTTCGCCAGTTGACAACCTACAACAGATTAATTTTATCCATAGAGAATTTCGTAGACATTATTGAATACCTTCAAAGACAACAGATGCGCAGTTCACTTTGTGCCGAGATGAATAAAACAGTGTCAGTAAGAAATATTGCGGCACCCAGTTGCACATACATGAAAGCTAATGTGTTCTGTGATTTCTGCCCACTTTTTCCGTATATGAGCACTCTATTTTGGGGATTTCAATTACACGACTCTAACGATTGCAAGATAATAGGTACAGCGGCAATATGCCACCTCCCAGCCCTGGTTTCGACACTCCGTTTTGGTGGACACCGAAAGCTGATAATCAGCGATCGGAACTAACGACGGCCTCGTTTGTGAAAATTTGCTCAAATTCGCAGACTCTCTTCCACTACACATATTTTAAATGTGCAAATGGATGTAATTCTGTTTGTTCCTATGCGCATATAATAAGTGGTATACTTATATATGCTGCAATATGAAGATTCAAAGGCAAATTGCAAATGCATTCTTCTGGTTGTTTTGCCTATGCGCAAGAGTATAATACCATTAATGACCATAATGCATTACCATGTGAGATCACCTGCCATCGATGCACACTTATATTTCCACCGCATCAAATGCCGATCAACCCTTCTCCTCTCCTCTTCCTCCTCCTCCCCCCCTTCCCCCTCCACTCCCACGCTTTGTAGGGCAATACGCTGCCATCCTACCTGCACGTTTAATTCCACTGCGTCCAATAGCTTCAGAACTAACGCCTTCATAGTCAAGTTGTAGCGTTATGTTCCCCTGAATTTAATTGCAGCTCCCCTTCCAGCTGCTGTTCTTCACTTTGACAAATCTCAGAAACGGCCACTTTTCTCTCCTCCAACTTCTCCACCTCTCCTTTAATTTGGTAATCTCTTCCCCCACTCTTTCTTTTTGCTCACTTGAAACTTTTCGGCCCTTTTGAATTCCCCCCCCCCCCCTCCTCGCTCCCAAAGAATAGTTTACCTCCATAAAATGTTCATAAATGTTTCCCCAATAAAACTTGGCAAACTGCTCTTGGCTCAATTGGTAAATCGTCAGTGCAGCAATAGTGCACAAACATCCTGGTATGAATCGTGTGCAATGCCGCAAAATCATTTTCGCACATGCAACTGAAATGGGCGGACTAAGCGGAAATGTGCATGAGTCTGCTGAATGCCATAGGATGAGTGAACCATCAAAAAGTAATGGTAGATATGGCTTTAATATCTTCGGGCAACATAACACAGAGCTCATATTGCTCATTGTAATATGAAGAAATGTAACGCAATCGTTTTTCAGTAACGGTTAACAACAGTCGAAATAATAAAGTTGACTCTTAACAATCATTTACATTAGTGATAAATAAGGAAAGAAGTGAAATGCAACACATTACTCGCCCACATGTTGTCGTCACATAATGAGACATTATTGTAAGATGAAGTACAATGTGTATACAGATGAATAAATTTCATATTCTTAAGCGCTTACATTTTGCAGAATTTTGAGAGAACAACAATACAACGAAAGCACTACGTTTCATTTTTGGTATTAATTAATTGTCTTTTTAGAGAGTATACTAGGCATTTTTTTTAAACAAAACGCATTCATAATAGAAATTAGTCATTCAAAGCGCCGAAAAACTATACCGAAGTAACTCTATACCGGGAGAAGTAGAAATATTCATGTATACATATTGGAGAAATTCATACTCAATACTAACTGGCATCGATTAGTGGACGATGTGCCTACATACGTAAACATCGAAAGGTGTGACTGAACGGGATGCTTTTGTTCCAATTCGAAGCAGCTAAATTCTAAGGAGGTTGAATTGCTTCCTTTGCAAATGCCTACTCGGTTCATTGGAATGATTGTCTGAACCACAAGAATTCATAAAAGGGCAAAGAGAAATTAAATTCATAGGAAAGAATAAAGGGTTTCGTGTTCAAATCCTTCTGTCGTTCGGGAAAAGCACCACTAGCGTAGTCAAAGATCTGCGAGTTCTTTTATGTACTTCCGAAGTGAAATGTTGCGAATATCGAACTAGGACGGTGCTGTGCTACGAAACCATCTGCTCGGGATTTGCATATTTCACAGAGTTTTTCCGTTTCGTCAATAATCATACGTAAACAACATTCACTGGTTCATGCTCCCTTGCCACTATCCGCTTTCACGTCCGTTTCGTTGAAAAGCCAATCGACTTCATGTAGCGGGCAAAGAATATTCTATTGCTGCCCTCGATCAATGAAGTGACTGATCTTATTGCCTATAAAATGATGGGTAACTCGTACCATTTAGACACATCTCCCGAAACTACAGATAGGTAGAGAAGTGAACGAAACGAGTGGGTGGGTAGGCATTGTGTAAAACTGGATAGCTTGGAGAAGGGATTACTGGGATTACTACCTATGCAGTCAAACCTTGCGCCACGTGTCTAACGCAACGTGGCAATGCGTTTGTTAGGAACATTTATTTGCAAATTTTCTCTGGTATATGCGAGATTCATTTTAGGAACACTGATGTGGAAAGGAGTACCTGAGGACATGTTTATCAAAAAAGGCCATTGGACCTGATTGGACGAATCGATAATCGATATCACTACTTGATTGGAGTCAGTTTGCCAATTCATTTTTTTCATACAAATTACATCGATTTTCTTTCCTACGAGCGAAAAATACTGCATATAATCTTATGCTTTGCATTTCACGAAAACTGCAGAATTTCCACTGCTCTCCATTGCCATCGGCTCATGTCGTTCGCAAACGGTAATAGGCCTGCGAATAAAAATCAACAAGTGGAAAAGCGCGCCGCAGTTGGTGGCACAATCTGCGCTTTTGCATCCCCCTCAGTAGGCTAGCCGATTGCGTGAACTGCCAATAAATAACAAAATGCACATATTAATATAAGGACATTTAATTGGCCCCATCATCAGACGAATCTTCTGTAAGAGAGTGATCAGTGCGTATTGATTTGGCTAGCTAAATTTTTTCTCGACTCGATGATCAGCTAGAGTGGAAATCCGAACGGTTGAAAATGCAGGAACCTTCGAGCGCTTATAATCCTCTTCGGAACTGATGGATCAGGTCAGCTATCATTACGTAAGGTGAACGGATACTGTGCTGGAAGGAATCCGGAGCTCCAAGTTCATTCGTTCTCAAGCAGGAAGTACCGGCCCAGCATGTAGCCGTAGAGAGAGACAAATGCGCATATTTATGATGGTGCAGCAATACGCGTTGTGAAGAGAAAATCTGAAGAGCAAGCAATAAAATATTAAAGCCGCTCTTCGGTGCCGGATCCGGTTCAGAAACTGCTAGTTTCGAAAAAATGATGCGCGAGGCTATGTAGGCCTACAGGCCAACAATAGCTACTCGACCTTTCCGCTGCAGACGTAACTTGGTGCGATATTACAGGAGGAAATTTTAACGTGCTCTACGTTAGTACGTAAATTATGACCTCGGTGAGGTCAATCAAGATCTCATCACCCAGCTGTGAAGCCACTTTTTGCTTGCAAGCATAACAAACAGGTTTTGTAGAACAAACGAAACTAGATATCCGTAGAAGTGACTAGCGTTTGCGTTGTCTCGTAAGGGTCGCACTTTATAGATACGTCGAACACATACAAAATTCCTTTTTGGGGTTGAAAAGTTTTAAAACTTTTGGGCGCTATTGTTCGGCAACCGGATGCCTAGTAAGTGCTGTCAACTGACGGTCCTGCGCTTCATATCATGCGAAGCAGTTGTGATGTCGTTTGAGTTCTCTGCCCATAGATGTGCCGACTTCGTGAATACTCCGCAAATATTAATTCGTTGAATGCATAAATCACAACTCAAAAAAAGCGAAGACGAATTTTTTACTCTTCTACAACGTAGCGAAAAAAAAGAACTTTGTAAAATTTTTTCTCAACAAATAAAATTATAATTTATCGGCAATCCAACAAAAAACTTTTTAAACAGGAAAAGCACTCGCACGACGTGTTTGCATTATCACATGGATTGATTAGGCCACCTTTAATCGCGCAAGCGGTTCGTCTCATTGACGCACATAAAGAACATATATTTTCATGTATTCAGTCGTCGTTGAGGATATTTCAGTTCGCTAGAGGACAGCTGCCTTCCACAGATTGTACCTTCCATTAGTACAGCCACACTTATCTCCATGGAAATATGATTAACCTCATGCCACTGAAGCTGCCAGAAATAAGCACATCTTATACGAGCTCAAACGTTTTAAGCGCATAACGGCTGTTCATATGCTCGTAGGAAGTGTAGTTATGACTAGTAAAGCATTCAATTGAATATGCTCGGTAAAGGTTTAGTTGCAGCTGTTTCGACTCGGAAAGCAACATTCGAAGAAAATGGGAGAGACGTCTGCATCAAACCTCTACTGAACACATTCTACTCGGTATTCATATACCACTCACAACCACATTTCTCCTAACTACTACACATCTGATCATTCTCCGTCTTTACTTGCAATGAGATAGAAGTGTGGCGTACGTGAGATATGGAAGGTTGTCAGTGCGAATGTAGGCCTTTACAAGGCAAATATCTGAGATGAGAACACTTCTTGAAGTCAACTGTCCATACAAAAGATTTCATTGATACACGTGTGAATCCATAAGAACAATCTATGCGAAACAGGTAATTGTGTGAGCAACGAAGATTCGCAATCAAAAGGCACTGCCACACTTGAATTGCGCTAAGGAAAAAACGCAGTTCGAGCTGTCGATGATGAAAACTGAGCAAAAACGCCAGCTTCAGGTCGCCGTCCAAGTCCACTGATGTGTTATCAATTCAACCGCTTCTTACTGCCAAAAATCGAATTCTTCAGCCGCTGGCCGAGACCCGCTCGCTTGTCTGGAGCTGAAATATAGTGGACCTAATAATGAGCCTGCTCCTAAGCGTTTCGATAATGGCTTTTTATCAACCTAGATCACGGACAACAATTCTCGGTTACTACTCGTACGGTATTGTTGGTTTAAAGGATACCGAGGGATCTCCACAGGTATAACTTTTCAACGGGATGAACCGCCCGTGAAAATTGTGATTTGAAAAATCCCTCCAGTGCACTAAAGTACTATGCGGATGCATTGTTTCAAATGATCTAGTCAGTCTAATCGCTTCGGCGTTACAGTGCGACTTGAAGCGATGTGAACTATTAGTGTACAATAAGCTGCGCATTGTATCGAAGACACGCTGAGATAAACCCCATGCAATAATCAAATACAACTGCAACATCATTGATGATTGTGTTTGCAGATGCACCGCATAAAAAACCAATTTAGGCAGATTGGGTTGTGGGTGTGACGGAAACCTGTCCCATGCTTTTGTGTTCTGGATTAGCCAATGCCGTCCATTCGATACAAATGCCAGACGGGGTAACTCTTTGATGTGGCATATGTGCCGCAACGATGCGCTCTTTTGCTGGAAACGAATGCGCCCGATTAGATAGCGAATTTTCACATATGCAAATTTTCATACAAGGGATAGTATTTTCGGCTTGTTATCTCCTACTCTTATGAATAATTTATAGGAATGCACGCCTGTTTTTGTGGAGTTATGGATAATATAATAACAATCGGTTATAAAAGGGTAAATGGCCTCTTTCATTCGCATGAACCATTGATATCAATAATGCATCCAACGAGCTTACAGATATAAGCTCGCCGTAAACCGAAGGCAAATGTTACTACACCACATTTTCACTATTTCGCATTTAGCAAGGAAAGAAAGGAATTTTTTAATGTCATGTTAGTTTAATACTCTCTATTTTGATATCTGAACACGACTTTCGAAATTTATGCCGAGGCACTTTGTTGAAAGGGGAAGCAAAATTATTGATTTTCAGAGGAATCAAACCAACTCAGTAACATCATTCATATTAGTACTGATTGTTTTATATTCCAGTGCTCATTGAATGGCTCCTCATTAAGGTGAAGTGTGACAATAACGCTATTCACATACCTTCACTTGTGGAAGGAGCACAGGGTGCACAGAAAAATGTTGAGGATTTCCATGTAGGAAGGAGAAGAAAGAGTTCTTAGGTATAGGAACCCAATATGGGAAAGGTTGAGAAAATTTTGAATTTAGAAGGAAAAAAATGAGGAAGCCTACAAATAGGGGCTAAATTTAAAGGCCCACATGCGAACTACACTTTAAATTTTTTCTTCGAAACTTGTAAGTTCTTTGTTGCACGGAAAACACCAATTCACGGAAAATCTAGCAAGATTTCTAAAGTCCGGTTAGCAGTTGAGGTCAATGAGTCAGATGACATGGGAAAGGAGGAGGGAGTACAGCATGAGGCTTCTTTAGAGTACGCTTGTTTCGAACACAACAGTGAACTTGCCATTTCTCGCTGCTTTTTTTGAATTGCCAATGACGTGCGTCTTCCACGGTTCATTGCTAAGGCTATTGCTCTTCATCAACGGTGCATGCCCTGGCATGTTCTCGCTAGCCACCTACAATCGTACATATTGGTGCATCCAGCTTCACTATTTGCAAACCATAACTGCTCGAACAGAAGCTACTCTTAGTGGGGTATGTTGCTTAGGTGGGAACATTTCTACTCAAGAGAGATTTTTTAAGGAAGCTATGATGTAAATGAATGTTGACCTTTACTGAAAATCATAAAACTTTATGGCTTCGGAGAATGAAAAATGTTGAAATGTACATAACAGAATAAATGAACAAACAAAACCGATTTATTCAAGCATTTTTTTCAGCACAACGCGCACCCATAAAACAACAAAGGAATACTCCTTGTTCTCCAGCAATATGGACAATGAAGAACTCTCTGTCCTTTGATGAAGACATATGCAAATTCAGAGGTGGTAACGTATGCAAATGTAAGATGCATGTCGTGCAGATGATACTGACGGGGATTACAGCCCTAATTACTTGGTCCAGTGGATGGCAAAAAGGAAATAAACTGACGTTTTATTGTAAGCGAAAAGCGGAATTAATAGAACGCCTAAGAACTTTCCATTAAACTTCTGTTTGAGAATATAAGGGAAGCTCAAATGAGTCTAAGATAAAAGATCTACCAAGCCGCACTACCTGCCAGCTTTTTTAAAGCAATATTAGTGACTGACCTTGTTCAACGAAATTAGCGATGCGGCATTCGTCGGTGGTTTAGAGGAACCGATCTTGCGCAAAAATTGGCCGATCCGTGTGCCCCCACCACCTTTGCTACTCGGAGGCAGCCGATGACTGCTCATCGATGTGTTATCCACTTCGCTGGTGCGCGAAAAACGACGCTCATCGACCTAGAAAACATATGAGTGAAAATCCGCAACTCATTACTCAATATGTCTCTCCAAATTCACTGAAGAAATTTAGAAAATCAGTCTGAAGCAGCATTTACTAGCTGTGACATCTAGAAAGAAAAAAACTGAGCAGAACAACAATCAAATCAGGTGTAGAGGAACTTTCGATTCTTTGCATTAACGAAAACTGGAACAGCTCAAGTGGCACGTTTGGAGGATGCTCATTAAAATACTGAATTGCCAGTTCTCTTCATAAAGAATGAACCTTCCGTCATTCAAAATCGGTAACAGCTACGAACTGCCTCTAAGATGTCGGATCTCTGTGAGTATCAGGGGATTATCCCTCGACGCTGAGAATGCAAGAGACGTTCGCCTCATTCGTACGACAAAACATAATATGCAGAGTTGGTCTGTTCGTAAGTGCAAAAACAGTCAACCATACTACTCTCTTTATGGATTAGGCGGCTATGTCAAATGACAAGATCAGTAATCGAAATCAGTGTCGAACATGAAATCAGCGTGAAACAATATGTCCCCTGATTCTAACTGAACACTTCAAAATGTTTCCGCTCTTGGTTAGGGAATTTTCATTTCAAGTTGCACTTTCTCGCTCATTTCACATTCAGCAGAAGCGCGTAGCACCAAACTTAGCAGGCAGTAACGGACAATACCCTCGGCTTGATCAGAAAATGTGAGGGATAGGAAAGTTTCCATTACTTGTAGTCACTTCCCGACACTCAAAGCTGGTCTAAAAAATGGCCGAAAATTTCAAAAATTTAAAAAATTGAGGGAGTGGAGCTTTGTTATGGGGTTTTAGAGGTGTAAAATTCCGGAGGGACTCGTTTTTCCGTTCCTCAACCCCCTTCTCCTATGACCGCGTAAATGAGGCAGAATCGTACGCTGCTAAATAACAAAACAATGCCACAGCGCAACGCATTAATTTTTTAGTGCAATCGATGGGATTACAAATCTCCTGCAAAGAAAACGATTTTTCGGCCCCGGTAGATGTAGAAAACCATCCCACTGATCTTACTACATCCGCTTTTTCCGATACCTTCAAGTGAGCACTGCAAGTTCTAAAAATTTTGATGGATGAATCTCATGACCGCCTCACCGAATCAATCTCTGCGTTAACTTTGCCCATTTAGTTTCGTAACTCGGGCTTCAGTGTTCACAGTTGAATTGTCGATCAATTGGAGGAACGCACACACATGCTCAACGAAGGATAGATGGGATTCAGTCAACATGCGCTTCGCTGATGTAATCAGTAAAACATAAATGAATAGATTTATGATGGTCATAGACTGCGCAAGGTGAGTGCACTACCTCGTTTCTAGCCAATAAAAGTAACCCAATGCACAGACAGTTCATTTAATGGCTGTTACATGGTGGAAGCCAAATGTTTCGAAAACTACCGACTACTTGCCAAAACAACCCAACAACCTTTCGACTCGTTGCTCTTGCCACATGACAGCAAGCAAACGCTATAATTTTTCAGAGTGCGAATTTTTTAGCACATTCAGAAAAACTTGAAACTTAAATGAATTTCCCTTTCAATATGGTTGTCTTACTCATCGATCACTTGCTTCACTTCGCTCGCCTTCTCGTCGAAATTCCCGCTCCATTTCGTTTGCCATATAGGTGTTCATAGGAACTTTTAGAACTTAGTACGCCTTAGGAACTGTTAATTTGCTTTGCTCCCTCTACTCCATCTCTGGTGGATTTTCTTATCAACAACTAAAAATGCTATGCAACTGGCCACTTTAGCATTTCCGCGATAAAATTTTTGTATATTTGAGAATCCATTCGATGCGCAAAAGATTTTTCCCAACAAAAACAAACTGCAAATTCTTCGAGTTTTTTGAGTGTGGAGCAGATGTTCTAAAAAATTTTATATCGAATTTCATAATGCATGAGTGCCACTGCACATATCTTGCAGTAAAATGTTTAAACATAGTTTGCTTTTCTCTTAAATCATTATATCGCAACTTGCACCACTTCATTAGAAAAAAAAGAAACATTAATTATCATTTGCAACCTTTCCTACCGACTTGCTGCAAAAATTAGTGGCTGGGTCATTCACGTATGTTTGTATTGCTTATACGGTCACCGCATTTACATCTCCGTTAGCCGGTTTGAAAGGCTTTTTGAGTACGGCACATTTCCTGTTTATCAAGAGAATGAGCAACAGGTAAAATTTACATGGCCCTAAGGAAATCTCAATGAAGTAGGCACAAACCGGTATGTTGTCATAGAAACCGTCGTCTTCATCTTCGAAGCTTGCGGGTCGCGAAGAGGTGGACTGTTTACCTACGAGAGATCCTCTTGTGCCACTAGCCGACGATCGCGGCAAAGAGGAATGCTGATGCGAAGGTGCATACGACGATGGTGCACCCAGCGATGAACCTGACGAGTAATAACCGCCCGTTTGCGATGAATTCGCCGAACCTGATTTAACCGAAATCAACCGAAATCAATCGCATGGACGGAATATTAAAGATCGATGTTGTTGAATGTAAAACAACTTTATTTTTCGAACGGAACGGAATGTAGGGTATGATTCAGTGTTACATTAAATCTGCTTTATTATTTCTGGTGACAAGGAACTAGCAAGCTCCGTGGGCCATTCGGCATAACGAAGAAGAGCGTTCTCCATTGCGAATAAGCATCCTAAGGATGTCTCAGCTATGCTCTTTCACTGGTTTTGAGGCACTTCATCAAAAAATGATTGCTTGCTCCTTATTCCAATCGCTCTTTGGAGTGACGAAAAAACTTGCACAGCTGAAAGCGAATCAACTTCTCTTCTTGAAGAATCCTTCACTTATTTCGTTGAAAAATGTGAAAATGGCTTACTTGCATGATGAAAGAACATAACACTGTCTCAATGATAGTCAAAGCTTAGTGACAATAAAAGAACTCACCGGGTGGATGTGATGGCGGTTGCGTCATTGGGAAAGCAGGAACGAAATCATGCTGAGCAGGTTGCATGGGAACTGCGGCTGTGGACTGAGGATTACGCTGCTGTTGCTGCGGCTGTGCAACAAAAGCGCTCCTAACTGTCGGAGACGTTGGCTTGACGAGTGGACGTGAGTGAAGTGGAGACCGCTATAACAGTCAAGCAGTTGACCAAAGAATTAAGCCGTTTTACCTCTGCAGTATCGACGACGCTTCACTTTATTGCTATGAAGCGTAAAAAAATAGTTGCACTGTGGACATCATGACTATCAGCAAATGAAAAGTCGAAATAAACCGAACACATTTTGCACGAAACAAAAATAGAGAAATGTTGCTTTTAAAGCATTTCACAATGAACAGAATTGAATATGCTCATAACTGGTTAAAAAATCGAGAGACATCCTTTTAATGAAGTCTTTTTTGAATGATTATAGAGTGTTTTCATCTAAGTTGAATGGATGAAGCATGCGCTTGTTCAGTGAGAACTGCTTCAATTCTAACACCTCTAAACATACAATATGAGCAACAAGTCATTGAAAGAGAATGTGGCAGGGTAGGACGGCTTAACACGGAACAGAGCGATGATGTAATCGGCAATAAACAGAAACTGTGCAAAAGAATGGCCTAAATGAGGCTGCGATTGATTAGTGCGTTACCTCTTTCCGAGTGCTGTTGAATTCATTAATTTCATAATACGTATCTTCTTCGCAACTTGGACGACGACCATGTGAAACATTACGACGCCAGGTGGGCGCACCTGTATATAAAAGTTCAGTTAGCTTCATGTAAAGCGGAAATTAGCTTAACATGAACACAGTCCGGACGAAGCTTTCGTAATGTTTTGAGCACGTGTGAACTCCCTCCAGTTATCATACTGCCATTATCGCTAAGCTTTCAAGCTGTAAACTATTTTCGGCAGTTCTCCTTTTCAATCATTTACTTTACAATAAGCAGCTAATCGCGATCCATTTCCTGATTGTCACCTGTAAAGGTACTGTCATCATAGGTTCTCTTCCCATACCCTCTTACGAACGAAACGGAAAGGCTTAGGATTTGTGAAGCCTACGTACATATTTATATAACTATACATGTATAATGCCTAGGTGTGCAACCGCCCTGATTCCACCTTTTAGCTTATAGAGTGCAATAAAAAGCAGTGGATGCGCTTCGAGGCAAATAAATGCTCTTAAATAATATCATTTTTTGATGAGACCAATCCGAGACCCCTCAGAGGAGCTTAAAGCCCAACCCCTCACTTTACAAGAGTTAATGCAAATCTTGACTACTCGTGCCCCGTCCGAAACAGGGAACAGACATCTTAATAACCTTTATTCAAAGCTTCAAATGTCCTTGATTTACATAAAAAATTTCGCAAAAACACTGAGTTACTGCCTAAAGTAAAAAAACTACAATTTCATACCCTTTGATCTCTTCAACGAGAGAAAGTTTCTTAGGAATGAAGTCAGAAGTTCATGTAGTTCAGATGTCCTGAACGCGTATAAGCAATACTGCAACATCACCCTTACTAACGCTAATTGCCTCATTTAAGAAGTAAACGGTTCACACGTAACTCTCTCGATGTTTTGGGCGAATTCTTGTCATATTGTACTCATTGTGAATGTATTCGCATGAATCTACAATTAACGCAAAAACCGCACACTGAACATTGAAGGTAGTAATATGATGTTAACGAAATAAATAAACAACTTTTCACGCCCTCGTTATGTTATATACACTGCTAGACAAAGATGTAGAACTCTTGGAAGCATGGAGAGCTCACACTAGAAAACAAACTCATGTTATGATGTTACAAATCAATAAAGGTTTGCTTCAGAAGACATTTTCACACACAACGAAAGCCACAAGCGGAACAAGAAAATCAAAGAGAAGCGAACAGAATCAGGAAGGTCCAGTGTCAACGAGAAAGGGTCAATGGAGGTGAATCAATATTCAGAAAGCAGCGTGACTTAAAAACGAAGCGATAGAAACCGCGGGGAGACTTCAAGCCAGTGAAACGTTTGTCTTTTAACGATTCAAATGCCAACGGCAGCTCGTAATGTTCTTCAACAGTCGAGTGGATGGTAAGTTATGGCAAGCGTTTGGTCACCACTTAAAGAAGGAGTCCCAACTCCCTGGAGTACCACTTTGGTAGAGAGGAGTGGGTAAGTGGGGAGGGGGAAGGCTTGACTCAACTGTGAAATCCTGTGTTGTATGTGATGTGCACAGCGGCCGCATTGCGGGTGGCCGACATATCAATGAAATGACGACATCGGTACTAGTATTATTAACTTTGCTATCATTATACGAAGTTTCTAAGAAATCTCTATGGACAAATTTTTTATTACGCAACGTAATACAAAAAGTGAACAATTTAATTTTCCATAATGATCATTTCCCCATGACCGTTTTTTTAGAAACCATTTTCCCATAATGCGAGCCTGAGATGTTCAACGTTATAGCTTTTATATATTGAGGGTTTGATTTGTGATCTCAAAAGTTCCACAATCTAGTTGTTTCTACTTGTTTCTGGTTGTTTTCAGTTCTCCTTGCCCCGATATACAAAAATACCTTTTGCAATGTGCATTATCTCAACGACACACAGTTGTCCATCTCTACCAAATAGTATTTACGCATAATACTCCCTAACATTCCTTCCGTGAATGCTGGTCAGAAAAAAGACAATCAACGACAAAATGAAGCATTCGTTAAATTGACGGAAAGAATAAGAATCTAATTTTTTCCATTTGCTTTACAATGAGAAAAAAGACGCTAAGCTGCGCCTGATTAATAATACGACGCTATGAATGGGTGCCCCTCACAAAAGTGGCAACAGCGAAAACAAGGTTGGTGGATGACCCACAATTCGAGATCTCCCGGCAATTTATGAATCAATGACCATACCACTACCATCACCTAATGAAAAATATAGTTGGACTCACATGTGAAAGTACGAAACGATAAACTGATGAACGTGGGGGGACAAATGATAAATTTAGGGGAACAGTGTTGATTAAATGCTGGGGATTTATAATCTCTCCCATTCCGTACTGCTGTCAAACGATGAACAAAGCTATTTCAGTCAGCAACATCTCAAGGAGTCGCACTCTTCTCTCTCCTATTACCTTTGCTTCTACTACCTCTGCACAAAGTGTAGTGTACATTCTTGTTCACTTCTACCTGGATGGGACAAAGTCTTCAGTCCAACACACGCAAACAACCGTGAATGTGATGTTGAAAAGATGCCGAATTTTGAAGAAGAGGGGATTTCTGCAGTTTATCAGTTTGTTCTCGCAGCCACAGAAAGAAAGATATGTAATTGATACTAGCGGTAAAATGAGATATAACTGTTTCAATTGAAAATACGCACTGCCCACAGAAATTACCTGTATTTACTTCAAAAAAAAAAAAACAGAAGTGTGGGAGCGAAAGTCTCCTCTAATGTCGCAAGTGGAAATACAAGCAGAGAGGAAAAATAGGACGCATTAATTGGCAGAAATATTTCATACTTCTCTCTCCATCCCATGCACAAAAGTCACTCCTACAGTAGGTAGCAGTAAACCTGAGCAACCTGTACAACAAGCAACCTCAAAAATCTGTCATAATTGCCGTGCATAATCATGTATGCGTGCTACTTGCACAGCTGTAGTTGTTTATTTCTGCTTGCACTTTCTGCCTTTGTAGAGGCTAAGTTCTCTAAGAGACTTTCGCAGTCAAGTGCCACCACTAGAGTCATGTTCAACATCAGCAAACCATTGTCACTTACTACTAGAAACATTAAAAAATAATTCAGCTCCAAACCTTTGTCAATAACAAATTGGAGGTGATCTTTCGTAAATGCTTTGTTCGCACATCATTATCAACTAAAAATGACTCGTAATGAATCTCATACTAAGCGAATTTTATATACACTTTAAAAATTGTTTTGCAGTTTTAAATCGACCACGGAGTGCAAAAAATGTTTTGAGAATATTTCATGGGTTCGTGGGGTTGGGAGCTGCCTGAAGCGATGATGATAGCTAGCTAAATGAAGCAAGAGGTGAGCAAAACGGCACTGCACCGCAATCTGAAAAGCCAAGGAAGCAGCCCATTGAATAAAACCCGACAGCTCATACGAAGGTTTCCAAGTGATCGAGGAAAGAATACATGATACGCATCTCATATATGAATATTTGGCTTTCAATGAAGATTCGTGTAAATATTAACAAGCTCACGAAATAAGCGAACCACATTCTGTTAACGAAAGGCCAAAAATTGGGTTTCTAATGCCTATTGCCCTCGTTGGCTTAAAATGATCTGCTTCGATATGAGTGGTTATAGAAAGCAGAACTTCAACCGAAGATGGGCCTAGAGTTTCCCTATCACGCTTAGAAGAGGAGATCAATGAGACGTGTGTTACCAAGAGGAATGAGAGAAGATGATAATAGGGTTTATAAGTTAAGCCTATTCTTAGGAAGAAAGTGTACAAAAAATTGTGAATACGAAAGAGGTGCCAGAAAGAGGAAACGCTCGTATGGCTGGCAATAATCAAACGAAGGGGCTGCTGCCAGACTTGAACCTACTAACATCGAAGCCTTTGAGATATCGACGAGTGCGGATGAAATTAGTTGACGGTGCAAGGTAAGTGAATAGAGACAAGAGTCGCATTTGCGAAAACACTTCATTGCCACACTGAAATTAACCTCTTTGCTAGACATTTATGCCCACTTATATTATTGTGTTGCAAAGGGCTTACTGTTACTTCGTTTGTCCTAACAGTTTACGGTAAAATCCCCAAATTCAAACCACAAAGGAAAACTGAACCTCAGCTCGGAAAAGACAGGACCCAATTTAGAGGAGGATGTTGAATTCAAATTGGAATTTGGAGATGGATCGTACTGCAATAGTGTTTATACATCACTATCTGTCAACCTGAAGTTTTCAGGAATATCACTGAAAAGGTAAAACGCACAAGCAAAGGTGATAAAAAATGACTAGGAATTTGCGTAAAACTGTTAAAGCATTGTAATACGAGTCCTTGAAATATAATGCAAACGTCTGAGTGAGCATCACTCGTTCGTTAAAGTAAATAACACGCAATTAGGTGCTCACTTTCGTTAAATGCAACAGGAAGCCAATGTTACCACAAATACAAATGTATCCTCATGATGTTCATTACATGGATAACCGTATAAAAAACTGGCATTCAAAAATGGTCCAAAGAATGGGTAGAATTCGAAGTTTTCATGGAAAACATCGAAAGTTTTTCATGAAAATATGAAGAGCAAAATGGAAATATGCCAACTTTTCAACATGCTTGCCTGACTGCAAAACTATGTCTGTCACCTGTTTCTGTGTAACTGAAATAAAAGTCTCTGAAATCTTCACCGAGTTCATCAGCTCAACTCCTAAAAGATTTTTTAATTCCAAATATTACGCCTTTTATGTCAATTCTACCTGGAAAGGAACTGCCAAGAAAATTCCCGAAAAGCTTATCATGAAAACTTTTCCTCAATGAAAAGAGGGAACAAGATGTCTCAGAGCAAAAGATCATTCAGAAGATGACGATATTCAGCGCTGAACGAAGATGCAGGTGTGATCTGGCCAACCGAGCCGCTATTACAACGGACGATTGAGGGCATTCTTGATAGGTTGCACCTCCCGATCTCAGTGGTACTCGAAGGGTTCAACAGAATGCCTATATCGGATCAGTGCTCGTATTTTCCCGAGCTATGTTACTTCCACTGTAGTTCGCATTTTGAAAGGTACTTGAATATTTATTATAAATACAATTTGTAGCGGAATAAACAGCATCGAAGTCACAGCAATCTATGAGACTCTGTCGTTGTTTGGCGAGCATTCAGAAGGGTTCCTAAGTGGGAAATTGACAAGCCTCGGGATGTTTCTATCATCTAGAGAGCTCGCACTTTTGCGATGTCCCATAGAGTGGCATTTGAGCAGACATTCAAAGAATGTGTAATTCAAGGAAAAATATGATGTTGTTATTAGTTAGAATTTGGTAAGCGGATGTATGGCATCACGAAGACAATTCGAAGAAAGCAGTGGGCCAATGCAAGGAAACCATCAAGTTACAAATTGGCTCATTTTATAAGGAGAAGAGAGAGAACGTGCCTCGGAGTGATTTTTTATAAATGTTGCACCTACCTTGTTTATTTTCAAACATCGACTGAATCGCCTCTACTCGACTCGGATTCAGCTTCTCTTGATTAATCGTTTCGAAGGGCGATAAAATAGTTCCCGGTGCGGGTGGAAATTCTGTAATGTTATATTCACAAATATGAATGATATAAAGCCCAAGCGAAATCAACAAAGAAATAGCTGCTATCTGCTTCCCGCCCACATTAAAATAAAAAATAAGTGTGATACAATGTCCTTCATCCCCATCACTTATAACCAGTGAGCACAAATTTCTCTTCTACTACTTGGACATGCACATTCAACAACCTCTTTTCACTGCTCGACAGGAATAAAACCATGCTTTGTTATAAACATTTCTGCACTCACTCTGAGCGAAAAGCAAAGAGGTATAATTTTCCATGGCGATTATCCCAAACGACGAAAAAAGTGACAAGAGAATGCGCTTACAATCACCTCGTGATACCTCGAGAGTCTGTTAACAGCAAAACGCGCCAGGAGAATTGGAAGGGTTTGCATCTTTCGATTTCCGCCCATTACACCAACGAATTTCATAGGATGTGGACAAAAGAGCAATATGTACCACTAAGCATTTTGCGTCTAACTTTCCCAATCGCTCGTACAAGTCTTGCAAAAAGCTCTGTTTTCATGGGTTTTGCAAATTTAGTTCTGCATGATGCGCATCACATCGACATTTTATCTGTGCCTATCTGCATGCGTATATCTATGCGTACGTGCATGCGCGCAGTTGTTGGTATGTTTGCTGGTTTCAACTTAAAAACTACCAACAATGAAGTTACAAATCTGGCCGGTATTGTATGTTAAATAAGGCAACCTCCTCTACTATACCTCATATTGGTTCATCAATTTCGAAAGGCGATAAAAACCTTTAGAGAAGCCAAAAATCTGCAGGCATTTTGCACTGGCCGGATTTTCACTTTACACCGACCTGGTTAAAGGAAAATCAAGCTTTCGTGAAAGATGAGTGCGGACGACCAGGGCAGCAAACAGATGAATGGTTGGCCAACTGCAGTGAAGCGTAACTTGATCTGCTTCAAAACGAATGTTGCTTCCTTGCTATTTTTGAGCGTCCACAAGTTCTTTTAAAACCGACATGACGATTTGCAAATAATTCCCGAGATCATCTCGCTGTATACGTTATATTCATCAAATGATGCAATTCTTTTTTTGTACTCGGGTTAAACCATTAAAGAGAAAGCACATCGGTATGAGCTTTACGAACGGAAACTTATGAATGAGCGTAAGAGCTAAGAGGAAAGAATGAAACGAAGTCTACTCAGTAGTTCAGGTTTCTTCAACAAAAAAAAAACAAAAAACAAATGCGGTGATGATATCCACTCGCATATCTTTAAAGAAAATTTTCAAATGATTCTCCCCGAACATCAGCCGATAATATGAAAAGAAGCATAAAAAAATGAAAGAGGAGTGTTAAGCTCACGGTCATGCTTGCGTGATCGCGGTTGTTCATTCGGATGAATATCACTAGCCACGTTACGCAGCATGTTCGCCATCTCATCGAAGGCCATCTTCTGCTGTTGCACTCGGCGTGCTCCACGATCCACCGAACTGCAACACACCTCTTGAGGAATGTGATGACGCCACAGCATTTAGAACATCGGACCCTAGTGTGTATATGAATGGCTCTGCATATAGTCGGACAAACTTCAGTCTAAACCCTAGAATGCTAGCGAATGACGACACAGAAAACACAGCATAACACATCTGTCACTGCACCATGGTCCCATTAGATTGTTACCGCGTTAGAATTTCGACAATAGGATCGAGGTCTACGTTAAATGAATGCGTACTCGGTCAGCTGCACATAAGCTAGACTGAAAAGCCCCACACTGAAAAGCCATACATTGCATAAATGGTAGACAAACTCAGCTGAGGCATGGCTACACAAAGAACTACGAGCCTCATGCGACGTTCAATTACGGCCTCCTACTTGAAGCACTCAAAGAGATTTAAAACAACCCCCAAAGTCACAAAAAGTCGCCGATCTCCATACAATGCGTGGTCTCACCTGACTTTTGGTATTTTGTTGCCATTACTAGGCTGTTTGCTGTTTCTTGGTTGCTCGTTGTCGTTAAATCGGTTTGTCGATGCTTCCAGTCGCGTCGGGAATGAGCGTCGCTTTTCGGTGACGCTTACCTGCAAATGATATCCTGAAGCAGCGAAACTACTAGTGACGGTAAGCAAACTTCCGCTGAGAGCCCAAATTTTGCTCAGTCCTCATCGGTCGAAATTTGACTTCACCTCTTTCCAACCGCAACTAAAATTCGGCGTTAGTGAAAGTCTTCCGTCCGAAACCGACCGGTCCCTATAAAAAACATCTATTTTCTATCGATGTTCGATTGCAAGTCAACATTATCGGTCGATAATCGACGGAAGAAAATTTCGCTCGGTTGTAGTCACTAAACGTTGTCTTAATGAGTAAATTAATTAACAAAAAATGAGATATTTGCAAGCAGAGGCATAAACGAATCGAACTATGTGATTGCGGAGAGGTGACAGTTGCTTTTGGGATAGTATACATGTGTTATCGACGAATGTGATTTTTCCCTTCGAGATTCGTTCTTATGCCTGAGTCAGTTCCAGCAATAAATCCTCACTTCCACACTGACAAAATATACGAAAAACGCCCTTTACCAAATTTTCTTTATTGGCTGCCTACTGAAAGCGATAAAACAAAAAATCAATTGGAAAAATCCATTCTTTAGTTGAGGGCAAGCAGCGTAAGAAATTCAGCTCCAGAAGAGCCATCTGTTCATTTCTGAGAAATAAAAGCGACCACAAAGCGAGACATAGCTCGTGCAGTTACGCCATCATTTCTCATACAAAATCTGGTTCAAGTAACTGACCTCATCGGTATTGAGCTCGAGCTCGGCGACTAACGCATCGATGGATAAAATGGGGTCGGGTTGTCGGACAGGCTGAGCCCTCATGATGAGACCTGCGTCGGGGAGACTATTTACAGAGCCACGCATTGATGTACCGCTTGGGTGATACTGTGCAAATGCACCGCTGGCTCGGATAACGGCGTTCTCCTCAGAACGCACACTACCCACCGTATTGTAAGTTTCCTGAAGACAACTGAGATGGTCGCAAGAAGAATAAAAGTTAACGTGCCGAATATGAGTAATAACACTGTTGTTTCGCAGACGCTGCATTACATGGTCATAACCGAAAAAACTGTTACAGTTAACGTGCCATTAAGTATCCGTGGACCTATTTTCGACGGCGAGTGAGTGAATAAAGTAAGAGAGGAAGGATCAACGGGAAGCACAAAATTTGCTTTTTATGGTCGTCCTTGGAATCGACTTATTGCATTAAATAATCGATGCTATAAAACGGGCGGTCGCAGGTCCTGAGGACAAGTTTCCTGCACGATATAGTTTTTTTTTTTAAATTTCATTCTGAGATCAGTACAAGCACTTCCATTGATAGCGAGTACGCCTTTGTTGATGTTTATGACAAAAAGAGGCGTAGACACCTTAATAGATGTGCTCAAAACGGCGCTACCATTCTGCTTTGTAGAAGCAGTCCCGAAACTCATAACATTACCATTGTTCCGACGGCTACGGCTGAAATCCGTCGAATTGAAATAGTTGCTCACCAACAAGAAAAAAAGGCGCCACCTAATTTTTACTCGAGTAAGACCTCCACATAAATTCAATTAAGCAAAAGCTTGCTAAAAAACCTCCAGAGACTCCGAACTCAAAGGCGCTTCGGTGGCACTGAATCTCGAAGTGAGGCTGTCCTATACGTGGTGGTATCGGTTCATCAGAGCGGCAAGAGCATAAATGTCAAAAGATGGCTGAATAAAGAAGGCCCTATTCAGAAAAAGGAGCCTCTAGTAAGTTGAGTACTTCTAAGAGCTACCAAATAGATGCGGGAATGGGTTTTCTATGTCACAAATATGTCCTAGAGATGCAAAGAACTCGCGTAATCACTCCATAAACCATTGAATGACGGAAGGAAAGAAAAACTGCGTGCGTTGAGACAAAAAAAAGAGACCTGAGATGTGGACCTCCAAGAGACACCTTCGGAGCTTCGTTTTCTCTCCGGGGCTTGACTATGCGATGACACTCTCTTGAGTGCATATTGGCTGCCGTTCAACTGTTCCTCGCTATCCATACTGCAAACGTTCATTTGCGAATATAGCTTTCTATGAAGCAGGTTCACAGTAATAAGCTCAAGACATGAAAGTTTTCAGCTCTTGCTAAGGAGAAAAGCCGAACATGTATGTTTTCGGCTGAGAGTGCATTTGCTCGTAGAATGTTCCCAATCACTGAACGAACAACCTCAAAAATCTTTCAACCTTGCCAACATATTAGTCCACGTTGTGGACTAAAATCAACATTGTAATCGAACGATAAGCCTTATTACTAAACAGCAGCGACATTATTCATGCATATGAGCATTGAAAACATTTAGTAAGAGTACGTGAGAAATGACTGAAACAATAAAAGTTCCAAGATTCCCGCCCGTTTGAGCAAGTGAGCCACAATGGCCGCAGTAATTTCAAAGTCAGCAATTGCTTTAACCATAGCAGATAGTGCTTAGGTTAAACAGAATGAATGCTCCTGCAAATTTTGGGCATATTGGCCCATCTTCGTGACACAGACGACACCATAAAGAATAGCACTTCTTGTCATATTTATAAATATTACCGTCCGCCGGCTTCACGGAAAGGTTGCGGGAAGCTGTTAAAGTTGTAAGCGTTGCTGCTCGTTGCCAGACCATAAACCGGTTGTGGTCTTACTGGCTGAGGTTTTATCGGTGCTGGTTGATCGTATTTCTGTTGCTGCACATTTGGCTTCCTGCAATTTGGTCGTATTTACAAACAATGACTCTCTTATACCTTAAGACTGCAATTATTTTGTACTGGAATGAACAATACCATGCAATCACGCACATCGCTCGAACACGTTTTCACGACGAGTGGTATCGCAAAAAAAAATTCGGAAAAGCATCCTGCAAAACTGGCACGACATACGCTTTTGTAACTCCGCTCGTTAACCCAAATGGTGCCTCAACTGGGGAGAAAAAAACACAGTTATGGACTGACAACGCTAATCCACTAATCAGGTCGAACATTCATGCCATTCATTCACAAACTATTCCACTTCGCATAATTTGCAAACTGGCTGGCGTGAAAGGTAACACGACTGATTGATCGCGAGATGTACGCGAATGCTTAAATCATTCATGCGAATTTAATTTTGTAAAAGCGTATAAAACAGCAATTAAATGACAGTGATCATAGTATTTTTCCTATACTATTGCTCAGTTGGTGCGTCGAGTTGACGATTCACTTCTTGGGCGACTCATCTTTGAGATCCTTGTTTAATGCACTTAATGCTTATGCATTAAATCTTCCTTAATAAGGAGTGAAAAGTGAAGAAAATTTTGGAAATCCATAATTCAAACGCAAAAGAAAAAATATCGTTAAATATGTTTGATAATGTAAATGTTAGATGATCGTAACACTATGTTTCACTCAATTTCAATTCTTCTCATTCGACGATCACTTCTGCACAGTGAAATTGTTGTAAAATGAAATTTAAACCGATGAGATCACTACATTTCTCATTATACAGCATAATTCCAAACAGAACACATCTAACACCCACTGATTCTATATCACCTCAATCGTTATATGCAACGTATGGAAAAAGTTAGTGGATACAGAAATGCTAAATAGATTTGAAATGATTTATAACTTGATAAGTCGGTAAATGGTAAACGCAATATAGCAGAAACTGTAACGTAGTAAATTGTAAATTCTATGAATGATGAATGGTATTACGATAGGATTGATCCCGAAAAGTTCGACAAACAGACAAATAGCAACTCCTGCTGCTTAATTCATGAAAGATTTTTGCTGGATTTACAAATCGCCTTCAAAGGTTAATGCTTGAGACGGAATAAACAACGGATTTAAAAGTCTAATTTCCAATTGCAAAAATCATGCGAATAAAAAATCCAAGTCTTTTAGTCTCTCTACAAACCTGAATGGCTTTGCTGGCGGGACAACATTTTGTATAACGTTGGGTGCCTCTCCCATCTTCTTCTTCTTCCTGTCCATAGAGTTTATTGCTGCCACCTCAGCCGAACAGCTTCCAATCGAGTGTTCATCAAACTCGTAATCCGCTGGCTCCTGAAACGACAAGACATATTGAGTGGTTACGGTTGCTTTACCTTCCCTAGGAACTTGGAAACTGCCAAGATGAAGTTTAAAGGATTTTGGCGGGGCGTGGAGCAGGTGTGACAGGGCAAGTCCGATTATCCGCCTTCAAAGAAGGCGTTTTTGGAGACTGCTACAACATTGTTTCTTGGCTCAACCGCGTTGGACAGTTAGCGTACCGTTCATCATATGCAAAAATTTTACCTCCTCCAATCCACCAAGTAAAAGGTCAGGCCTAGGTTGAACCGATGCCCAGGATTTGATGTCGCCAGCCAGCCATTTCCGCGTGAAATCCAGTCTTTCTCCCCGAAGTTTGCGATCCGCGCAAGGTAATATTATAGTTTCAGACACGTCTACGTCTTCCGATGATTGCTCGAATTTTTCGGGCGGTGATCGTTCATTCACCGGAATCTGAAAAAAAATTTTATGATTGTAATAAGACGCTTCAGATCTTAAAATGATGTAAGCTGTAGTTCATTTTGACTTTCTTCAAAACATTTTCATTTTCTCCAGTTTATGAACACGGGAACGCCCGTGTGTTTGTACGCTGCTGATCGCATTATGTAAAGGACACAAGAACTCAGTTACAGTAATAACAGTACATGAAAGAAGGACAACTATATGAAGCCGTGAAAAGAGGTAAACACCTGAATTTACACAGCTGAAGAAAAAACAATGCAGACGGAAGGAAGCAGTGTGATGTTAGAGAGCTTTGAGGCCATGAGCAGTTAGCTCATGTTCATAGCACTCCTCATCCTCATCTAATCCGTACATTTATCTTATATATGCAAGCAAAACCACCTCTGAAACAGCAATATGTTTCCAAGTGGAACAGATGGTGCCATAGAAAAAAACATACATAGATGTGTTTACCATTGATACAACGGCCCGTACGTTTCGTTATGTGTGATTAAGAGAGACTATTTGAAAGGTTATGAGTGCGATTGTTGAAAAAGAAGAGAACATGACAAATGTTTCACATCAATGCAGCACAATTTGCGTTATATGAGCTCTCCATCTTACAGCTTTTTTGACTGAGCTATAACTTCAATGCTGGTGTATGTTTTTAAGGGAATAACGATCGTCGAGTATGTTCACTAAGTGCTTGCACAATTCAACAAAGCACCAATCGCCTTTACACCTCACCCCTTACCCTTCAAGCAGATCACCTGCATGTGGACAACTAAACCAACATTGCAATGGAAACTGCAAAGTGAAAATTGGTACTTTTTGCGAGCGATATATTCGAATGCTTACTCTGGGTTTCGGTTGAAGAGGCGGTGCACGAGATGACTGAGGGGCGGAGGACGATTGACTCCCTTGACTGACAGCCGGCTGTCTACTGAAAAGCCGAATTTCTAAGGCACGATCAGATGGTATGTTATGCAAGCATAATGAAAGCAGCATTAGGAAACATATGCTCCAGTAAAAAGATCACACTCTCATAGAATGACTGAGTTATTTCTGCGTTAACAATTTGGCATGCAACGACCAGAGTGGCACTCTTTCCCATCGAATTAGTTTCTTCAGCTGCCAAAACAACACAGGCCCCATCTCTCCTCCCTTTCGTCGCCCGCTAGGACACAGTGCCAGACTGAAACTATGGCGCGTATCAGCAAGAATAACGCGACCTACGTTTTCACAGAAATGAACATGGATGCCTTACTTATTGTAAAACGAACACCTACAGCACTAGAACGAGTGGAAAATGAACTGTCGAAAGCAATTTTTCTCTAGAAGCGTCGAAAGCACTCCCTATAGATTAGTGAGTAAAATGTCCCGAAGAAAGGAACTATCTTAACAAGCCGCCAGCTCCAAAGGATTACCTTCATGTAAATGGAGTAACTAACGTCTAAGAGGTGCGATGGCTATTGTGAGATCTGCTGCTACAGATTTCTAGATGACCTACAACCTACTTAGAAAACAGTTATAGTAAGTCAAAGGTGCTTGAAAATTTTCTTTCATTCTGCAACCAGTTAAAATTCCACTGCACAACATTCGGATCAAAAAATGCATATTTTACGGTAGACTTGCATAATCGATCGCATTTCTTAAGACAATGATGAAACACGGTGCACTTTTCACTTTGTCTTCGTCATTCATCGGGTCATTCAATTCGGTCGGCGGCACTGCAAAATGCACAACGCGCCAACTCTTGTGATGCACTTCCCCATTTGCTGCAGCTTTTATCCCTTATTTTTATCTTTCAGTCCCGGGGCTTCGATTATGCAAGTCGGACGAGAAATTCGCTATGAAACTGGATTCGCGCTTGTGTATATGCTCATGAGCCACTAGTGTACACTTTCGTCGTCTATATCTACTCATGGTTCATCGATAGCCAAATCACTAATGCCAGACATCTCATCAAAAATGGGAAAAGCTAAAACGGCTTCGCTCATCGTCGCTACAAAAAGGTTAAGCACTCGTCCACCTATCCAGACGAGAATCATACCGTCGCTGAGAAGCGCTACTGCAGAGCGGGTTACGACACCGCAATGTCTGTGTGTTTGTGACTTCCTGTCCCTATGTTCGGTAGTTTCAGCTCGGAAACGACTGAAGCCAGATCGTCGAAGTATGGTGATGCTTACACTGCGAAGGGACTCCACGCGCTGTTTCAAGCTAATCCATCAACTACAGGAGTTGTAAGTAGATGAAATTTCCAAAAACTATTATAGCGCAAAGTATTGTAGAGATGGTCTCATCTAAACAATAGAGAAGCGTACCACAACAGTTGGTACGGCATTGGTTTTGCACTCCACTCCACCAACGAGCTTCATAAGTTGCCAGCAAATAATGAAACTACTCATACGAATGTATTTTTTCTGATCTTTAGTCATAGGAATCTACTAGGAAAGATGTCTCTTTTCTAACATGAATGGCTCAAAATGGAAAATAAACCAACGTAAAGTGCCCACAAATTTCTGACAAGTTCAAATCCCTATAAGTTGCTTTCAAGGTTGAAGGGACGAAGCGAAGAGTTGTTCAGGGCACCTACTCAGAATTCCCTCCATACTAAAGGTTCATATCCCTAGCTTCAGTTGTCCCCGAGTTTGAACTACCGCTGAGGACTTTGCAGAAGGACGCCATATTGCGGTTTGTGTAAGCGCATAAATCAGCATGAGAGAATAAAAAAACAGCACAATACCTCTGCAAAAAACACGTAAGGAACTCTAGTGAATGAGCCTAGGCAATGAAACTCATAGTGAAACACTTGCGTTTCAAGAGAAGCAACCGGTCGTACAAATCTTACACAAAATCTCGTTTTTTCCGCACATTTCGCTTCTTCTTCTGCATATTTGAGCAGCGAAAATGCGACGGAGTGCTTGCAAAGTTTTCAAGCATATATGAATGTCAGTAACATCTTTCCACGTTGACTGGCCAACTTGAAAGTAGTAATAGGAAGTCATGTGCGATAGAGGTTATAAACATCCAGTTTCACAGCTCCGGCTTAGCCAGTTCATGACTTGAAACCCTCGAACAAACAAGCATAACATATGCGCTTGCACAGATATAATCCTGCTTCGAGATTCCACAAATACACATTTATACATGCACATGGAAGCAAGCACATTTCCTCAGCTCGCAATAAGCCAAATGGGAGTCAACGATTGCGCAATATTTTGAAAGAAGCGTTGATGATGGTCATGTGTTGTGTTGTTACAATTCCTTTGTGATTTGAATACTCTCAACTCGCACAACAATCGAATGGTAAGCTGGATCGTTTCCATTTGCATTATCAATACTGCTACTACACATCTCACATTGCAGTATTTCAAAAAGCGTCTCACTACGCGTCAAGTGAGCAGGGATAGATAGCATAGATATCCTGGTAAACGAAACCTTGAAAGCAATCAAGGATGTTGTCCCGTACCCAGTGTTACCTACAATCGTATCTTTCCCAACTATGTGATAAAACTCTTGAACAATCCGGTATGTATGAACTCCCGTTGACAGCGCATTTATAAACAATGCAAACACCTCAAAAATAACAGCGAACGTTCAACAGCAAATGGAAAGGACAACGGAAAATCAAACATAACAAAAGAAGATGTTTCAAATCACACAAAAATGATGATGCCTAAAGACGGTTGTCGAATGGTCACGGCTGTGAATTTCGCAGGGTTAATAGCGAAAGCCAATAGCTACGAGGGTAATAAAGCTTGGCATTTGCGTCATCAACGTAGAAGTCGAGAGAATGAGTAAAGAATAGCCGTTGGAGCGCCATACTATCTCACTGCTGCCGAATGGGAATTTTTTCAGCGAATCTAGTTTTATTACGATCACTGCGAATTGCACACGCTCAAAGCGAGTGCTACTGCTCTGCCTGCATATGGAACCATATTGAGTAGCAATCCGAAATTATTAGGAGAGATTTCACATTTGCAACCGATCAGGTACACAAAAAAGAAACATGAAATATGTCATATTCGACAGTGCAGAACAGTCATTCAGGGCTGCAGAAGAAAAAGGCTTTTCCTTCATTCAGTAGACTTCAAAACTTAACGTACGAATATAAACGATAAGGTCCCATAGGACCAAATAAATCCACATTTTAAGGATGAGAGCTGTGAATTTGTGCAAAAAATTAACTAGATATCCATTGTATATAAAAGAAAACTGACAGATTTATGTGTGTGTCAGGATGCTATACTTGTGATGCCTCAGGATGTTATACTTATGACACAGTGCCTTATAATGTTGCTCGCAAGAGGCAGTCTCACGCCTCATCCGCACACCATATATTTTATATTTCTCCATCACAAGTGATGCAATGCTATAGTGTAATTTCTTACGAGAATTTATTATTAGTTGCGCATCAAAAATTGCTTCAGATTTTTGGATGCTTCAGGACTGCATTTCCTGGAAAAAGTCTGATTCTTGTATCTAGTTCATTGTATCTGAATGAAATATTCTAGAAAAGCGAAACTGTAACCCGACAATGAGAGTTGGATTTCGTCGAGGATTCTAGAAAGAGTGAGGTCATGGTAACGGCCACACACGATGCTGATACATTCGACATGCGCATGACAGAATCCGAGGTGTTTTCGCTATATCTTTCGTCATGCTTCTCTAATGCGTAGAATGAGGATAGTCGCATGACCAAATTAGATAGGTGACTATCAGGATGTAAACAAGATGTTGGGAACTATATGTGCACTCATCCAGCACAACTGCTTCTATCTCAGCACTCTCAAACCGGACAAAATAACCACTGGCTTTTGATGTTTTATTAAATCTTCACATGTTTGTTGCACTTAAGAAAGGATGAAATGTCCGCTGTTCTTGGGGAAACTCAGAATAGTTAATCATTAACGTATGCTAAGCTATTCGGTATTGTATCCTATATGCGTCTATCACAGATATCTACTTAAGGGATTTATGGCGACTGATGCAAAGAGTAGAACGAGATGTCATCAAAGTGCAGAAATTTTTCAGACAGTTCTGTCGCTGAATGACATTCTTCAACAATAGATGGTGCCAAAAATAACCTTGCTTCAGGCTGCGAGCGGAGCCTTGTTCTCGAGTCAGCCGCAGGTGTCGACGAATTTGTCGGTGGACTTTTGAAAACAGGCCTTGGTGTCAACTTTTGAGGCGTGGTCTTCGTCGGTGTCGTTTTAGTGGGAGCTGGTCTCGAGGGACGTGACCTTTCATCCTGCTGCAAAGATAAAATTTTCTTTCCATTACAAGCGTGCACAGCTAACAGATGAACTCGCTTTGAAAAATGAGTCTACGATAAGCGCAGCTAAATGTAGAACAAGTAATAACAAAACTCCAACAGCCCTAGAAATCGCATAAAGATCAGCACTTTTGGGCACTACTGATATCCAATTAACTTCCTGATCCTTTGCAGAGACTGCACAGCATAAAAAGCACTTAGTGCCCATCATAACTATGATGTCATATATATCGTCGACCTGAATTCCCAATCAGTATTTTCAAATCACCGTGGACAAGTCTGTCAAATTTTAAAAAGCCCTACTGGATCTTTAAGGCAGAAAGTACCAAATAAAGTGAATTCATAAGCAAAGGAAATTGGAGCTGAAGATCTAAACTACATAGTGGTGTCAAATTGGATACTTTTGTAGAAACTTTCGTCTACGAAAGAAGGTTTGCATAATAGTGCCAAACAAATAAAAGAACAGTTGCCGTTTTTGATGACTGAAGTAAAGACGAACCGGCGTATCGCATTCCTTTTTGAGATCTTCGAAAATCTGATCTAAATAGTCAATGGCTTCCTTGAATTTGCTGCGGTGCTGATGGTGGCGATACCTTGCTTGATCAATCATATGATCGACTTGCTTTGAGGCCGTATCCAAAGCACCACTGAAATTGATGGAATTGACTTAACGCCGTCATTTTTTACACTATTAGAAAATCACTGAAAATTTTCAACAAATACAATCGCGGCATCAGCAGCTCAGTGTTCATTTTTGAATCGGAAGATATCAGCGGTTGAAGAGTGGCAGAATACTGAGATGGATGTCATTCTCTGGTGGCGATACGAAGACCGTCCAGACTCCTGTTCATAAACTGCAGTCGCAACTTATTCCAGATATTAGGAGGGGAGAATCTCATCTACACTGCGTGTGATTGAACTCTTTTTAAAACCAATGCGATATCTCGAGCAAAACATAGTTTGCAAAGAATGACGCTAGTTACATAGAGTGAAAAATCACAAAATTAGATAGAAATTTTTTAGTGGAAAGCGTTGAGTGGCTCAATTCGGGAGAAGGTATTTGTGCTAGATGATGTCATACGATTCTAAATCGTTTCATCAGGACCCCCTTTAGTACCGATCCTGGCAATGAAACGTCTGAAAGAGGGGTATGTCACTTCAATTTTACACTGCACAATTCCTGAGCACGATAAAATGGCAGGATACATGGATGAATTCTTCTGGATTTTTAGAAAGATGTTTTGGGTGGGAAGGAAGATAGTAAAGTGATAGTAGGAAAGCTGTCAGTTCCTGAAAAGAGTAAAAATTCATCACCACCAATGGGAAAAAGTTTAAAACGTGCGTAACCACAATCGACGACAGCAATCATACGAGTAAGGAGGAAATTCAGTGCCTACAACATAATTCAGAATGGGCTATTCCAATCCAGTAGAAGAGAAGAACAGTGCGCAAATGCAGAATTACAGAACAATGTTATCGACCTGCCGATACGGGACAGCGCACTGCTTCTGCGAAGGATTTTGCAATACTTCATCATCGAAAACGAGGATTTCGAGATGTGTTATATTATCGTCAAATCAGGGAAAAGGAGGGGAGATCTCGTGAAATGTCCATGTGCAGAAATGAGCATATCCAAAAAGGTTCTGCAAACCTCGCGTCTCGTTAACTTAGTCGCGGCAACAAATGCCAAAAGGAAATTCAATGATGGAAATCACTGGCAAAGGGAGATTCAATTGTAGAGCAATATAGTTAGCGCATCATATATGCGAAAAGAAGGGAGTGACGCAGTGAAGCAAAGAAGCGTAACAACGATTCTCAGAAATCAGAAGTTTGTTATTTCATTGGTAAACACCGATGAATGCAAGGGATTATGCAAAAGGTTTCACAGCCACGAGAAAAATCTCAAAAATGCACATAAAATCACGCATTTCATCCATTACGTTAGCAAATGGTTCACAATTTTCACAAGTAAAAACCGTTCTGAAAAGTTTTAGACAGACATTCCCGTCAGGTGGTTTGTATCATAGGTACCTGGAGAGGCAGAAATTATTAAGCAAAACCTTGGCGGACGTGTCATCAAACAGGTTTCCGGCAGCAAAACCAAAGTAATAATAAGAACAACGACTATTCAATGACATGAAAATTTTTGATCGGAAGTCGGAAGCGTAGACGTGCAAAGAAAATGAACACATGATGCGGCATAAAAAGAGGTTACAACGGCTCCTCAAATCTCGCAGCTGGTCACAGCCACGTACAGCTTTTTCCAAAAATCAAGGCAACTGCAAAAGTGCAGCAGGCAACACCCATTATGCTCGTTGCCATTTTATGCAGGAGTCACAAGAGCTATAGAATATTTCTACTGTACTGATGTTTGCTATAAAAATCTCATTCTACATTAGCCCCATTTCCATTATGGCCATGCCTGTGTTTCTCACGCTTGAAATATTCGTTCCAGGCAAATGAAAGAGATAGAACCTTCACCTGCTTCCAATCTCCTCAGATCCTCTTCTTAATTTCGCTCTCACTGCACATGAACATAATCCAACTATGATATAGAAAAGTAAATAACCACTGATAAAATATTCGTAGTTTTAAGCATTCTTAGGAAAACGTCTTTCTTTTTGAATATTCGTAGTTTTAAGTATTCTTAGGAGAATGCCTTTCTTTCTTCTTTTTTTTGGTTTGTACTTTGTGTTCGTAGTAGACAATGAGACTTTTGTGATACCGTGAACAGCCTATTCAACTTGTAAGTGATAAGTTGAGGTTTATTCTTTGTTTTGGTTATCAGCCCACTGATCAATTTCATTCCTGCGAATTAAAAAGTTTATCTTTTAGCCTAAGCGGAACTATTTTGAAAGACAATGACAGTATTGATCGAAAAGCTTGAAGCTCGAAATAACTTTAAAGGTGAGCATAATCTGAGATTTATACATTTTATATATTAGATTGAGAATGGTAAAATCTTCATTAGTTCTTCATGCAAAGAGCAATATAAAGACAGTCAAAGAAAAAGCCGCAATCGTTAATTTTTGTACATTAAAAGAGGTGTCTGCATCATACGCTTCACAACGAGCGATAGATTAGTTCAAGCTGTGCATCACTGTCAACTTTTCACTTGTTCCCTTCAGACTTTGAGGCCCCGAAGGCCAGTACTGCTGCTACGCTAGCTAGGAATGCTAGGAGGCGTTAAGCTGTGTGAGCCTCAAAATGCAATCCTTAACGAAAATTTATGCATTTCAAATGTGTAGAGTTTTAGCTAGAAATATCAGCATTTCTTGATAACTGAATTATGCCAACTGCTATTCGTTCCTTTTTTTGTTTTCATGTCACCCATTCACTCATTTAACACTCTCAACATTTTGCTCAACTGAATGGTTATCCTTTCAGTTTATCTGACGGAACTCCCAAAGATAATATCATCACCTCAAATAAGCATTTGTAATGTTGAGATTGCATAACATTTTCATAATTTTAAGGGAGAAGTGCCCAATTTGACCTCAATGGATCTATCTAGCACCTCATCCAAATTAATTACAACTTCTAAGCAAATCCTCTGAATTTAATGAAGAACATGATTGTCCGAATCTAATGACCCAAAGAAACTAGTGGCTAGCTTGGTTGATCAACGGGTCGATAAACAAGATCGAACTCAGAAGTGAAGTTCAACCAGAGCTGCAAGGAAGGCAAACGAGAAACATTCAGGGAATGAACTTATGCAAACTGGGACGAGAATGTGATTTCTGAAATAGGTGCATCGAGAGTATGGAGAAGCAAATGAGTTAGTTACACCTGTGTTAAACGCTTACGTTCCTTCTCGAGTCGTAACAGATGAAATAGGATGGGCCGCTCGAGAGCATTACAGCGCATTAGGCTTAACGTACAGCCAGCCGCATCGACACATCGCTTGCTGGACAGCCGCCTCCCAAATGTCCAGCAGTTTCACATTTTATCGGGCTTATTCGCGGCGTCAAAACAGTGTAAAGCATATGGCAGTGAAAAACTTTATAGCACTTAAAACGTGTAAAAAGGGTTGCCTCGAACTGATGATTCAATTAATGGAGTAAATATTAGACTGTAGTTGGAGACATCAAACTAGCGAAGGCTATTAAGGGCTTGGACAAGGTTTTAAAGTATATTTTCACATCCAGCTGCACTTTCACGGAAAAATCAAGCAAAATATTTTCGAAAGAAATTGAATTTTGAAATATGTCTGCGAGTCTTAAGACAACTATCATTAGCTACTAAGAATAAAGGTGTATATCTGTGAGGATAGTAACTTATAAATGAGGCGATGCAATGGTGCAGCCGTATGCATCCTACGCGAAAGCAAGAGGTGTGTAAGCTGAAGGCTGATAGCTGTAATGCATCAGCCAGCGCCACTCAGCTACATTTGCAACAAACATTTACAGCATCGACTATAGTGGTTGCCTTTGTGGACACTTTTGATTCCTCTGCTTACAGCATTCGCCTATTTAAGTTGTACATTAACTTTCACTAGCGGATGTCTGCTTCAATAGTAAAGGAAAATGTTACAGAGATTGTTGCATTGCAGCACTCTGCAACTAAGCAGATGCAATATTGCTTGCGTTTTCGGCAATTGCTACCACATAATATGATGGACTGGTTGAATTATTTGGCCACTTAGGCACGTTTATGACTGCTCAACAGATCAGTGAATTAGCTAAAAAAATGAGAAGGAAAATCACTGCATATCGTTTTTGCATGCATGGCGTACCTTCTTAACATTTGTATTGCAAGTCTCTACTAATAGCTGCACTATGTTTGCAAAATAAATATGTCGATAATGAAAAGGGGCAATCTCCATTAGTAGATTAATTACGCTTGCAACTCATTTAGCAGATCAGGGAAAATCAACTCAGGAAAATCTTCTTGGAATAAATACTAAAAATGCTTCAGAACATTCAATACTTTGTTTTAAAAAACATGAATAAATGAGGCGTTAAAATATGCAACGGAAATAATTTGAAGTAAAGCACGAAATGAATCGCTGCGGTGAACAAACAAACTCATCGAAAATGTTAGTAAATAAAACGCTCCCTTTGGGTATATTGATGCCACTTCAGTTGAATTCCTCGGTTGCAGCTGTAAATAAGCCGAATGAGTGGGCATTTATTGCCCTCATCAGTACAACACTCTTTTCGCTGTTGAATTGCAAGAGATGTGTTGCGAATGGGGCAGTTTTCTATCCCTGGTGGCGGTGGCAGTGCTCTTTTGACTATTGAAAATACGCTTAAATCAACTTCGAAACGAGTCACATTTGAGGGCATTTGAAGAATCGCGAGTTAATTAAAATGACAAAGGTTATTTCTCTCGACGGTCATATCAATTAAAGTAAGGAGGCATTTTCCGTGGATTAGGCATCTGCTGGTAATTTATCACCTCGGCTGGTCACATGAATAAAAAGGAAAAGTGCATATCATACTATCCCCACCGACACCCTTTTTCATTCCTTTGTCTTGTTTTGCAATCACAAGGCTAACGCTGAATAGCTGACATTTTGAGTGCAAAGGTACTTTGACATCGTTAGATTAGTAGTTGGGGTGCAATAATACCAAACAGACACTGTCACAACGAATCGGAAATATGCCTTTAGAATTTCGGTGCCTAAGGACATCAAGGCATCGGATGCTGGTGCCGAAAAAGTTATCTGCTCCACAAACTCCTGCTTGCGAATTTTTGAGTTCAAGTCGGAGCCTAAGGACTTTTTTCTGTGGATTAGCGATGCTCTATGTCAAATTCGTCAACAAATACGTACGTCTGCTCTGCAGAGTGGAAAAATGTGGAGAAGCGCGCCAGATCAACCGGCACAATATGTGCCGTTGCATATCAATTAATAAGTGAAAATAACAACTTCGCATATAAGTAAACCCGACAGCTTCGCATTAATCTTCCACAGGCGTTCCTTGCAACTCAATCGTTGGAAAACGAAAAATCGATTAGCGTAAAATATCAGCACATTTTTTTTTTCCAAACTACAAATGACTGCAAGTTTTTTATTTGAAGATGTATGGACGAACGTGGAATGATATAAGGGAAATTCATGGCGCACCTCATGCTGAATGAACGTTATAATTATAGCAGCTTCAGCGGGACATAAATTGAAAATATCAGAGAGACAGACAGACAGATATAGACACCGCTAAAATGCAGTTTCGTAAGGCAAGTTTGCAAAACAGCATAAAAACGGAAGCACAGCAGACATGCAGATTCGCGTTGTTCAACCTTTGAAGTAGAGCACAGAGCAATCACTGCAAGTTCTTTTCGTAAGGGACGAGAAGCCTTCAGGGTCGCAAAAAAGTAATGTCAAAGAAAGAGCTTCGTCGAGTAGCGCAACTATCACTGCAGTACTAGTATACACAACGACCGTTGTCGTACGTTAACCAGACGTTTAAGGTACCTTTGCATCAGGCTTTTTGTTGGAAAACTGTGCAAAGGAAGACCAGCGCGAACAGTGAGAGCATTTGGTAGCCTCCGTCAATCCAACTTCGTTTGCGATCTATTCGAAGATTTTTGACTTAAAACATATATTTTCTTATAAGAATGTCGAAAGAACTATGCGAAGTTGCTTTTGGTCCAACGATCATGAATACAAAATTTAAAGCGCCTAGTATGCGGCTGCCGATTTACCAATTGCTAAGGCGATAAGTCACGGAAAAAGTGAATTTAACAACACGGAGACTTGTTCGGTTCGAAGGTCGCAAAGCATATACACCAAGAGAAAGTCACAAAGCATATAATTGAGTGATCGATCCATCCAAAATGACCGGAAATGGTATGTTGTTGGTGGTCCTTGGTTCTAACAGACTTTTTAGACGATATCTCGGCATGTTGCTAATTCCTAATTTACGGCAATTTGCATCAGACGTGGTGTATTTAGCATCGTTGCGGCCTTTCTATCCTGTAAGTACCAAGGTTTGCGTTGTCCCTCCCTTCGAGCGTTGATTGCTCAACCTCTTCATTTTCAATCTTGTTACACTGAGCCACGCAAATATTGAGCAGTGAAGTGAACATCTAGTTTTAGATCTTCCAAGCCCCTATCCAACGATTAAAAAAAAAACTATAAATTTGGTTATCTTAACAGTGGTAATGAAAAAAGTGCTGGATGCTTCGAATAGAGAAATTCGAGTTTTCTAGCTTTCTTGCGGACAGGATTGTAGAAAGGGAAAGGCTCAGACGATGGACACATCCAATCTGCCTCAGTGACGTGGCAAGAAATATTTGTGAAAGTTGGGATGGTCATTAAATCAGCAAAATCGTTGAATGATCTCGCAAATCAAAATCTTCCAATTAAAGAAATAAGCATTCCATGTTGTTTAAGACCAAAGATTATTCCACGAAAGATAGTGTTATTCAAAATAGAAGAAAGAAAAGTAATCGAAGGAAGCACGGCTCTCATTCACAGTCAATTTTGACGTGCCACATGAATGTTTTTGACCCTTTATGTGCCAGTCAAGTTGTAAAAACATTAGTCCACAGAGTAGGCATCTTCTGGAAATCCAGAAAGCCGAGACGAGGACAACAACACTCGGGCTAATAATCGAGGCTGATTCGTTGGCCACGCTCCGCGATTCTTCCTCTCGATTAACGAATGCCTTACCAAGAAGTGGAATAAGACTCAAGTAAGTGTTAGAAAGAAAAGAAAATCATTGAATGTACCGAATGGCAATGGAAGATTCCACTTTTGGGCAGTCAAGAATTCTAGTTCACATACTGGACAAACTTAGTTGGAATTCGGATTCATCACTTAGGAAGTTGAAAAACTGAGAAGAACTTGTCATGGAAATATAATTTTCGAAAGCCATATAAATTCCAGTATTATTCTATCGGAGAAGCCTGGATTGTTATTTTTCCATGCAAATAGAAAAGGATTTTCCTGGGGGAACATAAAATAGTATCAATAAACAATTCGATTATTCGTGCATTTAAAGGAACATAATTTCATTCGATGAAATGCTCAGCTGTCAGTGGACAGAGAATTAGTATCGAATTGACTATAGAACAGAGGTGGATAAGCAGTGTCATGATAATCACACAGTATTATCAACGCATAAAGATGCGAGGAAAAGAGTTGTACATAGCGACAACGAAATTAGGCCGCCGTCACCATTACGCGCCGAGTGACGTATGAAAAAATATCAGGATAAACGGGCTGCTTCGATCGTGTAATTAAAAAACAACATTACACTGGAGTGAAAAATACGGAATGTGTCGGATGTAACTGAATAAACGTAGCGCTATGGCATGCATGACTTACTGACTAAATCATGTGAAAAAATTTCCAGGGTTTTCCCTTTGCTTCCCATGAGAAAACAAAAGGGTGAGAAAGGTTGGAAAGAAATAACGCGAAAACATGTGATGTGAGGAAAATGCGTAAAAACAGCGTAAGAATGGCAAGTGAAAAGCATTGTTTGTTTGAGGCGAAATCCAGCATTGATTTTTGTGAGAGGTAATTCAGCGATCACCTGTTGGCGGAGTCGATACTTGCGCTGGAGATGCGACCGCTGCCGCCGTCGGCTCCCTTCACAGGGATATGTGCCGCGTAGCGCTCGTGTCGTGGTTGCGACGCTGCTGCGGCGGCCGCCTCGAAATTGCTTGTGATTGGTGTACCGCTACATATTGACGCATCTAAACCACTAGCAATTTTTACTTCTAGTCACCTTTTCCCCCAACGAAAAATTCTTTGCGTTCTTGGAACCCTTCCGAAATCAAATTCTTAGCTACGATGCGACTGCAGTGCTCCTGAATTTATATTCGGCAAAACACCAAATCTAAATCCGCAAAACCAAACGTAAGAGGCGTAGTCGCAGCTAACGACGAAGAGAGGGGAATTCCTACATTTGTAGCTATCAATAAACCATGAATCAATAAATAATGTTTGATCAATTAATACACGATTTCATATTTGATCGATAAAATAAAACAATAAATCATGTTTCAGTGTCTCCAACAAAAACTTTTCAACTCCAGGTCAGTCATGACTTCATTTCATTTGGTCGCTGCCAAAAAGCTCAAAAATACGATTGATCTTCACGCGATGATTCATTCTTCGGATATCAATATTAGGATTTTCTGCTCCACTTTCGTAAAGAATTTCTGGCCCTGACATCATTGGTCACAGAAAATTGACAGCAGTTAGTTTTATAGGAGGTAAGCAGCCCTATCGTTGACGATATCTGTGACATGAATAAAAACACACAGACAATATTTTAGTTTCAAGTAAGATCCAGAAGTAATGTAGAAAGTCTAACTCTCTGCAGATGGCTGTCGATTGCGTGGATGGGCCGGCAGCTGCATTACCACTTCCAGCGTAGGCGTACCCTGCAGCACAATATCAACCGCACATGTTAACGAAACCAAATGTTGCATTGAAAAACACAGACAGTCACGTGAACCTATCAGACGTTGCAAAAATCATCCATTCAACTATAAACGACCTATTCTTATAGAAGCGAAAAATAACAAAAATACCAAGATTTATGCTTCAAATAGGGGCCGTACTAAGCACTCATAAAACTAATTTTTCTCCAATTTTTTCACAGCGAAATATTACCGATGATTTGTGATGATACTCTTAAAGGAAACCGACTTCTATAAACCCAAGCGTATATATATTTTAAGATAAAATCCAACTATTCATTCACTGTTAATTGAAGAGATGAATTGAATATTACTTATATCCCGCGATAACGCATATTTCATCAACAGCTATTTTTTGAATATAATCATGGTACCGCCGTATTGCACATATCGACTAGCAACGATGGTATGTTTAGAAAGTGATGCTTTCAATTTTTCTTGCACTCGAATTATTTCAGGAAATTTGTGAACATTCGTTCTAGACGTGCGAATTTGATCCAGAGCGCTCTAAATAAGCGAACTGTTGCTTTTATTAACAAAGAATAATAACAAATTGGTCAGGGAATGATTAGAATCTCAACCAAAATGAGTACTATCCAGCAGTGTAGTCAAGCACAAAATATTAGGAAGAACGCCTCAGAAATTTCATGTATTGAGAAAAATGTGGAAAGATGACATAAAAACAATGGTAAGTTCGGTGTAGTTGGTCAAATTTTGAGACGGCAACGTGATGTCCAAACTCTAGGAAAGGGAGTTGGAGGCGGGGAAGGAGTGGAGGAATAAGGAATGGTTCCACTAGTCTTGCCGTCAACGACGGCAATTATAGCCTCGATGCAACGAAAACAAATATTGCAGTGCTATCAAGGATGGAGCAAAAAAAGGCCATCGTAATGGTACAACATTAAAGCGTACAATAACGTAAACACAGAGGTGTAGCAAGTGATTATGCGCGTAAATACGATAGCTGTCCTCCTAAAAATCAGAGCAGAAGAATTTTTAGCTTGTTATGCACTAAGTGAAAGCAAAAGTACGTCAGGAAGCGAACGAATATTATAAGAAGCGCATTTTCTGCAGCAAAATATAACACAGCCATCAACAAAGGGGCTGAATTTTGCTGCTATGATGTCGTTTTCAACGACGCACAATGCATATCAGAATCTGATCGATTAGAGTGGGAATTAAGCCTGAGCGCTTAACCTCAGCAATTGTAAGCGCATGAGCACCGCATTGAAACAGAGTTTAAAGTGGAATATATTAACCGTAAAAATATGAAGCACAGTTTAAAAACTCCAGTCCCTGCTCCAAGCATCCACGGAAGAAACTTGCATTTAATTGGATTAATATACGTCTGATAATTCATGTATTCAGTTCGTTGTGATGTTGCAAAATTTATTATAATCAAGGCTGATAACGTACTCAGAGCCACAACCATATTATTTCATTGCACCCTTAGCTATACAGGATGCCGTTATTTAAGTGCTTTGCTTTAATATTCATTTATGGATGGAGGACTGTAGAGAAATATCATCGCAACAATTTCATATAACAATGAGAAAAGATGCGACAAAGAAAGCGATATTGAAAGAGGAATGAGCATATGAAGCATGATGCAAGAGAACAACTGACCAAGTAATTCGAAACAATGAACATTGGAGTAGTGCTGCACTTTCGATCAACCGGATGTAATAGAGACACTCAGAAGTGACAGTGGCGGACACCTTACTCTCCATTCACCTCATAGCTCCGTCTAGATAATTGGAAGTATTTTAGCTACTGTCCACATGGAACTAAAGGTATTGTATGTTTTTTTTTTTTTTTGCTTTGTTCACTAAATGAGACCTGACTGACTGACTACGAAAATAAAGAATGCTCCTACTTATCAGTGGGAGGATGAATTGTTTCCGGGAATAGCCATTAAAATTTTTTCCTTCTTTAGGGGAAAATTGGGAGAATATCATAAGAAGCACATTTTCTGCAGCAAAATATAACACAACCATCAACAAAGAGGCTGAATTTTATTGCTATAATGTCGTTTTCAACGAGCACATTGCACTATCAGAATCTGATCTTACTATTGATTGGCCCATATTTTTCTAAAACGCATTTTCTTTAAACGCCATTGTTAAAAATTCGATGCAATTTCTATAGGGCATTGCTCAATACCAGTGAAAACTGTACTGTGGTTCCTCAAAAACGGAGGCGTTTAATCTTTTAAAAGCTATTTTAGGTTTAATGAAGCAAAATAATCCAAATTTCGGTAGCATTAGGAGTTAAAGATATTCAAAATCCGGTCGAAGTTTAATAAAACCGAAAAGTTTTTAGAAAAAAAGTAATTGTTGGATTATTTGTGAATAGTAAGATATATATATATATATATATATATATATATTTTATATTTATATTTAAGAAAAGAAGATGACTTAGTGGAAAGAGAAAGCATTTGGCACACAAATGAAATAACACAACTTTCTTTCAACAACCTAGTCTACGTCAGCTGTGATCACAAGGTTCCAAGAAAATAGCCAGCAGATTAACATCGATCGCAACAATGGAATGGAGAAAGGAGAAGCGCGTGCACTAACTGAAGCTGATGTTGCCGTTGAGAAATAGTGAGGTGCAGCATCACTGAGGCGAACACAACACGATGATGGTTGAGCTTGGCGGCTGCCCTATGGATAGCCTCATCACAGAGCCAATCCTCTGCTGTCTGACGGCTGAGATTCGATAAATATTTGGCTTTGCAATGATCGGAAGTCGGTTGATTCTTTGGAATAATCAACTCTAAATCTATTCTTAGATAGTTTCCAAGGAGGAAACCAGTTTTTTCGTCAACATTCATAGAGAGTATGCTGAAAGGTGACAGTCTACTGTACTAAGGAATGTTTCAAAATCGAGGAAATTAAAGCCACAGCAGAACGGAGAACGTTGGTTGCACTCTGCAATTCATCCCCGTCAAGCAGCCGCAAGCTGGTTGATTGACTCTGCCTGTTCGCCACAGATGAAAGATTATCTTTTTATCTAAATTTCTGAGTGGCGATGACCTGCTTTCATCAACGCATTAATATCTCTGCGTCACTCTATCCTTCGTTCGTGCTTTAAAAAACTTTGGATAATGGATTTGGATGATAATATGCGAATCCAATATTGCAACAACCATCCTCCCTTTAATCTACATAGCAGCACAAAAATATGCATGAAATTTCCTCTAGAGGAACCCCCATCTGAGAAGCTGAAGTGCCAAGAACGTGGATTTATTCGAATGAGATGGTCTATTCAAGACATCCGCAGTTTTTATTTCCACAGCAGCCCGAGACAGAACGTGCGCATTGGACTGCAAGGTTAGTTGTGGCTCTGCGCTAAGCAATTCTAGAGGAAAAATCAGAGCTTTCTAAACTAAGATCTAGCAAATAGTTTATCAATAAATAGCCACAGAAGAGAGTGTTTCTTTTATATTTTCAGTGAAGAGGAAATATATGAAAGAGTTCAGCATAGGGGAAGGGTTATATCCCATGTATGAACACAGGTGATTATCCCTCTGTTGATACGCTATTTTATTCTGTTTCCAAGGTATTGAACTATTCGGAGTTCACTGAGCATCGGCAATGCGAAGAAAAAAAAAGAGCTGATTAATAATAGACTGCATTAATCATAGCGCACTAGTTTACAACCTATCAACGTCGGTAGCTGCTAAGTTTTTTATTTTACAATTAGTGCAGAATCCATATCTTGGTAACGTCACATTCGTGCATATGAAGGTGCGTTTGTTGGTTGAGACAACTCACCAACTACAAACGCTACGAAGGTGAAATTCGATGGACATAACCCTAACTATATCGGACCTCCTAAGTCTCTTATTTTATTTCGAATTTCTTCATTGTAATTTATGGAGATTCAAAGTGCATCTAAATTTGCAAGTCAAATTTGTCGTAACGAGATCGAGTACTACCTGAGTGAGATTTTTCTTTTCAAAATTAAGCAAGCAATGGGTCTCTTTCGAAAATGCATCGAAAGCTTTACTAACGTCACCAAGCACTCAGCAGCCATCTTGCTAAATGGGCTGAAAACAAACATCGGCCTATCTCATTGTGAAAAAATTTATTAGATTACTACTATTGGCAAAAACAAACAGTAAAATCAAGTCGCATGCAACTGATTTAGAATCCTATCAGTCACTCATTGTTACTGTCAAAATTGCTGATCTTATATCAGCTACTTCTCTTTTGCTTAAAATCTGCAACGGGATGACGAGAATAGAAATCAACGCAGTATTAGAAGTGACGGAAAATGTTTCGAAAAGGGGGAAAAATTGTGCTTTTTCAGAAGATTTTCATGCGAATTTCATCAGGTGCGAGCAGGTGCGAGCAAATGGCAAACTTCATGATTCTGCTCAGCAATAGCTTAAAGGTTTATTGCAAATCGCCTCATGAAAATCCCGAAGCTTGCGCACACATCCCCTTCCCTCTCTGCGAACGGAGACCGGGGATGGAAATGGGAATTGCCCGTGTGAGAAGGAAATGGAGAGACGCATATCAATCAGCGGTAACAACGAGCCCCAAAGAGTCCGTAAATAAGGAAGAAGAAATTATGATAATTAATCTTCATCAACGATGAATGTTATAATTTTGATATTTTCATTATCCACGCCTCTTAGAGGGCACTTCTAAGCAAGTCTCCGCCTCATCAAGCATATATACACGTAAACGTATGCACAAATATTTGATAAGTATGTATATGCATCTGCACGTACATTCTCATGATATTGCTAGCTCCTGCAAAAGTAATAAAAGGTCGCTTCGCTGATCATCTCAAAAATATCCACTCATTCAGAATGCTTTTCTCTTATAATGACCTTAAAAATAGAGGAACTAAATGAAACGAAACATACGTCTTCAACGAAAGCATCGCCTTCAGAAAACGGAGACATATCAGACGCGGCAGATGATCTTCGCAACCGAAGCGCTTGATTCTGCATTCGTTCCTCGAAAGGCGATAGCGGAGCGTCGAAAACAAATGTGGGCTTTATCGTGAGAGACGCCGAACGCTGATTTCTATAAACTTTCCTCGATAGAAATACATGACAAAATAGGTGCAATGACGACTCATGATGGGGAAATGGAGTGGGGACCTCCTTCGTGACTTAATCTCGTAGGAATTGTTAGCTTTGGTTGCATGCGATTAAACATTTAATGGCATACAACATCAAAGTAAACAACGAAGAATGATAAAAACAGCATCTGAAAGCGACTACCAAGCAAACTGATAATGCAGGAGGCGATCGCTACTCGCTAAAGCCATGACAAGTGGCAAATCAGTAAGAGTGGGAGAGGATGACTACCGTCCGAAATAAAAACTTTCAGTGGAAAAGGTTTAAGAATCCTTAAACTGTTCATTACAGAATATGATAATGTCCTAAAGGAAAGAAAATGCGAATACTGCATTCATGACTTTGCCGGTAGAAAATATCAGTGAAAAAGTCACTAACATTGATTCGATGACACAATGCATTTGAGATATTCGAAAATCAGAACTGTTTCCGATCACCGACCTGTTCTGCTGGCTGTTCTTGAGTCCGTGATAACTAGCCGAAAGCATCTTCTCGCCATAGGAAAGTAGATCGAGCATTTTGCTATTATCACGCACTGGTGGTGGTGGAGGAGAAGGGCGACCACTCTCTACACTGCTCAGACGTGAACGACTTGGTGCCGTTATGTAAGGAACGTTTCGTACTGATTCATAAACACGAACTGAAATTACATTCAGCCGGTATATTCACAAACATTTCTATCACTATTCCACTGAACTGTTAGGGCTTTTCTTTACGTATTATCAGCGTTTGATTTCGGACTTTGGATTTGGTGAAAAAACTTCACTGCGGTTCCCCTCGAAATTGTATAAGAAGCAAATCAGAACGTTCTCAACGAAGTTATTGTTTAAAGATGACCACTCCGTAAAACCGTGAATATGCACTCAACAGCCTATTTTAATAAAATTGGAGCACATTATAAACAAGCAAAGGCTAAATTCATCCCGTCAGTATATGCATCTTGTTTCCACGATTGTACTAACACTATTCAACTAGATTGACCCCAAAACGAACTTTCTAAACGCAATTTTGGAGTGCAAAGGGAATTTTAGAGGCAACTTCATTCTAAAGGCAATTTAGGTTTTTTTTGCCCTAAAATAGAAGAGAATATTCAATAATCGGAGGCACATATAACGGGTACACAATGCAGCGAAACGATGAAAAGCATTAAATGATGTCAACGAATCTCACATTGTGGAGTATGAATAAAAGTGCCCAATTCGAATTTTTATACCATTTAAGTGAGCATCAGTGTTCTAAACAACAGCTGTAGACACATGCAGACGTGTAGCGATATATTAGCTGAAATAAACGGAGACTGGTTGAATACCTGCGGAGGCAGGAATCAGCTCGGAAGCAGTGGAAAGACAAGGCGAACAACGGAGTTCTTCAGATTCCACGATTGGTGGTTCACTGTGTAGACGTTCGCCACGATCGCGCTTCCTCCTCACATACTCCTCAAGAATGGAACGATCGGGCAAAACGAGTTGATTGTCGCCATTCTGAAATATTCCGACGACTCAATACTCGGCCTGATGAGGTCTAGTGGTGCGATGCAATGTCACCGGCGGTACAACGTAAAGAGGACAGAGTAATCATATTTCATGAGCGATGATCGTAGAATGCAACGCTAAAAAGTATAAGCATCCTCTAAGAAAAAGCGCAAAGTAGGCAGTCACAAAGGAAGATGCATAAGTTTAATGTGGAGGAGCGAAAGTGCACTGCAACGTGGATAAAATCACATACCAGCACATGCATAAGTGCATGTGCCCACTAGTTTCGAAATATGGAAAGTAATAACCTGAATGAACGGCCTGTAAAAACCTTTTTCAAAAGCTTCAGATTTTTTGAGACGGCCATAATGAAATAAAAATCCCATCAATGCAAAAAATGCATGCAAATTCTTGGCAACTTCGAACTCCCATAACTATAACTCCCTCCGAAGCCGTTGAGAGTATATGATTCATAGTACAGGAGGTGACTCTACGGTGTATATCATATTGGTCAACTCCTGGTTTGAGTAGTTTCTGAACTGAAACCAAAGACGAACACACAGACACACAACAACAAAGTTGCGCACATTAAGATGCCGCAATGACGAAATTTTGCAAAGCAAAATTGGAAGAGCGCGCATGTAATGTTTCACGTCGATGCATCAACTCGTAGAGGGGATATAGATTTGTGAATGTGCGATTTGGAGAGTTGTAAGAATGATGCAATCAATGAAAGCATAGGTTCAATATTCTACAAAACTTCCTTGCAATCAAAAGGATTATGAATACGGTGGATATGAACGAGTTTTTGAGTAGAATGGGAAATGCGAAATTGGCGATGATGGTGTCACACTCAAATTTGTTGATAGAAATTTCAGCGAAATGGGCCAGGCTTAAGCAGCTTGACGCAATTAATCCCATCTTCCAAGGTATCATATTTCCCTTGATATGCTACTTTTGTAGTGTGAATTAAATCATCTTTGATTGGTCGCATTGAGCAAAACATATTTACTTAGCGTATTTTCGCTCTCTATTAGGGTAATGTTTCGAATTTGCGTCCACAATTATTTCTTAACGAGTACAATAGCTGTCTGCAAAATTCAGACAAACATTCAAAGAAATGCAAATTCTAGAAATTCAATGCAATTTTTTGTTTGCTTGCCCATTTTAGCAATGAGCAGTATGACCTGAAGCGACGTTGAAGGGAAAATTTCCGAAGGAATACATCGACTTCTGTGATACGTTAGTGGGAGACTCAAGAAATGAATATGTTGTGATGCGGTAGCTTCTTTTAACACCGCATCTGCATTTTTTTTTTTTTTTTTTTTGCATTTGGATGTTTCAATCTGGAAAGAACTTCTCTACGATTATATATCCGTGTGCGGATACGTAGCCGATAGTTTCGACTGAGGAACCACTGAACCCAAAAATGAAACTGGGCAAGACTTGCATCACCATGACGGAATGAATCCCTCTTCACCTTCGCGCTACCCAAGCCCTCTCCCCTCCCACCACTTCGCGTGTCAAACTCTTACGCGTCTAAAAAAGCGACAAACACTTTCACCTTTAGGCCGAACTTTATGTCGATGAGGTCGGATGAAAAAACTGTTTCATAATTTCTTTCAGAATTTCTGGAAGCAGTTCGTCTCAACAGCGGAGCTGCGATGCTCATATAGTGTCAGATGCATGTTCTTCACTTGCATTCCCTTAGCTGGGAAGGATCAGAGGAGAGGTTATATTCATCGTAGCTTTGAAACCATTCACTCAATTCGGGAACAATGGAACCTCTCATTCGAAGATCAGGAACTGACATAAATAGCTTTGACGTACAAAGCAGATACTGCTTTGTGACCAGCCTTATTACCTTGCTAACAGGGTCCACAGCCGTAACAACATGTCAAAGAAGACGATTGAGTCGCCCATGTATCACAATGCATCAACTGAAGCCACGGGGAATACAAGTTCTCCGGGACTTTGAAATAAGAGACGCTTATTGAGTGGGCAGTTTGATCGAGGGGAAAAAATCACTTCTCGGAAAAATTGGCCTGATAAGCCAATAATACAGTATACGCGCTAACGCAAGCCTTCAAATTTTGGAAGAGAAAGAAACAGAGGTTTACTGAAGCGTGGATTTGTTGAGAGAGGATCTTTATAGCCCTCAAAAGTTTAGCGAGAGCTTTACCGGAAAATGAGAATTACTGAGGGAAGACGGTCTACCTAAAATAATATGGTGCATGTGAACGTAGTGCGAGCGACATCAATAAAAGTCGTCCGAATGAAACTCCTGAGGTATGTGCAGTATTTGCCTCGCAAAACCTATATCGGATAAGTTATTTCCCTCCCTTATATTAGTATCAATAGTTTTTGTTCCCTTTTGCTTTCCATCCTTCATAATATCACCCCACTCTCGGGAAATTCCCATAAATGAGAGAAGGCAATGGAAGAAAAAGTGTCATGAGGTAGTCTGCAACCACTGTACCTATACGCTGCGTGAAGCGGATCATTAAATCTTGCGGTATTACTATATCACCGCGCAATCTGAAGCTTCGCTATGTTAAAATGCCGTAGCAGCAACATTCCCTCAATGTAATACCCTCTCTCTCTCTCTTTCAATAACAACCCTCTCCCAATGAAATGTCCTCAAATTTACAACGCTGGGAGTTTCAGTGGCGATTTTTGGGCACAGAAGTGCTTAATAAAGAAATTATTTTACAATCAATACTCTTCGGCTTGAAAAAGATACTCGCTTATGTACTTCATAATTTCAAACTGATAACTTCTCGTCGTCATTGCGAAAGATTATTTATTAGATTAGATGATGAGCGTGAATTACCTCACAGGATGGCATAATAATACCCACCCTTACCTCTCCATCTGCTTGTCGTACTGCAGACGACTTGTTCCGTCTCCATACAGGTCGTTGGTCAGAGTTGCGAAGCTGTTCAAGGACAATTGAGGCAAGCGATCCGTTTCTGTCGCTGTGCTCAAGCTGAAAGTGCTACGCAGTGGCCGTTAGCTAGCAGCAACGCGTTTGTGACGCATAACTAAAGTTCATTTCACAAATAATTTTCATTACGACAACATTTCCGTTCGACTCAACTTTTATTCTCTCAGCATGTACTCTCTCATTCCCCCCACATGGCTTCATCACAAAAATTTTCCCTTTTCCCTCAAAATACTGAAAACTCTCCGTTAACTTTCCAGTTTTATATGTCTGCCTTATTGAACACTCAATCGACAAACCAATGGAAGCAAGATTCAGGGATGTGCGACCGTTTAGTCGCGAATTCAGGTGACTTCTGCAATACGAACTCACATCTAAATACTCGTATGATCGATTAACACATATTCGAATGAATACGATGCGCTTTAACACACAATATTAGGCAGATATGAAGCACTGGTTCCATATAAGAAAGAGGAAAGATGGCACTTATTCAACTATGGGTATAGCCAAAAATTACCTTCCTTCTTTACATAAGTCGTTCACTGGTCCTAGACATACTTAGTCATGCCTAGCGAGTAGTGAGGCTTGAGTACAAGCCTCATGTAATAATTGCAAGAAGTGGAAGCAAGAAGAAATGGATTAAAAAGATCATTTAACATTTTAATCATTAAGACCACTTCAAGCAGATATTCAGTGATAGGGTCGAATGAAACGCTCTTATGCAATAAATCGCCCACATTTTCTTGAAAACTATGAAATGCAATTCGCAACAGAACTGAAAAAAAAAAAAAACTAAATCAAACGGTTCAGCAGGAATTCTGAAAGATGATGACTCACTATAAATTAAACAACATGAAGATCTTTATGGATGAGAATAATAAGCAGCTCCAACAGACTGGACATCCCATAAATCACTGGCCTCTACTTTCAGGTCTGAACAAAAACAATAAACAATTAGTTGAAAAGAACTCCAGAAGCTGAATTAAGCTTGCGCCGACGGAACTAACTGAAATTCTTGTTAAAGCAAAAAAATTGTGGCGCTTCATGGCTACAAACTCTATAATTTCAAGAGGAATTTAAAGCGCAGGCTGAGGTTAATCTGCTCAAATTCTCTGTAGACATTCGTGATGGGGTCAAATCGTTTGTTCACAACATACATCAGATCAACACTGAAGTAAATCTCGCAAGTTCTGTTGCGCAACAATCCACAGGTATAAAGCTTTTGCGCGGGTTTAAATTGAAAACATTTAGCGGCCACATAAAAACCAATTAGTTCTTCAGCAAAGACAAGTGAACTTTAGACAAGCAATATCGGAAAAGTCTAAACACACTGTGTGATTTCGCTTAATGTGATTTCAATTTTCATGTCGACCCCCTCAATCACCAATTCAATTATCTAAAACAACAGCGGCCTTCCATCCGATGAACTTTTTTTTTCACCGCTTCAGAATCAACAATCATGTAAAATGTTTGCACTAATAGAACGGATAAATCTCTTCAAATGGTTCCTTAGAAAGAGAATCGCGGTGGCATGGAATGTTGTGAAGAAAGTCTTGCTATTTAGCAATCATATGATTAGTGATTAATGAATTTGCGAAGATTGCATCTTAATTCTTACTAACTGCGGTGCATTGCTATGTTTCATTGCATAATCTCATGGTTCCTTTTTGCAGATGAATATTTCAAACGTGTATAATAATGTCATTACATGACTGTTTGCTGTTGTTTCTTTCAAATTGCTTTTATTCGCTATTTCTTATGATCAACTATATATTTGCTACCTTCTTTGCCTCTATTATGTCAATTATTTCAATTGATAATCAAATTATTGTTGCAAATTATTCAATGCAAACTAACAACTTTCATGCATTTCGCTATAGACATATTTGTAGTTATTATTTTACAAAACAACAAACGCGATACAACTACAGACTGCAATTACGTTTTGCGCAACTTTCGGAATGAAATTGATAAAAACGAATTATTCGGAACAAATGAATATCCAACCAGATACTACAATAGTGAAGTCTTCATTTGTGGAAATATCTACTCGTATTTTGTGCAAAAACATTTCAAAGTACACTGACTACGCTTTGTGCTGTGCATGCTCTCAGTTGTACTTTTGCAATCGCATCGGCTTTACTAAACGATCGACAAAGTAGTGCTAACGTTACTACTGCTCTTGAACAAAACTTTCGTTTAACGATGAAAGCCGATTGCATAAATTGATGATCAATATGCGCCTCATCCAGAAGAACGGAACCTGCAGAGAAAGTTGATCGAATATTCACCCAATTCTGGAAAGGAATTGTGTTGCTGTGTTTGAAACCACCAAAGAGCACTGGTTGAGGATGAAAGGAGCGGAGAATGTGCTCATAGTTCAAACCAATTGAGGCAAAGCTTCCTGAAGCACTAGCAATTTTTTGAAACCTTTCGATGCTTCCTCGATGAAGTGCAGAAATTAGGGTTAATCAACTATCCTATGTGAGTTGAAGTTCATAGCCCAAAAAGTTCCTGTGATTTCGACGAGGCTTCCCTGAATTTCCTTCATGAAATGCTCGCCATTGACTGAATAACCCCAATCATCGATTTGTCTGTGGATTTAAGTTATACTGATATGGAAAAAAAGCATGAGTATGATTAATCTAGGTCGGCTGAACAGAAGTGAAGAATGACCCTCCTTGTATTGATATATAATTCAACCTTAAAATCGCTTTCAAAAGTGTCGTTCGCGTGACATAATCTTAAAACTCCTATAAGAGCTCCTTTTTAGCTTTTCAGCGAGCGTGTTACGACACCGTCACATCTGCGTGCATGCATGTACTAGTGTGTTCGTGCCATGTCTAATTGCATGCTTATAGTTATCCGTCGGTCCATCAGCTCTGAACCAAAAACCATTATATGCTGGGATTAAACGAAAATCGATGGGTATAATCTAAACTAGATGGTGGCCCATTATATCACTCTTCGGTTTGCTGCATAAACTGTCAGAAGAGCTGTAGACGTTTAAAACTGTTCAAAATTGACGATAATCCACAAGGATCAGTAATCAGTTTGGGAAATATTTAAACGAAAGATAACGCCATTTCGAATATGAATGCATTAGTTCACATATCTCATTCAGTATTCACATCAACTTATCTAGTTCTTCATAGAATTTGCTAACGAATCAATCGAAGCTGACATGCTTCTGGAAGGCTCTAGCTTCTCTCTGTTTAATTTCTCCCGAATCGGCCGCAAAAAGGATTATTCTGGAGAGCATTCAATTGGCTGACCGGATGAAGTGAGATATATACACGCTCTTCCGGCTGCCGATTTTTTGTTTGACAGTTTATGAAGCCTGATAACTGTAATCACAAAAGTACACTGTATCAGCACACCACCAGGATTATCACGGAAAAACAGCTCGCTTCAATGAAAAATAGGTGGAAGTAGAAAGTAAGATTTTTCATCTATAAAAACTCCGTCTTCCATCTCTCATGAATATAACAGCGATTTAGCTGGGAGATCTCGACCGATCCAAACTCCGTTTAAAATATGTGTGATGGAGTGAAGCAGATTCTAATCAGTGCTCTCCGTGAGCTGTGGTGGATGCGAAAAAAATCTAAGCCTGTGTTATAATACAAGGAGAAAAGAGGTGCCGAACAGTGATGAGAAAAGAGGTGTCGAACAGTGAAACATACATGCTGATTGGTCTTTGCCTCGAGATCCAAAGCAGCTTGGCAGAGTCGTTTCTTCTCCTCTTCAATGATCACTGCTTGTTCATTAATTATAGCAGAGAGAGTCGGCCTAAATTTGCAACTTTTCAGTGATGGTCAAACTGCAATATTCAACAACAGTAGCCATTTGGATGCATCGAATGGTGGTTCTGCACAGCCGCTATACAAGCATTAAGCAATAAACAAAAAAAAGATGACACTATCTGGTAAGCAATCACTTTCGATTCATCACTCACGGAATGAAAAATGAATAAACAGGGAGAAATAAAAAAATGCAGGAGAATTTCATCTCTAAACCACAAAATAAAATAAAGAAAGACGAAGAGAAACGAAAGAGCATTCTCTATACAGAAATGAAAATTCTTTGGCATACATTGACTGACGCTTCGCCTTCGATGGTGTGGCACGCATCCGCCGTCTGCAGCGATAATAGTTTTGTCCAGCGATTGGTGATGACAAAACAGTTACCTGCAAATGCATGTAAACTAAACAGTGCGTTCACTATGAATGGGAGCTCACCAAATTGTCTCCTCATTGAGAATTATGGCATTATCAATGCAATGTGCAATTATGCACATTAAAAAAAAACGAACATTAATGCTAGAAAATTCAAAGACGTTTAGAAGATTATAAAGTGCGTTATCACGGGAGGATTTGCATTTTATACAGACGGAAGGGATATACTGCACAGTTATATATGAGAACAACGAACTCCATTTGTGAACGAATAGTAAGGTAAAAGAGTGGCATGATAATTAATACTGTGATCTGTTATAGACGGCGTGGACGGGAAAAAATGAAGAAATATTTAAAATGCAAATGTGCATTCACAAAATGCGTTATGACGCGGAAGTTCAGCCTCGCATATCGGCTTCAAAAGGTTTTGCAGATATTTGTAGGCGTCTGAAGATTTGCATTCACTTTTACCCGCTTATGTTTCCATTTTATGCAGTCTGGGTGACGAACCTTTGCTCAATGTACCCTGGAATTAGTTAGACCGGTTAAAGTATAAGTGCACTGCTACACATATTTGAATACTTGTTCATAGTTTATGAAGCTAGCAGGCGTGCTGGACGGAGGTAAACGGCTCATAGCTTGAAGCTTCACTAGGACATACCCTCGGCTGTTTTCCGATAATGGAGGATATAAAATGAAAGTCTGATCGATTGACTGGCAAATACGCAAACATAAAAATAGTGACACAGACGGAGATGATGGGAAAACAGGCAGAGACGCAAGTATTATTCCTCTCACTGTCAAGTGCTTAAAAATAGCAACCTGTGAGCGTGTCAAGTTATGCCCGCTTGTGGTAGACGGTAATGCAGTTCCACACAGCAAAGATTTTGTAGTGTTACGGAATAGAACTTTTTGCATGCAATCCTTTATGAAGGCAATTCACTTTGACATTCGCTTTGACAGTGTTACGGAACTTGTCCACTGCAGATTGCAGCAGGAGAACTCAGTAAGAAGCAATTTGAAATAAAGAGAAACTCGAGTAATGCGCGATGAGTGGCGTTTATCAACATGAAAGTCGGTATTAGGATCGTGTTGTTTCAATACAACAATGAAATTACATAGAAAAGTTAAGCTGTCGCCATGTAGTAACGCAATAATTAATGTGGGCATTGAGATTTGCATATATGATTTGAAACTCGTCTGAGGAACTAGCTGAAAGTGGCTGTCGAAAAATGTTTTCCCTTCGCGTTGCCACACGGCTGTCCGTATCGCCTCTGCACACGAAATGTTTCACGCATTTCTATTTATCAACGTATGCGTGTGACAAGGTGCTCTGATTATTGGTTTTTTACGTCTCCGAGATTATGAATTTGGATCAAAATTATGACTGTAAATACCAGATTCCAAAAATGTTTATACCTGCGCACCACTCGACATTTCAACACTTTCGTTCTTGGTGACCGCCTCTTCGACAGTTGCTACCGAAATCGACGGGGGTTTCGTAGCTAAACAACAGTTCGCCACCAACTTCCTGCAAACGGATTCACGTCTTATATCTGCCATAAACATGAGTTTAACTCAGCATTATAGTAAACGACGTGTGGGCATGCAGTCCTGCCTGTAAAAACATAACGCGCTTAATCCAACAATACTTCACTGAATGCTTCAGAAAGTCGTTAGAGTTCAAATGTATTTCATGGAATGTTTCTATACTTGAATCTGTCGATATACCACCTGCAGAAATCTTTTGAAGAAGTCAAAAAATGCCCAGATGAAAACACTGAGTATAAAAACGAACTTTCCGGGGATCTTTTCGATCGTTCCGAGAGGTACTGGGAATCAGGGAATGCGTTCAATAAAACGCATTATTTTGGACGTCTTCCTGCAGTCCTGCTTGTAAAAACATTTTCATATGTGAACGTGCATTGCACGTTATGGTAACTTCCAATGCATGATACCTTTATGCGCGTGTATCTATCTTTCTGACAGTTTCAATTCAGGAACTATTGAAGCTAAAGCTATAAAACCTGAGGTTTATAATCTCGGCAGCAACGTGACACCTTCATGAACTCCCAGCTTCCTCTTTGCATATCGAAACGAACTATGGATACTTAAATATGCCGAAAAACTTGAATGCACATTAAACGATGAGTGCACCAGTGCACATATTTCTTTAATTGCTGAGAACTTATCAATCCGACCGTGTCGACGTGTGCCGCAACAAGAACTTGTTACAGCATCTCTAGTGCGCCTCCTCAGATGCTGTTAATATCGGTCAATTAATGAAGGCACTTCGTCTGGTGGGCATAGCTATTAAATAACGCAGATTGCCAGCGCTGATTGTGTGCTTTTCCATTCGACTATTATAAATGCGTAGAATTGACCAGCCTGACCGAAAACTGGTCGAGGTGGCCGGAAGTAGATCCGTATATTCAACAACCGGACTGCAATGCCAATGGCCCATTTGAGTAAAAAGTGCATCCGACAGCATTCGCTTCGAGAATGAGGCAGAACACAAAGTTATGGCAACTCCAAATTTCTGTCGGCTGAGTCAGCCAAATTACTGGAAGACTTGCTTAGAGTTGCCCAGAGTTACCATAAAATCAGGGTGGCAAAATATTGGGGGTTGATCCGATAGGAAGTTTTTTCGAGACAAAAAAGTAAGTGGTGTCCACGGTTAAGGTGAACCTCTGCCACGAAGACGTTTTGTCAGCGAGGTTTCCAGCACCCGGCAACAGCGAAAGTTAGTCAGTAATATAGTTTCGGCATCACTTTGATGTATGCAAACATGTTTTATGGTACATATATGGCGATTTTGGGCTCCATGTAGGTGTGATGCGCTATTGATAATGCCATATAAATTTGAATATGAGTTCTCTTGCCTAAGCGCTGTCTCTTTACTTCCCAGAGTAGTCTTCAAACTCCTCAAAAACTTCAAGCGTAAAAAACCTCACGCATCCCCACTTTGTGTAGTGTTGTTTCAGACTTAAACATCTGGAAATCAACTGGTCGAATTTTTGGTCACTGTGGATCAACTTTTAGTTCTTTGACCAGTTTTCGGCCGATGTAATCAAACTGCTACAGTTTCTGCAGCTCCTTATATGCGAAATTTTTGCGTCAAAAATTCCTTCATATTTGTGTAGCAGTTAGTAATTGCAACAGAGAATGCAATAAGATAAAACATTTGAGAAAGGGGGGGGGGGGGGGGGGGGGGGGGGGGGGTGGGGGGGGGGGAGGGAGGGGAGGGAGAGAGTGGTTAAGTGTAACATTAGACGAGCACTGGTACTACTAAAATACCATTACGACAACAAAGAGCTATGTCATAAACAGCAGTACTAGATCACCACATAAATACTTATTTTCCACGACCCCGAACTTGCAATTGCGGTATACCGTTGCACCGGTATTTTTTTCGATTTTCGCCGTTTGCTGCCACGTTTCTCTTCGTTTTAATTTTGTAAGATGCACTACTATGACGTATACGTGTGTCTACGTATGTCTCTCCCTATGGCAATGTAATCCTGGGAATCACTGGAGCTCAGTCGAACAAATTTGGGTAGAGGAAAGCACTCGCACGTGATCAATGATGAACATGACCCTACATGTGTTTTCCTACAGTCGAATTCCTATATTACGCTAGCCAAACCATGGAACGACTTGCTTTTTATAGGAGGCTTTGCAAGCACGCCATATAAGTGAACATTTAGATACATTACAAAACCCACTCCTTCAACTATAATGCAGCTGATTGATGCAAGCAGCTGAATGGAAGTGTTAAGTCCAACTGCAATCCGCGGGCGTCCCATGCATACGAACGTAACACCTCCCGAATCCCTCCTATACCTCCACTCTCCCTTCACCGCGCGGAATAAATACGAACATAAAAGTGTCACGTGAAGGAATCTCTGACAGAGGAAGCATGGAAAGCTCATCGGGTTGGAGGCGGTCTTAGAAGAGAGCGCGAGAAATCTCTCATTACCAATGAGAACGTCAGCCGCAAAGAGCTGTCAGAAAAATGAGTGCGGCTTTCAAGCACCAGCACTGCGTGGTTTTCGCTCTTGAAAAAAAAGGAGAAATTTCATATGGAAGCTGCTAGGATATGCGCTTTTGCAATTCCGCTCATCAGACTAGCCGATTTGATTATTTGCAGAAAAATAATAGAACAGCCGCAACGACAGATCAATGCTTTGACTGGTACTTTTAAAGTTGGCAGATCAACCTGAAAGAGGAGCTTCAACTGAAGTATATATTGAACTTAGTAAATTTCGTCGCTGCAGCCTCAATGGACCGTCAAATTGGACTAAGGGAGAGAGAAGCACATATACAGAGGAACGGAGATTAGTCATCGTAGCCAGTTTTTAAATTGTCGCTTGCCAGAACATGTTGAAACAATTTGCTTCAAATAAGTTCCTCACGCGGAATGGTGATTACTTTCACAAATAAAGAGATGATGACCGCGTTAAAAATTTCAATACAAAGCGCATTTGCTTGGTAAAAACGCGCTATACGGGCATCCTGTCTTTGCTGAAGCATTTATGTGCGTGTGTCTATACGGTGATTCCAACAAAAACACAACTAAAGTTGAAGTCAGAAGGTTGAACGCATACAATGTATAGCACAGAACATCACATGTTTTTGTCCAATACCACAATTTATGATGATCAATCAATGTCAAAAGCTGTTAGAGTTATTTAAAGGCTGGAAAAAACTTGCGATTCTTCAACAATGTTTCACTTTTTATTTTGCATTGGTCACTTATGAGAAAAACGAATCTCTGGCAGAGAATTTATGGAGGGTTGTTCAAAATATTGTATACTCATTCGAGGTTGCTAACAAATGAAACTGACTAGTTGGATAATTCAGTGTTTGTACATCTCTTGAAAGAAATAAACGTCCAGCTTTTTCCAGCATTTTTTTGCAAATTTCATGGAAGCACAGACGACGACGGCGTATGCACATGTATGGGTATTTACGCATGCTATGCATATGCGGGTTCCAACTATGTTGGTGCTGCTCGTGCTTTTGTATACATTCGTGTTCGCGATGGTTTGAACTTGTGAACCATAGAAGCGATGGCGACAAAGTTTGGTATTTATAAATCACCTCACAGATTGATATCCTATTCTCAAAACAGTCGGATCGAACATCTCGGTTTTTGCTGTTGGCATTTGACGACCACATTTTTAAGTATCCTGCGACTAATTGAATGAGGCCAAAGGCCAAATTTTTCTCTTGTGGATTTCTAACAGTAGCTGTTCTATTGAAAAACGCATTACTAGGCACATTATAATAGATTTTGTATTTTTGGATAGTTGCTGGACCCTCATGCTGAAATGCAAAAAAATACATCCTCTGAGAGATTCTATTCAACGGATCGGCACATGAAATTACGGAAAGACTATAGGCACAGGCCGACGGTCATCTTTTCTCTGTGGGGTCACTTCTATGCAGCCACTTCTACATGAAATTCTTCACTTCTACTAAATTTTCGTATGTTAGCATCCACATCTCTATGCAGCCGATGTTTCCTGAGGTTGCTAACATACCGCCGCATTGCGCACAGAAATGAAAACAAAGCGTCTCAGGCATTAACATTGATGATATCTTATCTTATCATATCAAATGAAGAAGCGCGCCGGAGGGGCGAACAGGATATGCGTTTTCGAAATTCCGACACCACTTCAAGCAATCAAACAAATTATCAGGAAACAATAAAAGAAGGGAAATTGTGCCCAAAACAACTGTTTTTGCAATTCTTCTATTATATAAGGGAATCGATTTTCCTACTCTGTCGCCTGTTAAATTCGACAAAAAACTCCAAAACGGCTTTGTTTATAATAATCTTCGGGAATTTTAACTGTATGCAACTACATTTAAAGGTTGCAAACCAATTCGAAAATTGGCACAAATCTCTTACATAGTGGAGGTGCCATAAGAATTCAATACTCTGGCTTCAGTGATTCTCAAGGTTAGCAAACAGAAAGGCAGGAACTCATATAAACGTACAGATATGACGCCATTAAAATGCGCTCTGCAAATGTCAGGTTTAAAAGTGCTTCTCAACGGCGAGATGATCTCCATCCGGAGAACGGGACGATTGCCTGAGTTCTTTCGGATGGCGATTATCTAGAATATTCTAGGCTTATCCAGACGGAACCCTAGTAATTCCATCGAAATACCTCACATCGGTGATTTGACTACCGACGGGCCGTTAATAAATGTGCATGGTGAAAACATCCGCTTGCAGCTTTATTGGCATCTCCAAAAAAGTGAACATATTTTCAAGGCGATTACTACATCAAGCTTGCATGCCTGGAACTTGAACGTCTTTGGGAAAAAAAGCAAAGAAAAAAAAAGAAGTAGAAGACATGAAGAGAGGAAAAAAGATAAACTCTACACAAAGATGGAAACTTTTGATGTATGAGAGGGGAAATTGAACATTCTAATAGACGGACAGGAAGAGAAAACTGTTTAAGTAAGAAAAGCACGAGAAAGGAGCTGAAAGTGGAATAAGCGAATGAAATATTTCTGGATGTTCTTTACCCCGTTTAATGTGATAGCTGTTCGTAGCGTTGCCATAACTTAAATGTTTGCCAATATCAACTTGTCACTAGTTTTAACTGAAGGAAGCGAATCAAAAATGATTTTTAGATTTTGGAAATGATGTCAATATTTTCATCATATGCACCAAACTTCGCAAAGAATTCTGTCAAGTAAAACTGCGAGAGAAAAATCTTCCCAATAATCGACTGATGAATGATCACCGAGAAAAATTACATCAAAAAAGTCACTTGTGGTGTGCATTTTTATGAAACTGTGTCCAAGCTTTTCAAAATAACTCGCTGATTCTTAATGAACGTTGCAGTGTTCCGTCGTCGCGGAAAAAAATCGTCCGAATCCACAAATTTCATTCTCTGTACACTGCAGCATTTTAAGGCTCCCATTGCATACCATCAGCCTATCATGAAATATTGCCCCACTCCGCAGTCTCTCCGTCTCAGCCCCGTAATGCACAGCTACAAGTTTCCAGAAGCGTTTTATTTGTATTACGTTCTCTAGAATCTACCTTGGCCCCTAACACTCTGATGATGCTGGTAGGGTGGAAGTCTTTAACTCCAAACCACTACGAGATTATCGCTTCAAATTAGATTTGATTCTCTACTTCAAGATACTAAGTAGTTTTTCTAACATCACCTTCTCCGCAATCAATGAAAGGGTTTATGAACATGAGCGTCGTGAACAAGCTACCCACGAAAACGCATATTGCAATATTTTCAATGACTTTCAACACCTCGTTGTACTCAAGTGGAATATTCTCCGAGAAAATATCGGAGAAGCCGAGAAAGTTAAACTTCCCCAAGATGCCTAAATCATATCGATCTCCGTCCTATCGCAAATTGCGTGTCTAAATTCTCCGATTGTTTATTTTCCTATGACGGTTGTTTCGCGCTAAATTTTTGTGCTTTCGATATCCAATTCCTTTGCGCATTCTGCACATTGGAAGTCGTGAAAGCATCTACGTTTTTATTTTTTTCGTTTCTTCTATTATCTCTCTATGACTGTTCTATGTCACTCACATATTTCTGCTTTACGTAGGAAGTTGAATAAATAAATAGAAGTTAAGCACGAATTACTAATGCATTCACGAATGATTATTCAATCTTCATGGAAGACGAACATGACAAAATGTTTGCCAAGTTTCCATCCGCAAACACGAATAAAGGGGATTTATCATACTTTGCTTGAGAAAAAAGTTCAAACGCAATCAACGAGCTGCCTGAGGACATAAATTTCCAACATTTTTTCAGAAGAAGTGCCATTTTTTGCAACATTTCTATATGCCAGCAACAATAAATAGCCTCTCAAGTCTACGAAAACAAGCCACTTTTCTCAAATTATACGATAGAAGAAATAAACTTATGGAGGGTGGATTGTTTTTTGCTAAAAGTGAAGGAGCACACAAGTTCTTTCGAAATAATGATGCATCTGAAGTGGATTTGTTGATTATATGGGAATCATTCAAATGAAGATGAAACGAAACAACAGAAAGGTTACAACAGAAGGATACACACCTATTTTATCGGTCGGAGGATTAAAAATTTTGATGTGTAGACAACTTTCATCAACAATTCAAATGATGAGAATATAGCACTGCAAAGACTTATTACCCAAAGAGAAGCTACAGGAGTGAGTTTGGGAATTGCAATTTCAAATGCGCGGGAGGGATGAGTCCCTTTATCGGGTCGAGGCTTCGGAAGCTCGAGTGCCTCAATCTTGTTCCACACCTCCTCCCCTCGACCTTAATACAAAGTACAGAGGTGCCATAAAATATTAGCAAACAGCGCAAAATGTTAGTGAAGAGCAATTTGTGGGATAAAAGCGAGAAGAAGCGAAGAGCAACGAGCATTGAAAGTGATGTTGCGTGTGGCGTTTGCGAGCAAGCCTCCGCAAAGCAATTGCACAGCAAACAAGGGCCGTTGTGTGACGTAGAGGAGAAGCACACTCGTGAGACAAGACTATCATCACTGCAAGCTCATTTTATCTTCTTACCCATCACTATCCTACCTTCGGTCTCATATCACTTATGGCCCACAAATGACAATTTCCGATTGAATCATGCGCCATATTTCATTAATTAGACGCTTCTCGGAAATTCAAAACAAATAAAACCTCGGACCTTCTATTCAATCGAATACGGTAATTCGTTGTTTATGTATACTTCTTGCGAATCGAAGAAATCAATGTACCATGAAAAAAAGGATATAGTAAAATCACTTAGAGTCACAAAAGAAAGAAATAGAATACAAAATGTATTCTATTAGGTGCAAAATACTCCGTAACATTACCAAACAGATGGATCAAATGAACAAATCTAGGACTTGCTGTTTGTTCCCTCGTGGCATGCAGCCAATTTGAATAAGGGAATGGGTACGTCTGAAATTGCTGCAAAAAATGTATGCACTGTTCACAGGTACACAACGCTGTAGAGTGCAATTGGATACAATTTTTCAACTTGTGATTATTTGCTATAAATTCTGTTGTTCAGTGCGAACGGCATAGCACCATGAAAAAGGCTCGTTAATTAACGGAAAATTTCTTGGAAAGTTCTTAAAATCGATGGAAAACGATGTGATGGCAGACAGTGTAATGGTAGGTGGTAGATGATAAAAATGTGTAATGAAAACATCACTTCTTCATTGAACGAAAAGGAAGATGGAAAAATTCTGCACCTAATGGATAACCTTGCGGTTCGTTATATTTCTCGACTTTCACTTGCACAGATTGAGGCACATGTGCGCCGTATGAGACGAAGTCACAACGCACAACGGCATCCGGCTCTTTTGTTTGCCACCCACGTTTACAAAAATCGATTCGCAGTATACAACTATGGAAGTAGGGAATCGTGCAAGTTGGAAAGGGCAGTGTACATAATGTAGCTCTACCTACACAAATGAATGCATTTGAGTGGATTTGTGCACAATTTGAGGGCAGAAAGGAACTGAAATGTCTGAACACTAAGAACAGTGACTAAGCATCTAACCAGACAATTGAGAGGTTTATGAAAGCGACATTTACAGTGACACTTTAGAAGAACTTACTGCTAAATTTCAAAACATGACATAAAATGATACCGAAAGTCTTTAAAATTTCTCTTTTAAATGGTTCTTCTATGCTTCCTCCAAAATTCATATTACTTAGTGCCTTCTTGGGGAATTTTCCAATTGTTCCCTTTTAGTGGGATCTATTAAACGATTCAGAGATGTCATGAACCCGATGGAAAGATAAAATGGAGTGTGGTTGTTCAAATCTTCATGACGCTACAATATCAACGTAAATTGTTCGACATTTCACTGGGTATGGCATGCTGCAAGGAGCTCAATAGCACAAACAGGCACGGCGCATAGACGACGCAATAATTTATGCATGAATTGGTTTTTATTTCGCAAAGACCGAAAGCTTTAGCGCTTGGGCCAAACCACAATTAAGGCAGCCGAAACACCTATACGTGCTTGGCAGGTGAGCTGATTTGCAGGCTAAATAAGGCGAGCAAAAAGTTTTTATTGCAACCATTTATAGCTGCTAGTGGGAAGAGAATTTTTTTTACAGTTTTTGATAAATTTTTTCCAATACCCTTTCCAATTTCCTGTGGAGAAATAACGAGGTCTCACTTATTGCATTGAAATAAAAACTTTATCACTGAACTGAGAGGTGCATATGGAAATCTTGCTGGCCGATACATGAGAAAATCGCATCGCTTATGCTATATGAATATGAAAAACATGATCCATTCAGACAAAATTGAGCATAAATTTGAACAAACTATTCACCTCAGCAATGAGCTTGATGATATTTTTATGTGAATAAGCAACTTTTTCAGCAGCTTTGATGTTTCGCCATAATTACTGAACTCATTTTTTGGTACCTTCGTATGCAGGCGAACACTTCTCTAAAGCGAGTTTTTATAAACAGTCAATCAGGTGCAGTAACACAGTCTCAGAAAACTACAGAAATAAAGGGCGCTGCAATAAGCTTTTTATAAAAAGATGTTATGACCATTCGTGTAAACATTGTTAATTGTAAGCAGTTGATGAAACTTTTCAAATCACAGAAGAAATTATTCAACTGAAATAGGAAATATTCAAAAGGCGATCTAAAACGTCGAACAATAAAGAACAAGTGAAAGGAATTGAATTTCGGCAGACACATGCAAGTGATGGACATGAAGAAAGCGTGGACAGCTAGGCCAATGGAAGTCCTGAAAAAGAAAAAAAATTGGGTGCAATAAACTCATAGCGAATTCCTTAGGAAAAAAATTAAAGCAAGAGAATAAATAGAAATGCGGCGACGTGCACGATGTGAACGAATTGCGAAGCATTGAGAGAAGCTAAAGAGAAGAGAAGCACAATAGAAGCTAGACGATTTCTGAATGCGTTCTAATGGCCATCTATCGTTTTGTTTCCCTCAATCAGACACCCTCCCCCATTATTCATCTTTTGTTCACAGATGCCGTGGTTCCATCAATCTAATTTGAGTGATCTCTATTGCAATGTTTAGCTTACAACTTATTTAGTATATTTTTCAATAGTGACAATGCTTAACCATTTAACTGTGTCTCTGAAGCGAAGACGGCTCATGGTGATAAGGTAATGATTGCGATAGGTAAGGATAAAGCATAAGGTGATAAGGTAACAAGCGAACTGGTAGGGAGAAATGATTGGAAGAAGTTGAATAAAGGATCGTGCAGGAGCACATAATCGGAATCTCTGTTACTAAACCCTTGCATATTGTCTTTTTAATTTGATGAGCTCAATGTAAGTTCAACTGTACAATCTTTTTCTGACAGGAAGTCTTGCTTGAAATTTTCTTCTACGAACTACGATGCCGCAGGACATGGAGTACAGTGCACCACGATAAAGTTCAAGAGGTCGGTTGGTGAGACATTTGATAGGGTAGCAATTAGCAGAGGATAATTATATTACTTTCTGGATTTGCGCATAATTAATCGTAATTATCTCCTGGGTTGCATCTTGAACGACCTAGTCTCAAGCTGTATGGGATCTGGAAGGCGAAATATACGCATAAAGGGCGTGAATATGCAACGTAAATACGCAAGAAAGGCGTGAATATTCACTAAAGTGGTATCAGAAGAAGCGGAAGATCTAGCTCGAAGGATCTGACAATCGCTATAAAGCGGTTTAGGCAACATGATGGCGCATCATCTGAAGCATGCAGACAGATGCTTGTGAATTTTTTCTAATGATATCAAGGCGTTAAAAGTAGGATCGGCGTTAACGATAGCGCTTCGCCATCCTTCCAAAAAGACTGCGAATCATTTTTTATGCCAAAGATGCACGTTGATAAATGCACCCCAACAACACTACGTTATCATAATTAAGGTTCATGAACACGCTTTTTACATTACAATGAAAATATAGCAACAATTGATCACGAACGCATTGAGATAGCAATAAAATTTTTATTAGAGGCAAATAATGTTTACGAGGATGTAATATCCCAAAAGACCGCTTGCTAAATCGGTTTCATTCGAGGTGCATTAAAACAACTAATAAGGAAAGAAGTTGCGAAGTTCCTCTAGAAAACAATATTGTGCAAATGAGATATAAATGAAACATCACTATATGAAAAGTTTGCACCGATAATGACAGCTCGGATTTAACGACTATGAAAAGAAGTGGTATGCATCTTCATAAAGATGCAATGCTAGAGAAGCAATTTCATGGTGTGTTGATGATGATGTAGGTCAGAGGCTGAAAGTAACAATGTAAATACCTTCATACCTAAAAGACGTAAATAGCGAAAGAAACGAAAAAAAAAACTCGCAAGCTAGCTTTCAGAATTCACCGAAATTCACGGCTTCTCTGGGAAGAGATTTAATGTCGCTCGAAATATTCAATAGTGTCTTCATTCCTCTGATATCTTTCATCACTCCCTATAATCACTCTTATAAAATAATATTTATGATTATATAGCTATTGATATTTGCGGTAGAACTTGGTAGCCGAATGTGAACACTAGTACCGGATATCCGTTGTGGAATATCAGCATTTGGCGAGCATCGTGCATTTGTTTACTGTCATGCTTCATTCTCAATATCGATTCACCATTTCCACTTTTTTGACGCTGTACACGCACCTGTCTCACGTGTTATCTTCGCTTACAATCGAAGCATATATCTTTGCCTTGCAAATAACTTCCGGCGGTTTGCTAAGGTGAAGGAAATACGAATGAGCAACGCTCGTACGACTACAAACAAAATATACTTCAGTGTAGTCGAATATAGGCTAACTAAACTCTGTTCATCTTGAGCAATACTGACCAGAAACGTAATTACAATGTGCTACATTCGAATCACACAAAGTAATGATTTAGCGAGACAGACATGCTACCGATCCGGCATCACGGTTTAATCAAACACCTACCAGGAGCCTTAACTCAATAGTGTGTGCCCAAAGAGGGTCAGACGGCAATTTACGGAGTGTGCCAAATGCAACGATAAAGCTTGGAAATAGAAACCCTAAAAATTTGCTGATCCCTAAAAGAGAGGATTAGTAATTCTTCTATTTATTCCATATTTCAAATCAAACAAAACTCAAGATGCTCTATAGCAGCAAAGCAAGTCGACAAAACAAGCACATTTGTGACGAATGATAGATGTTCAACGGCCGCTGATACTTAAACAGTTCTAAACGTTTGGTTTCCGGTGGTTCTTAGACGAAAGTGCTCGAAAAAAAACGATTGACTTATTCGCAAAACTTAACAATGCCTTGAAAATGGTCGAAAAATTTTCATCTATCCCATTAAACGCTTCAATGCTGCTTGATTTGAGAGATGAAATTTTAAACAGCATAATCAAGAAATCTACTGTGAATTTACTTCTACAAGTTAGCAACATGCTGGCAAAGAATGCCATCTTCCATAGTTCCCCCGATCTCAATATATTCGAACTGTGCTTTCGAAATGAATCCACTCAACAGAATGACCTAGTTTTTCCATTTTACCGACTGGAATTTGTAAATTCTGGGCGAAGCCATCAAAATGCAAAACTCGAAATAAGAACATTGAAAAATTCGAGCAAAATAGGAAGATTTCTGACTACATGAACGTTAAAAGTCATACAGAGGACTGATCCACAAGTACCGATCACAAAAGGCATTATTATTTTTAGAATTAGCCGGGAAGTCGGTCCAATTTCAGCCATAGCCATTTTCAACTTTTGTGATCCTTTTTTTCCGATATTGTCTGCGGGAGTCGATCATTCACATTCGATATTTCATTGGTACAATTCCATATAAAACTTTTCAAATGCGTTTTCAACGAAATTATTTCACATTATATCGAAATTGTTAACTTAAAGATGTGCAAATGCACAAGCGTCAATCGACGTCGTTGACAGCCACGACGATCCACTTACTGGAATGAAAACGGCAGCGGTCGATGCTTCAATTCAAACAAACCGAATTTGCGAAGACGTTAAATAAGCGCAACATATGCAACTGCAACGCTCGCAATATTGCTCTTTGCATGTCAGCTAGGCGAGGAGTGCAATTTTTGCGTTGCCATTTTTTCTTTTACAATTGGAGGTTTCGTTGCGGCATGCCAAGCTATCACTAGTGCTGAGGAGAATTCTTCAATTTCTCTGTTAAAACCCAAAGGTTAACCATTATTCGATTTCAATATCCTCCTATCAAAATAAACTCGAATCCGGGAAAATATAATTGGAAAGACAGCATATCAAGTACATGAGGTTCTTAAAGCATTGAAGATATCACTTTCTACCTGTGCTTCTCGTTTTCTTAACAAATTTTGCTAGTATATCAAGTTCCGAATCCACTAACCTAACCTCTCCCGAGTAAAACTCGCTTGAAACGAACAGTCTATGACGCTAGAAGCAAGATTATTTTCGTCGCGTTTTTCGAATTGTGTAGGGTTTATTTTTAAATTCTAAGAAGATTACAATAAAACATAGATCCACCAGATAGAGGAAAGGGAAAAAAGGCATCGCAGTGGATGAAGATGAAATGTGCAAAGTAAAGAAATGAACAGTGCAAATATTCAAAAAATGATGCGTCAATGCAATCTCGGCATTCACTCATTTATGCGAGCCATTACGAGATTGACACTTACGACCATGCTCATATTGTAGTGACGGCGAAGAATTATGCACTAGGAAATATGAGCCATTAATATGATTACGTAAACAAGTGTTTTCATTGCACGAACTGTGAGAACTGATGGAAAGTGGCCAAGCAAGCAATGCTGAGAACGATACCAAGAATATACGTTAACTTAAATGGTAATAAAAAGGAACGGCGACGAAGATCTCTTTACGTTCCATTGCAATTTGTTTAAATAGAGACCAAAATTGAAATAAAATTCAAACGAGAAAGAAAATATCGAGTAGACATGAAAGTACCAGATGGAAAAGAAAGTAATGAAGAAAGCAGAAAATATCAAATAAAAAAGAAAATACCAAATTGAAAAAAATGGAGTGTGAGAATAGAAATGCAAGAGGACGAGAGAATGCTAGACGAAAGAGAAAACGGAAATGAAGAGGAAAACGACGCGTGAGAAAGACAGTTTAATTGTTCGACTGCGAAGTTATAGGAAAATAACTGAAGACCTAAGGGATTATGGAGGTGTCAGCGGTTTATTTCATCTCAAACTGTGGAAATTTTTGAAAAACCTTATATCGTGACATCAGTCACTTATAACAGAAATAGCCAACTGACAGGCATTGTAAACATTTGATAACGAAAAAATTCATGTAGGAAAAAAGTGCTCTCAGCACGATGAAGTTTCCTTAACTCCCACCAGTATGCTTTAAAAATTACTTCGCCCCTTTGTTTAATGCGCAATAAATAGAAATTTCCCCGTAGTGTTGTAGAGGGATTTATTGAAAAACTTTCCTGAGGCCATAATCCTTAAAATGCTTGTGAGATGTCACAACATTACATAATATTCTCGACATGTCAAAGTGCTAGTTTTTGGAACTCTCGTCAGCTGTAAAAATTCAGAGAAGGCTCCTCGAGAACGGGAAGGGGAAGGGAGGGAAGATGAGGAATCATTTGAGTTATACAAAAACCTACTTTTCTGCACTTCTAGTTGCATTAAGGAAAGATGCATAAAGTCTGTAGCGCAGTCGATTGTTTGTATGGAATGAAAATAAAGATATTTAGAAAGTTTAGCCTAAGCGATGAAAGAAAGCGATAAAAGGTTGAGCAGCTAATTTTTTTCCTCGTCCACATTATCCATCGAAAAATTTCCAAAATGGTTTTTCAAAGCTGATAATAGTGCATTTTGGGAAGTTGTTGATTTTCTTCTAATCTACGCAGAAGGCGATTATTCAGTGTGAGCAAAAGAGCGATAAGTCATTAAGTAGCATTTATGGATTTTTTAAGGCGCCCTATTTTTGCCCGATACACATGTTATAGTAGTAAAAAGTCACTCGATACCAAGCAGTGGAAGGTACATTAGAAGACGTATCCTTCATTGTACCATTCAACGGTATTAATAAATGAGCAGTGCATCAATCATTCGTTCAACGCACTTAACCAACTAGGGTCCTCTATATATATAATCTATTCACACAAATGTTGAAAGATTGTAGACTGAGCTCACACTTGAAAACGGAAGCCTTCTCTAGTCGAAAAAGTTTTTGTGAAACGACAAATCTACAAAGGCAATTATCGAACAAAACTGCAGCGCTTGTCACGCTTCATTTATGTTTTCGTTGATAAATACAATGCAACGGTTTCTAAAAATAAATACGGCCTCGACCATAACCAATCCTGCCTCTCCAAGATCTTTCAGAAGCAGATACGTTCATTGATGGTGGGTGCAACCCCATTTCCGATGGCAATATCTTTCTTGCCAATAATGAAACATGATCCTAGCCGATTTAGTAACATTATATTGAAAGATTAATGATTAGTGAAGCAGTCCTAGCCTTGCAGAATTCGTTTACATATTCGAACATATTTTTCTACGAAATTAAATAAAGTGTTTTGCACAATGAACTGATGGCTAAAATAGTGGGAATGGAAGCGCTGCGGAACGATGTTATATACTACAGCTAATTCAAGAGCTTATATATCACAGAATGGTTAGTAAGAATTGCAGAATCACCATTATGGGCATCGAGGGATTAATTCGATCAATGAAAAACGATATTTTTAAAGATTATCATAACAGCCCGTACATGAAGTAATCATATAATAATGGGGCAAATTTTTGCAACGCTGGAAGTGATGTAAAAACGATGCAAAGGCAAGGCATCCGGAAAAAGGTGCGCTGGCTAAAGTGACAATTATAGGTGCTCCGTCTTCGGCGTGAGCTATAAGATGCTGCGACTTGTGAAATAAAATAGCGCTTATATTGCTGTGAATGTCACTCCCTCTGGAGCACCATATTTATCAAACTGACTGCAGACGGAGGTCACAATGCTTCAAATCGACGGTTCCCCTAAGAACTTTCTTTCGCTGATTGAAATTTAAATCACAAATCTAGTTGCAGTGAAGAATTTGCGAAATGATGGTATTTTTGATAATGCAAAAGTGATTTGCATCATTCCACTAGACCACATCAAAAAATAAGCCATCGATGCAGTCGAAACGCCATATTTCTCGTGTCGGTAGCGACGCTGAGATAAGCAGTTCTATAAGCTGACTGCCATGATGAAAGTTCCAGATTAAACAGTTGAATTATGCACATGGAAGGAATAAAATATTGCGAGCAAGCCATAGAGATAAAAGGGACTAACGATTTCGCTTTAATGCGACGTTGTGTTTTTTCGAGATGACTGCATTTAGAGGAGAACGTAAAGCTGACGTCGCTGACCGCTGGTGACGGCTGTCGAACGATGCGCTTCTTTACAGGCGGTTCGCGAACCTTCTTCGAAACCGACGAAATACTGAAATGTAATAAAGTGAATGCAGCTACAACATCCAGTTTCTGACGCAACGGAATTAAAACTTTTCAAAAAAGTTAATAAAACTGAAGACATTACTTCGAGAAATTCGATAAAGCTTGGCAGGGAACTGGTGTGGAATGCGATATTATTTCGGATCTCCACCCCTTAATCTGTTCCTCTCAATTCAATTTGTCTGAGATTTTGTAATAAAAATGATCTTAACCTCTCTTTGATCACGAAACTCGAAAAATCAATCGTTTTCAGGCTCGAAATGTTATTGGTGCAATATTATCGTATGCATGTGTTGAGACATATACTACTGCTGAGTTGCAGAAAAAATCACATTCCCTACCCCCCCCCCCCCCCCCCCCATCTATTCCTGGGACGAAACTTTCTTTCAATTAGGTCTTCCAATAACAGGAGATCTCCGATGCGCATCAACGTAATATGCTCCAGTGAAACAAAGCCAGGTTAATTCCCGTCGTTTGTGAGCCTTTAATTCGTACATGCCTCTCTAGCCACAACCATAACATACAAATATTATTCTACGATTCCCTCCTAGGGCGGTGGAGGCAGAACTTGTGCTTGTGATGCTTTTTTTCACATAGTACAGATAGAATTCATTTGCAGTGCAAGACCGCTTAAACGAAGCTGACAAGAACAATATGGAAATCGTTGTCTCCATGTAACGCTCGTTCATTCTCGAAAGTTCCACTATTTCTTGTCCCTTTTATGAACAACAGCTGCACACACGACAGTCAAAAGCATAAACAATCATCTGCATCAGCAAATTCTGCAAAAGGGTGGGGCTGGTAAGGGATGGAAGGCAGCCATATGAGATAGAAGGCAGCTTCCATCTCTACACAGGTTCACCAAATTCCATCTCTGCACTAGGCACACTATCCAGAAATGCTGAGGTGGACCATAGGTTCATAGATTTCTTCCGGCTTTATTTTTCAAAACCAGTTTTTTTCCAGGGAAAAACACATTTTAAACTAATCCAGAGCAATACGTCAATCTACTATTTTCCTTCCTTATGTTCGTGACCTTTTCCGAAGTTCGAGTATCCCCTCAATCCACCTGCGTTAAAAATGGGACTGTTTCTAAAGAAAAAGTGGGCCAGTCAATATGCCAGCTCCTCATCGTTGTTGAAGCGAACCGAAAGCAACTGTTGTAGAATGAGCGGAAGAGATAATAATTTGATTTGCTGAATAGATTCTCCTTTAATCTTTGCTGTGTGCGGCCAAGCCTTTTCTTGCTTGCTTCAATATCATTTTACAAGCTCCATTCGGACGCTTCTGCTTTATTGCTTGGCTATGTGTTGCAACTGCGTGGAGTAGATCTGACTGACATTTTTTGGCGACCACTTCGTGGTGACTGCCGGAGTAAATCGTTCGCTTTCTGCTTCACATTGAACAGCATCCGCTACTCCTGGTCGCTTATTATAATGACTTTCAAAAAAGGTGGATGTTGAAATTGGATTAGTTGATCGCGACTAAGCAGAGAGGCGCAGACAATGTTTTTCGGATTTAATTCACTTGGCTCCAGACTTTCATTATTCGCGCCTTCCCTCTCCATTGCAGATGTCGAACGACTGTCATATGGCTGCCTTCCATTTCTACACTAGCTCATAAATCACCCGAATGGAACCATCACGAAAACGAGTATTTAGTCCGTCCTCATGTGTCACGATCCATCATCCAAAAGGAGTGCTATACTGATCGAAATCAAACACTTCAAAACACGAAGGTCAATCCTAAGCCGCTGCCAGCTTGATTGCAAACTTTTTGGCTCATTTCACCCGCCTCACCCAACATTTTGTTTGGCAGTCTTTGTCAGCTGACTGTTCCGTTTTCAGCAGTTGAAGGTGTCGAAATGCCCTCACTTAAACGTCAATTCGATATTAGAGAAGATTGCTCTCAAAGACAAACGATACTGAGTACCCATCTATATTTTCAAGCGGGAATACCAAACTATCTTGTCCCATCAATTTCCGAAGCAAAAAAAGTTCCATAAATGACACACACGCTGAAACGCTCAAAAAACATTCGTATTTTTAAGGGTGTTTTGCTGGCGAGTTGGAAAGCTTTGAATTGCTCAGCTGGCGATTTTAAAAAAATGACAGATCATGCATGGCTCATGCGAAAAACTAAGATGTCGAATGTCCGTTTAGAAGTCCGCCTTGACCTCGCTAGAGGATGGAAGATGGGGAAGAGCATGCCTTATGATTTAGAGTGATAGAGAAGACAAATCTGCTACCAAAAGTGACTAAGCATTCGCAGAATACGATGTTGATGTGGAATTTTTCATGACATCAACACTTTTAAACGCGTCCAAAGAGGAAGTCGAAATCATGATTTGGAACGGTGGCAGGAGACAATAAGAAGCGTCGATGAAGAGCAATCGGAAATGCACCAGCCAATTAGGAGTTCACAAAAAAGTTGTTGCGATGATGATTCATTCCTAATGGTGTCGCCGATTCATGACCACCCAATAAATTACTGACGATACACAGCACTGAAAGGGCGCTTCCATAAAGGAAAAAAAACCGAATGGGAATATGTCTTCGAATGTATCCCATAAAGGAAAAAAACATGAAAACGTATGCCTTTCCACATCATTTTCAGTAAATTCTTTTCCATCACAATTCGATATTCAGTCATTTCACTGAAAGAAAAGCAATACGTACTTCAGCTTCATTTGCGGCCTGTAATCTGCACACTGAATACAACATGTTTTTTCCTGTATACGATAGAGATTAAAAATTTATTTTGCTTTAGAATAGTGAAAATTTCATCAGTTCAAGGTGGAAACGTTCAATTCAAAAAGGTGAACCTTTATATGGCCCTCTTTCCATTGTCCAGTAGTGGAAAATGATCAGAATGGGGAGATGGCGCAATGGGAACTGAAAGAACTCAAAAGCCTTTTAAGACAATCCTATGAAGTTTCTCCGGCAGAAGAAGAAGGAAATGCAGATCTGTTACCTGGCCCTTCTCTTCAATGTATAAAACCGCTCCTCCGAGTAGGTACGGACAAGAAGAGCATCGCTTTTCTTTGACTGCAGATGCAAATATCCTTCAGGTTGCTAGGCGATGAAAAAACGTACGAAATTTTGAACCAGACTGTTCGAAAGTGAGAGGTCTCCCACTCCTCCAACTGCTTCATTAATTTTGGCTCACTTTCACTCAACGCTTCGTTGGAAAGGAGAAAATTTTGTTTCCTCCTGCTTTTGCTGATTCAATTTGCGCAGATCTACTCCCTTTTTCCTTGAAACACTCCGATATTGGGACTTGCTAAGCTTATTTTTGTTAGTATTGTGCTCTTCAAGGAGGCGACAATCAAAAATACAGTGCGTAATTTCGAAACATATCGTGGAATTGCGCATGCAAGCAATGCTATTATCGGCTCAATGAAAGGAGAGAGGACGAATATCGGAATTGGGAATATAAGAGAAACACGAGAACATGTGTGAACATTGAGCATTTTTTGAGAATTAAATGTTTTCGCAAATTTCATGCGCCATGTTTATTGCTACAGGGAAGGAAGACTGAAAAGCGATTGCACATTTCTGCGACGCAAACAATTCTGAGCCACTGAAAGCATCGATGAAAGCGAATATAATGCAAAATACACATGTTCGGGCAAATAAAGAGGTAAAAGAGAGAGTTACCAGAGAATAATTGAGCGAGTGAAATCTCCTCAACGACGCAATTTTCAAAATAGTCCTTAAATATATTGAAATCAGAGGAATGATTACTAGATTTATGATAGAAATTCATAATAAAGGAAATGAGTAGTTTCTCAACGAAAGATAGATGAAGAGAGCTATGATTTAGTAATATACGAGAGAGTTAAGTCGTACTAATGAGGGTTCTAAATTTTAAATTGCTGCCGGGAACGAGGGAATAATTTGGAACGCCAAGAGAGAGAGAGAGAGAGGGAGAGGCTGAGAAAGGTGAGATGGAGAGAAAGACAACTGGCTGCCTTATTACCAACAATTTACGTTAAAAGACACACCATTTAGCATTTAGCCGAACACGATTGAAGTACTGTGTAGTTTCCTTTTTCTTTTTTTTTTTTCTTTTTTTTTTTAATATTCAGTGAGAAAAAAAGAAAGCAAGTTGAAGAACAACAGTTCGAATACAACAAATCGGCACCATATGCAAGAGCCCCTCGATATGAGTGGTTAAAACCAGATTTACAGGATAGATGATATGATCAAACGGCCACTTTGTCCATGTAGCAAACGGTTGCAATTGCTATTCAAGCAAATCATCGATGAAAGAGGTATTTACGACAATAAAAAAAATCATCTGCACGTTACGATTTTCAAATGTTGCTCGCTGACAATGTAATATTTTGATTTTTTTTTTTTTTTTTGAATAACATCTGGGAAAACAGAGAAGCTCTTTCTCTCGAGATGATATTAGGATTGAACCATAGAGATAATGAAGAATTCAATTGCCATTAATAGCCTTAAAGTGTATTTTCGTTATTTTTGCTACCCATGAATATCGCGTTCTTGAAAAATGATGAATATTTTGTTGATGATTAATGTAAAATACTTTTAAAGATTATTCATAAAAGAAGAGCGCAAAGTCAACCTCATACAAATGACTACATTCTAGCACTTCTAAAACAGTATTCCCTAACAAATCATTTTATTATGTGTCAGCGAACAAACGCAGTGAGCAGTGCAGCTTGGAGTACTTTTGCGGTCATTACTTATTCAGAAAATACTTGTAATAAAGTGTTTCGCTGAGGTGAACCTAATGCAAGAAGAGACCTGCCCAGGTGGAAGTGCATAACGAGCAGAATTTATTGTTATGTCTTCTCATCGCTTCGACAGCTCCGGCCAATTGATGACGTTTTAAATGCATTAATTAGGAACTAGCTTTGCAATTGTTCAAAAAGGAAATCGCATTAATATTGAACAACAAAACAACCGTTAAACAACCCTAGCACACTGCAAGCACAAGGTCATCTCCACAAATTTTTGTTCCATTGATTCCTTAAACTGGAAATTTCTACGTGTTACCGCTCAAAGATATTTCAATAAAAAGACCCACTCTTCTAAAACGTGGCAGTTTTTTTTTTTTGCTGGCTATGTAATATCTGGACATATGTAAAAGCCTCACAATTTCAGGTGAAACATCTGCAGTCAAGAAAATCCAACTCTGCGATCCTCAATCGGATCTCTCAAACTTCTTGGAAAAAATGATCTGCTTGAAAACTGGCCTAAAAAGAATATGATAAAATGCAAAAATTGACCGAACAATGCACAGGCCGGCAACACAGTTACCACTAGTATTGTGTTCTGCATAATCATGTCTCCAATCTTATCTTATTGCATCAATTCATAGTGTGGTATTTGAGTGAATATGAAGAAAGACTACTTCTCCCNCCCCCCCCCCCCCTTAGCAAGAGAAATGGCTAGAACGTAGGCTTAGCGTTTGTGAAGCTGACGATCTAGAAGCTGCACTGACGTCTACGGGAAGATACCTGCGTGTAAGTGCTAGCTTACAAGCTGTACATGTAATATGAATATAAAAATATAATGTTTTAGGGACGGTTGGAATATCAAGAAACAACTCGGCTCTACATGGAAAAAGGAATTGGGGAACTTGATCGCAGTATTATTACGTAAAGTACCACAAAGTGAAATAACGCCTCGCAACCACAACTCTCTAGTACTATGGTCATGTGTGCAATATTGCAAGCAAGAAGTAAATTACATGCAACGAATCTGGTCGAATAACAAAACTCGTCGGATGGTGTATTTTTGAACAAAAAACCATCAGCGGCAATGAATTATGCAAAAAAGTTGTGTTAAGGGGCAGGATGTGTAAGCGGCCATCTGAGCCAGATGGATAGATGCAAAGAAAGAAATAGATGATTAATGGTGCAATAGCAGCGAGTCCGGATTTGGGGATATTTAGCGAAATGTGCACAATGCAGACCCTGTAGAATGTAAATGAACCTATAAGAGATCCCTGCTCAGAAAAAAAAACAACAGTGCAGGAAATGAAGGGCAGGAAAGGGCAGATGGCGGTAAAATGAAGTTCAAGAAGTAAACTGCTATCTTACAAAGCGCCTGAGTTATATCCGATAAAACCTGCGACTACTAACCGAATAAGTCATTTCGCATATTGCATGCGAAAGCTGAAGGTAAGACACCATGTTCGACTCTGCACACCTCCACTCCAGACCCCTCCCCCTACCTTACACTCCTCCCTCTTCCATCTCTCGTCATTTCGGCTCAGAGTAGTTTTCAGTAACCCAACTTCCGGCAGCGTCATCATCTCGTTCTAATTTGTTCTCAGTGATGAGAAAAATTCTTACCATTCACATTTCCTGGTGAGCGTGATTTGCTCGCCCGTCTCTAAAGCTTCGAAGGATACATCTGTATTAATCTCCTTCAAAACCTTCTTCTTTGGAAGTCGGATTGTGAGCAACGGTGCCTCACAAAAACTGAACGTCTTCAGAATGGTCACTACGTTGCCCGTGTTCGAGGAAAGATCTCTAAAATACATAAAAGATTTCAAATAGTTTCAAATATTATGCATCAGAGTACACAATGTTCAAAACATGTGTTCAATTAACTGTGTTGCTGAGGACACAAAGAATTTTGCGGCCATTCGATATGAAGTTTGATCAAGCTTTTTTGTTACCTTTAAAATATATAATATGACAAAAATGAGCGTTGATTTCTGCGCAGCTCGCATAAAACTTTCTGACAGCATAAGGGAAACAAATGCAATCATTATTGAGTAAACCCAATCGAAAGAAATAGAAAATATCGTCAGTTAAGTGAGATAAACTCATTCGCGCGCCGTTATCAATCAAATCTGAAACAAAATATTAAGAAGGAAAGTTTAGTGTTTGGTATTGAAGTTAGCTAGCAGTTGTGAACAGTGAAACATGCATTGCATACGAAACGACGCAGACTTATTGTATCATGAAGAGCTAAAGCGCTCCATGTTATCGTCAAAACATGCGCACTTGCGAAATAGATTTTCGCATGCTAAAGTGCCCAACTCATAGCTAGTGCTTTCACACTGCGGCAATAAAATTTTGCTCCATTTGCACGCAAAAGTGAACACGCTTACATAAATAATCCTGAGAATCGAAAACATGAAGCGTTATGGGGGAAAGGAAATCGCATTCCATTCTCATAGATTAGCATGCGACTAATACAAATAATATGCTTTCGAAAAAAGTTGTGTTTATGTCGCCCGGCAATAACTGACCACGAGTCTTGAAGTGAACTGAAACTCGATGGATGTCGAGTCTATACAAATGTGACACCGCAGACATTAAATTTGGAAGGCGAGAAAACACAGGCCACCAGTAGTAGGCAGGAGGTTGTGGTGGGAGGAGGGGGGAGAGGAGGAGGAGGAAAAGGACTAAGTAGGAGTAAGGGAGCATAACTAGAACAAAAGAGGGAATATAATAACAGGCGACTGGGCACCGACATGCTAAATGCGAAAATATTTTGCATAAGTGAGCTTGCTTCGGCGATGGTATGGAATTTGAGCATCAGAGAAGAGTACACTTTTAGTGCTGTGACAATCGCGCGTTTCAAGTGAGACGAACGGACGTGCATAATGTTAGCATAGGAATAAGGGGTGAAGTAGGAACATATTGGATAACCCTCTGTTTGCAAGTTGAATTGTGGCATTGGCGCTCGTCGTCGGCCTGAAAGATCCAACCAGATTTGTACGAAATGAGATAATGTGATCCGAGACACGAATAACGATTCACTACGAAATTCCTTTGTATATATACAAATGAACTTCCAAAACTCTGAGTGCTCGAATTGCAACAGGCGTAACATGCGTTAGCTTTGTTTTTCTTAGACGTATAACGCAAAGAACACTTCAAAAAGCCACATATGAAGAAAAATAAAGCTTTCAACAACACAAAACTGATTTGGTCTAAAATTAAAATGCTCTTCAACCAAATAAACGAAACGATTCAAATAACCGAAAAAAGAAATTTGATCAAATTAAAGCATGAAATTTTAAAAAAGCGTCAAAAGAATCTGAGATATGGTCTGATGAAAATGAAACAATTAAACATACTTCTCGATAGCTTTGATCTGACTGATATTCATCTCGTGATTGGGACCACTCCACGTTCCTGGCACTGGTGCTGGAGATCTCTTTCGTCTCCCTAAAAACATTTCATACAAATATGAATCTTCAACAATCACTGGTGCTAACTTTCTCGATTACATCCGTTTGGAGGATTGACTCCATTAACGCCGTTTCATGAAATGAAGGAAAATCCGGTTGTGCGGTAAAGTCGGAAGACGATCAACCAAATAGATGTTAAGTGTGTTGACTTGCGCTACAAATCCATCATGGATATCAGTTGAGGCGCTCAATCATGAATTTATTGATGGAAATGAAACGCATTCCGTGGGCACAATGAGTAAAAGCTGTGCGCACACAAGTTCTCCCATTAAAGATAAATGCAAAAATTAGACGGAGAGATCGTTCACTTATGCGTATACTCGCCCTTTCAGGAGTGTTTTACAGAATGATAGGTTTTCGCACCTCTGGTGTGTTTTGTGGAAAGAATAGAAAAAGCAAGAAACAGACAGTGAATGTATTTAGTGACACGTAATGGTTGGGTCAACAGAAAGCCTACAACCGCAGAAGATAGTGGAAAGAAGCCGGGTTCGCTATTCAAGGGCGAATAGTTTTCGAATTTGTGCAAAGTTTCCTGCGCGGCTGCTCTTTAGTCTCTCACGTACGCGCATAGCAGATGATTTTGCATAGTTGCTGCCCAAAGGGAGTAGAATACCCGAAATCCTAGAAAAACTCAGCTTTAGGCAATCGGCGCGCGATTTCGTATACGAATTTGTAGATAAAAAGGAGAAACGATTCATGTATGATTGTAAGTTAGGTCAAGTGGGATCCTTACAGAGCTTAAAATCCGCTGATATTTGAAAAGATGCTGATTTAAGCGGATGCTGACAGAGCATATACTTCTATCTCTCTAATACTATTAAACTATCCTCACGCTCGAACTAAGAAGAATCAGAGAAGGTCATTTTTGAAATCATGCTAAAGTGCAATAGGGGTGATAACTAAAATGCGTCACAACTGAGCAGTCAAACGTTTCAGATTCAAAGCGACTAGTCACAATCCAGAAGTCTTATGTTGTTGCCAGGCGAAGCAGTTTTCTCTCGCGTAATCGTATAGATAAGAGCGTTGCGAGGGAATCGTAGGAATAAAAAAAATAGACAAAGAACTGGGGACAGCTGCTTCCTATCGAGCTCTCTGGCATCGATGCTGTCAGAAAATAGAGTTCTCATGGTATACAACGTATATCAGCATGAATAAGAGGGTGCAAAACAATAATAGGTCTCATAGAGTAGAGTGCGGGCAGCGATTAGCCAAAAACAAGACGCCATTATTAGATTACAACGCAATGAAAGCCAACAGTTAGCAACATCACTGTCAAAAAAAAAAAAGATTTAAGTTATCGAGGTGAAGATTTTCCCTGTCACGCCATTTTCTTAAAATCAAACTACTCATTTGTTTTGCTGTGCTAGCGAACAGTCCAACAGAGAGAATGAGAGAGGGGAGCATGCGGAACTGTTGCTGGAAAAGACAACTATGCAGCTGCATCTGACGTAAACGTAAACGTGCGTTTCGCAGAGAACACTGAAAACTGACGAGGCGTAATGAGGAAAACATTGAAGCCGCAACAATTATGGAGTGTTTTCTGTTCGAACTAGATCCTCCCAGGTCGTAAAGGCATTTCGGAGGGACTTGATGTTAGACACCTGGACGATTTTGCGCTCAACAGAATCTCTTCGGCACTTACAACGTCTCTATACACTTGCTTCCTTTTTCTGCGCAAAATCATAGATTTGTCTGAAAACGAGACGAATTTTCGCTTCCAAATCAATGATATGAGAGTTGCTATCGCTGCAGTTGACATTACAACTATTCATCCATAAATTTGATACTTGAAAATGAAAAGTGCGTTATGACATTTTAGATGCAAAACTAAACAGCAGTTTATTGCCAAAGATTAAATGTCATAGACAATCAGACCCTTATGACGCATTCGTAGATTCGATGGATAGAAGGAATAGATGGAAACGTTAACGATGAGAATTCAATGATAGCGCATATCAAATATGAGCTATATATTAGCGAAGCAATGTTTGCATTCCTAACTGAACGCTCATTCAAATTCGAGAGTTAGACTAACTTTCATATCCATTCACCTGTGGCAATTTGCGTGCAACAGTCAACAGTTTGTCCTGTTCCGATATCAATATGGCACTGACCTGGGTTGAAATGTGCGATCGCTGAATACTCCTGGTCACCAATCTCAGGAAGCTCATCTGCTGAATCGACCGATGTCTGCAAGCATCAGCTGCATGTAAAAAAACTTATTTCTGTATCGTTCAATGAACAGCCCAATTGAAGGTAAGATTCTTGAGAAGCATAAAGGTTTATTGATTCCCAACTTGATAAAAGAAAAAAGAGAAGGTCTTTGGGATAACACTGCCGCTTCCCATGGAATTGCTTGAATTAAAGACAGAACACAGCAATGTTACTAACAAGAAGGCGGCTCGGAGAAGAAAACACTGGCGCAGATTCACTACGCTGGCCACGTTTATGAGCAGTCGCAGCATGGCACGCACAAAGAATATTTCCGCTAGTCGTGCTTGTACGTATTTATTTGCATATGCGTCTGTACGTACGATACGTTTACTCCGGTGCCAACGCTAGCAGATTCATGAAATTTGGCCGATATACTTGGAAAATATGTGATCGTTTTTATGAACTTCCACTTTCATCTAAAATCTTCGAGCGAAACGCTGACCCTCGAAATTGAAAAAAAGAAAACTGCGCGTGTTCTGCAATGGGTGCAGCTGCATTTCACACCGGCATAGGTGCAAATAAACTGAATTCGATATGTGTAACTTGAACAAGCGGTCGGCTTCGTTTAAGATGAACACATTGGTGCACATGTTCTACAGGACAGTTTACAAAAGCAATTCGCCTGGCTAGAGGAACGCAGAATCGCATATCGTGCTATCAGCTCCTCTCGCTTCTCCATTCGATTTCGCTGATGACTCCTTACATTCATTAGGCCCATTTTTGTGTTTATTAAGTTTGTTACATGCTGCAGAATATGATGGTTTTATTTGATAATGATTTTGGTAAACAAGGGAGAAAACTTGTCGAATGAAGTAGCAAGACAAGTACCTTCGCAGTTCCGCTCGCTAAATTAGCCAATTTAATGAACAGCCAACAAATATCTAAATATTTCTAGCAATGTATTCATTAAACCTACCGCCCCTAAAAACCTTCCACGAAAATTTTCCTCTTTTGAACCTATGAAATAAAAAAGTGCAACTTGACCGACATAAAATGTAACAGGAATCGTTGTAGAACGCATGGAGAAATTCCGCCAAAGGTAAGCGTCTACAAGTTCTTCAGCACTTGATGGACCAATGTGAAATTTGGTAGACGGATCAAAAATCGATGGATTTTTATCAATACATGATGCAGATTATAGATAAGAAAACTTGAAGTTCTAGACCCAGTGATTCCCGAGAATGAATTATCGCACAGGCGCATACACACATACGACCAACATTATCGATTAGCACAGGCCGAGCTCCCCACAAGTGCTTGAAAATGGAAATTCGGGAAAGCATATGAAAATCACAGAGAGGTCTACGGGAGGAGGGGGGGGTCGGGAGAGGGATGGGAGGGAGGGTGTTGGCGAATATGATAAACTCCGGCAAATGCAACAGCGATAACTGTCATTTTTTGAAAAAAAAAGGAGATCGTGCTCTTCTCAGTCACCGATTGAGCGTAGGGTGGCCATCAGCTAAGAAAGTGAGCCTAAACATGCATTCCCAAATTATAGGAAAAATACCGAAGATCAAAAAATAGCGTAAAAGCGAAAAAGATGCAAAAAATAGTGTTGGAGAGACCGAATTCAGCGAGTTTTGCTAGAAATAACGCAAGCATTATGAGATGGTAAGGAGAGCGAAAGTGCCGAACGAATGCAAAGATCACTGGTGAGAAAAACAAAAAAAGTTGGAAGACTTATAGCATTGCGAATTTCTTCTATGATAGGATGTTGAGTTCTGACAGATATATTGGTGAGAGATATCTCACGAAAAGAATTGCTGGAGGTGTCGCTAGCACTGAAGATGCACTCTTTGACATACATCTGGCCGATGGTAAAGCTTCTCTGATGCTAACTTTTTGCTGCAACTCAGATAGACAGAGCCGCTGCAGCTGGTAGTTTGTATCATCGCATCGGTTGTCAGATTGCCATTTTTCAGCGTAACACATTCACTCAGCCATCTTCAGCAACCTCTCTCCATCCGTTTGTGGCCGAAACCACGGCAAAAGAGACGATCAACGTATATGAGGAGCTGGCGCTAACGACTTTAGAAATTTAAAAGTCGCAGAAGGGAACACATCAACATAGAAATTTAAAAGTCAACGTACCAACATTCATCTCATCAGATCGGAGTTGCATTACTGTGATACAGATTTAAACCAAAGAATGCATGTTCAACGCTACGCTGTACGCTATAACTTCCCATCTTCCCCCTCCCCCCAGATCATTGTTTCAGCGAACGCAACTACCACCATGTGTGCCAGAAACCTCTATCATATTTGACATGAACAATACAAGGTTGCTAATCTTCTAGAGCATGTTGAGCTTATTATTCCGCCGAAACGATCTGACAGAACGAACTCAACACTGTCGACTGCTGCAGTATGCGTCGACTTGAATAACTGAATGCAATTCATCAAATGTAATATGTATCAATGAAGTTGATAAATGAATTCGAATCAAAGAAACCACCGCATTTAATTGAATTCACAGTGGGCTAAGTAAATTCAAATTGAAATTCGAAACGGTTGAAGAGCAAATTATCGAAACTAATGATTTCGAATGAAAATCGAATAAAAAATGCAACTTGGTTTGATGCTAAGTGGTCCCTACTGGAAAAGCTTATCAAATGAGCCATCATAAGTGAGATAGCGGGAAAGAATAGAGAGATAGAAAAAAGCAATGAACAATTAATGTAAAGGAATAACGGTCTTCAAAAAAAGCGCACCGTTGAGCAGATTGCCACGCACAGATATTTCTGAAACAATGTTTAGAGGTCAGCCAAAGAAGTTTTGTGTGTATCCTCAATATTGCCATCACGTCTTTGAAATTGTTTCCAGCAATGCTCATATTTCCGTAGTGCTGCTATTAGTCTACTCTATCAACAAATAATGTCAACTCTGCATTCTATAAGCCTAAAGCATTCATCAATCCATTGCAATAACAGTCTTCCATTCATTTGATTCTAAATTTGAAATTCCCTCACACCATTTCTGAGATGGGAAAGCATCTAAAACTGTACATCTGAGACTTGAGCCAAATTTGTGTTCTCTTTGAAAAATGCGACTTTTTATCGAACAGGGGACGAGTCCCCTGCGGCAGATCTTGCTTGGGTGCAGCAACGTTTGTAAGATGCAAAGTAGCTATCTAGGTCACGTAGTGAGACTACGCCTTCGTTTTGCGTTTTTGCACAGTTCGTAATTTCATTCAAGTTTCGTGTTTCTCTTCTCTCTCTTTCGCAATTTCGGGACCTCTGATATTCACTGAAAATGTTGACAAAGAAATCCTTAATGCTCCTCAAGCCTTTTTTCTCAGGCCTTCTCAAGCTCCCTCTAGTGGCCAAGGAAACTTCATTCTGATTGGGGTTTTTGGTAAGTAAAATTTTCTTTTTAAATTTCGGCTTTCCCTCGACCCCATCTCTCGCATGAGCACAACAAGAATTGTGCCGATATTTTGCAACTTCTTTTAACAGCTTTCTCAACCTCATTTCCAACCAATCTCAATCACAGAAAGGGTTTTCAACCAATCACGGCATTCCTGGATGAAATCCTGGTCCTGCTTCTAATCCTAGCAAAACTGACATACTTTGTCGTATTTAGTGAATAAGGAAAGTGACGGTGATAAGGTTTTCAGCAAAAATAAGCTCACTGATTGGACACCGCATTTGCAGCTACATTTTTTTGTGGTTTACGAAATGAGTTAATTGCTGTTTTCAGCTTGCTTTCTTGTCTTCATGAACTTCTTTTAACCATCACTAATTACTGCATGCTACAAGTGCACAATGTTTATATAGCACAGTTGCGAGCCGTACCTCTTGCAATTTACAAACATTTTGAATTTTAACTGCACATTTTAATACTTGCCTTACGTTAAGCTTAGTTTTCAAGCATAAAATCTGAGATATACAGATATACGTCATTGTTATTACTACGGCGCGTCTTATTTGGAAACGTATGTAAATAAATAAGTACCGTATTCTTAAGCGCTGAGTTTAATGAAGAATGCTTGGTGTTCGTTGCAGAGATGAAATGTGGTGAAAGACGAGACGTATCGACAGCGTGTAAATTTTGTCCGGATTTCTTCTCAGTGCCATCATATTTGTTCGGTTTGACGTTGTCGATTTCATTCAATAGGTGTGATTCTCGGCTGTCTTCAACAGGTACGATCAACAGTTCTTTGTCGAATTCACCGTTCGCTTTATGTTCATTGCTTTCTGAAAGAACACCTCAGATGAAAGAGTCGGTCTGCTGTGGTCAAATTTATACAGTCCATGCAGGTTGTGGTAAGCACTTGTAGTTATCTGAAAGCAATCCACATATCAGTGAAGTTCATAGCTGCTTATATTGTTGAATAGCATAATAGTTTATAATAAACGGTTATTCAGAAGTGTCAAATAATCGTGTAAGGTTGTAAGAAGCTTCCGTCTCATTTCAAATGTGAGTATTTAGATTTCGACTGAATGCATATTAGCGATTCCCGCGAATCGCCAATGATAAACGTAAACGAATCATAGTATCCCACATTGTAAACAATCGCTTTTAATCAGTAGAATATGAAAGACGCGATAAAATGCAAGCTCTCTAAACGAGAATACGGTGCATCCGTATGGTTTCGATCATGACGTTATAGGTAAACGTTCATGAGCACATCATATAAAAGAAAACAATTTATATCTTTGTGGTAAGTCAATTTCACATGACTCAGATTGCACGCGTCAATTCCCCATGAGGGGAATGGGTGGAAGAGGATGAAGAGAAGGAGGCGGCAGAGGGGTAGAGGAGGAGAGAGAGGGAGGTGGAGGAGAGGTGGGAGAGGACAGATTAGGAAGAGGACGAGTGACGATGCCAAATGTTAGCAACATACGCTAAATTCGAAAAGTGACAATCTACTGAAAGAGTGCTGGATTCTAAAAAAGTCCCCTAGAATATTCCAATCATGCAACCTAAAGCACCTCTTCATCCTTTTCCCCTTAAAATCATATCAAAAGCAGGTATCAGTGTATATAACTTCTCAGGCAGATAAAGGTCATCAAAGAGCATCATTTTCACGTCCATGACAAACAGAAAGATCTCTCGGTTCATTTACAGAAGTCTAAATCAATCTACTTGAAGCTCAAAAAATTCATCACAGCCGCGCTTTTCAGAACTTCACTTCGAGAAAGCGTTGAATAAATCCTTCATCTGAGCAGCTTTCCGAGCGAGATTTATAAAGAGTTATTATTTCTGAACATTTCTGCGGGAGCAAATATCGAAAACATCAATGAAGCAGTGAAACGATGCTAGAAAAATGTTTCGTCAAATTTCTCATAATTTTTCCCATTATCAAGTTCGTCCTCAACTCTTGACAGGAACTGGACATTAAGTGATTTTTTTAATGCAAAAACCAATCGAAACACTCATAAGCATGACAAATGAAGTGACGTGAAAGCTTTTAGTTAGCAGGTATGAAAATTTTTAAGGCGAATGAAACGACTGAGGGAGAAAGTTTATTTAATAGCGATTTTCTTTTTTTTTTTTTCTCTCCTTCTTGGAAACTCTAGAACGGCATTTGAACGCATAAGTTTCCTCGCCCTGTCCTTTCGTGCACCTCGGCTTAAACAAATAGTTGTAAACATGCGTTCTCGCGTGTACAGAATCCGCCCGAAAAGTACAGGTTGTGGACTGGAATTTCGTCTGTGGAAGTGACTAACATTGACCGCAAAATGAAAACTGGATGAATTGTGCCTATTGCAGGATTAACACTGCAATGACCGGAGTAACGACACTTGTTTCCTCCAATTCTTGAGCTGGCAAAGGTGGGTGAAGGGAATTGCTGGCAGCTGGACTGATCACTTCTCAGTGAAAACAGTTTTGTGATAAAAACCGAAGTGATGAAGAAATCAGCAGGTTATTTCGAAGGAAAGGAGCGAAAGAAGACCATTCTCTTCAAGTTCCCGGCAAAAATTTTAAAGAAATTTTAGAACTTGCTACAGGCTAAGAAATTCTCTTACCGACAATAATGATTTCAATCGAACTTTTTCGCGTTCACTAAAGGACTGCTAGTATCCTTCTCCGATGCGGCCAGCCTTAACAGTAAAACGGTTCTTTAATCAATGTCAGTATTTTATCGTGAGCGATACCAATCGCTTCTAAACTCTGTTGACGGAAAGAAAAAGATCAACGAAAGCAAACCATCGCCTTTATCGGTATGCACACTCTTTGCATCTTTTTTACGCTTCGCATCGTTCGAACTCGCCTCCAGTCCGGCAGACTTCTTCCGCGAAAAAGAAAACAATTTCTTCCTTGGTTTGACTGTTTCGTCAATGTTTTCAGTTTCTGAACCTGAAAGCTGCTGTATGGATCACATGAAAAACCGATGAAGATCATGCAACACTTAAGGACTTCTGCTGTTATTCAATAACTCGCAGTCGATGAGCGTGATATTCTCAAAATATTTGCGTTCTAGTGCAAGAATAGAATAACAACGGCATAATAAAACCTTGACTGTTATTTTCGGCAGTTCAACTGCTGGATTCATTTGCTGCAGCAAACTGTGGAAAGATCAATTGTAGCTCTTAGACGCGTCATTGAGGAGCAAAATAGAAGTGGGAACAAAAGCGAACAACGCTAAAGTTAACAGACAAGAACAGTGCATTCCTCAAAATATATGTCGACAACAAGGAAGGACGCTAAGCCTTCTTCTCCTCCCGGCAATACCGCGTAAGGCTAGAAAGACCTCGCATGCGAGTGCTTTCCAATGTTCATTGAACATCCTCGTGTAGGACTTTTCTAGAGCCTTGTTCACCACAACCCTTATGTAGCTGCTTTGAATGGTGTTCTGGTGCGGGCAGAACAGTCCTCCCTTTGAAGAGCTGATGCTAGAGAAAATTCACACATTCTGCGCTGAATAATTCCATTTGGTCAGCCTAGCTCAAGATTTAAATCAAATGTTTCCTGCCGCTTTGCGAAATGTAGTTACTGAGTTATCAATCTATGTTCTACTTAAGCCTGGTTGCTGAGGAGTCCTCGCCACTACCCAGGAAGTCTGCGGCTCTCTTTATCTGATCACCGCCAATATATGCCTCAAAACAATACTAGTAGTGCAGCAACAGCACTGATATACGTCTTTCAATCATATACACACCACAACATATCGGAGAAAACAGAAGAAATGGAAACAATTGTAAACGAACTTTTGTTGTTCTTGCTGCCCTTGTGACCCATATCGAGTGATGTAGGGTGGTCTTCTGTTGTGACTTCTTCTGGGAATACAGTAACGTCGTTTTCTTTTGTTTCGTATTCGATATTGTGGAAATTGGACAAGAAAGTACACTCGCCACCTAAATGGTGAACATTATTAAATTCTTTAGTGATGAGCTTAGGGTATATTTTTAATACCCCGATTATTTTTTGCACCTTCAGAGGGTTCCTTTCTGATAACGACGAGAGAGGAAGCATTCACACATTATCACGGCTATTGTGTTCTGCCTATACAACATTAGCAAATCGTCATTCATAACTATAAACGATACTTCCGGCAACAGTCATCATCCGGTGATTCATCCATATTTTTCATCCAATTTTACTCAAACATCACCAGACGTTATTCTCTATGAAATTATATTTCTAAACATATGTGCAAATGCACTTTTTGTATTTATGGCAAGTTTTATAGCTTTTAAATGTTTTGCACTCTTTTTCTTGTGCAAAAAGCATACGAGGAAGATGGGAGTACAATCGTGATGCTTGGAAGCGCTTCAGGAATGGTGCGAAGGAATGAATGAGCAAGATCGGAGGAATGGGGAGGGTGGGCTGAAGGAGAAGAAACACATTAGATCTCACCGAACAAATACAATATCGTCTCATCCTCTTCTGATCCATTCAAGCTTCACAAAGTGCCATTTTGCTATTATATTTTCTTTCCGCACAAAAAAAAAAATGCTCAGAGAAATATTGGAAGTAATCATGTATCGATTGGATACACAATGAACTTTATATAAGCAATATCAAGCTCCTCTACGTTAAGTAGCGCTGTGCAATTACAAGAGAACTGTTGTAGGCGATGGATGTCGTGCCATACAGTTTATATGCGCTCTGCACCAAGCGTTTTTCTTTGTCTTTTCGTTCACTGAATCTCAAAAATTAGTCGCCACGATTTTGCTTGTATACCGCTGAAGTAACCACTAGTTTGTTTAATGTACTCGATGTAATCTGATTGAATAGTTGAAAAAAATGTTAGCATATGAGCTCATCCGATGAACGAGTCGATGATACGACCAGCCTCAGTCCTTAAGAAAACCGGACAGCGCCCTTAGTGCGACTGTTTAAATAGCGCTGCACTTTATTGCTTTCAGATTGAAATACAAGGACGAAAGTCCTTTTGAAGAATGAAATTCTTGTAGCTGAAACCTCAGTTGAAACCAATGTAAAGGATATTCATGTTAACAAGAATCCTCATATAATAGGATGCTGAAAAACCCTTCATTGATGGTATATAGCAAGTCTGCAATATCTCTGTTGTTAGAAAAATTCGGCACTTTTTTAGCCTTGCTATCACAATAACTTTTAATGCCGTGACATACGTAACTCAATTTAGGAAATCTAAGCAATCATTTAGAAATATTTAAAAAAAGGAAGTGAAAACCACCACGCTGGATGCATTTCTTATTGGGTCTCGGCATTACACAAATTGAAACGTGATCGCCAATTCTCTATTACACTAGTTTCATCAATCAACTGAAGCAGTTATAACATCGAAGTTGAAAGAAGAATCCAATGAAAATTGACCTTCAGGTTGAGGTGATGGTGGATGTTCGTGCTCACTAGATGTTGACACCACTGCAGCAATGAACTGTGGAGCGAGCAACGGTGAATGGGAGCTGTAATTCGATCGTTACATAGATCATATATCTCAATGCCATTGCATTGGCCACTTAGGTTGTCGAGTTGGATTTTCTTAAGCAGCCGAACGAAAGCGAAGATGGGGGGGGGGGGGGGGGGGGGGGGGGGGGGTGGATTAAGAAAAGAGGGTGGGAAACGGAATACACTGAATTGAAGCTATTTCCAATGCAAATCGAGCGTCCAGTGTCACTTCTACACTTCTGAACGTTTAACAGCTAAGAATCAATCGTGCTTGAAATAATGAGAGAATGTGACGTTTTTAGGATCCTCCAATTCTTTTTCGATTTTCAGTGTTATTTGCGATCAAATTCATCATATGCATTCTCGTATGTTTTGTAGCAATAGGCAATGCAAAGATAAAACGCAAATCGTTGGGCGATGATGTGCTATTGCGAATTATCTGCTACAGTGCTAAGAATTTTTGCACAACACTGTTGAAATTCAGAGAGGCACACTTTAAAAAAAATTTTTTTTTTTTCAGCAGTGAATATCCCAATAAGCGCACCCCACAGGAAGCAAAATTAGGAAATTCCTGCAGTTAAAACACCTGGAAAAAACTCACCTTGCTTAGTCCCTAATCAAGTATAAACTCATCTCTTTCTTAAATTTGTTTTTGCAGACCTGTATTTGGATAATGAGTTTGTTGGCATGCACATTTGCACATGCAAATTACATCATGAAAAAGTTGTGACTATAAGTGAACGTTCATTTATGCCTGTTTATGTTATCTGTCTCTCCAGCTGTTTGAACTCGACTGTTTATATTGTTTCTATCTTCTATAACATGAGTCGGCCCTCAGCATGGCTTTCAGTTTAATCTATGAAATTCTAGGACAATTATATATGTCGAAATATGCCAAAAAATTTGAATACATTTTGCAATCGCTGGAGTGTGAACGATGGATCATCTACAAGAAGTTTGCATGATTGGCCATCTCGACTAGAACAAAAATGCAAATGGACCAGCTTATGTGAATTCCGCTATGTGAATTCTGATGAACATACAGTGAATGATATTGTGATGACCCTTTGAGCTATTGATGAACGAAATAATTTTTCATATTTTGCAACATTCATAATAGACCGGAAATGTTTTCGGAAATCATGGAAGGATGATCTATTCGGTGCACAACAGAAAAGGCTGACTACGACGAACTTATCTTCATTAACAAAAACTTATCAATTCTCGATTCATTCACTAAATAAAAATGGTAGAAAGAATGTCTTCTTCATAGTGAATATCACAGTTTCTATCGATAGGCGGCTATTATCAACCTCTTAAAAAATGACGATTGGTGATGAAGGTAGAACCCAAAGAATTTGTTGAATTTCTTAGACTCGAGAGAAATCATTTTTCGATAATATTACTTCTCTGTCTCCTTCGGTATATTAGTGAGCGATAAACCATTCTATAATCTAATGAAGACAGTGGCAATCGGTGCTAAAGTTTGACTTAAAAATGGGGAGGTAGCTATGCTGCTTAGCAGATAAAAATGGGGACAACTGAAATATGAATTCATTACAGCCACGTAAGAAGAGCCTGTAAGCAATTTCATTTTTAGAAGATGCGCCGAAATGTGGAAAATCTGAAGTGACGAAGTTACGTTCAATTTGGACAGAGATATTGTGCCTCTGTTCGTGCAGTGTTTAAACAAGTGTTTGTATTTGAGATGGTGCCACTCAGCGGTAGACTGTATCTTTGATAGTTTCCTCTGTCTCATTTTTGAGCTTTTTCAAGTAGTCAACACCGCCTTTACGTTTAACAAAGTATTTTGTCGAAGGATATTAATGACGCGTAAGACTATGCTTTTTGAGGTTGCAGGATTCCTGAATATCAACTTAATTCGTACCCATGATTGGGGTCGTATTCGAGAGGATTACTACTATTAAGTGTGCTGCAGCATAGGCTTCTACGTGAATCCATATTAAGTTATTCCGCTTAAGTGAAGTAATCAAGAAAACTGCACAGGAAGAGCATTACAGCTGGCAAACTTTGTAACGTTTACAGCATTGAGCGGTGATCGCAAGGTGGGAAAAAATTAGTGCACATTTGCAACAGGAATCCATCAAAAGTGAGAGCAACAGCGACGGCAACACAAGCGATTCGTTGCAAATAAGCACAGTTCTAATAACCTTAACGTTCCATCCTTCGGCTAGAGCAGCATTGTTAAAAATTTCCGTGGGGGAAAATCGATGATGTTGCATCGTTTTCGTCTGGGTAGACGACCACACACTAAGCTTTACCTTTCCTGAGCTCACAGGTCGGGCTGACCTATGCTCATATTAATGCCCACATTAACAAGGCCGCCCACTTTTTCGAAGTTTGGAGAAAGGATACATTCACCAAGAGAGATTTTCCATTCAAATGTGATTTGCACTGGAACCTCTTATTTTAGGACGATTTTAACTTTTCTGGAATCCCTACAAGTTAACGTTCAATGCAGTGGCGTTTTTATAGGCATGGGGACCAATACAAAAAAGAAAACTCGACACATTTCGTTCGACTATAATCGAATCATTAAATTTGAAGGAATTAAATCAAAATAAGGGAGCAACAATAGAGGATGCTTCATGGTATTTTGAGTTGTTGTGAGGCTGAGTCATGAAAAGATACTAACGAATTCGTTATTACCACATTCAACCACCTAATGGGACTGATTGACAAATTTTAAGCAACACTGAAAGGTTATTCTTGCTTAATATTGAAGTCACAATAGAATGAATAGAAGTGACCGAACGAGATGCAGCACGGAGTTTAGCGAATTCGGGCGAAGATAAAAGTCATGGATGGAAAACGTGCAAAATAATCCTTTATCTTACCTTATGACGAGTTCTTTTTCCTTCGTAGCGTTCGACTGCTCATCCTAAAACAAACGAAAAGTTATACAGACTGTGAACAATAAAAACCCTGATGTCGAGCAGAATATGTGGTGCAGCAACAATCGCTACTGCACTTTGTGTCATTGAGAGATCGGGTGATTTTTAGGTCATTCGACAAAGTAATTAGGAAGCTCTCCAGCTCTTCCCACCATTCTCCTATATAACCCACTCATCCAGCACTACAACAGGATAATCGAGCTTCTATAACAACATCTAATAGTGCACTGGATGAGCAGTGCTAAATTATTATATCATCACCGGTTTTGTTTCATCAAACGCATTAGACATTCGATTCTTAATGTCTCACTTACTGATCACAAAGTTTTAGTGGGTCCAATCAGTTGTGTAGCGTAAAATACTAGCAAAAGAACGCTCAATATGAAAGCTGAAAATTACAAGACAGCGTGAAGGCAGAAACAGTGAAACCGAAAATTTTTATGTACAATATTTGACAGACGCCCGGTAATGACCACATATTGCGTGGGACAAACGATACAGGAAAGAAAGGTGGGATGAGGAGAGTGGAGGTGTCGCCGCACCACTCCCCATTACGTATGTCACATGAGCTATACCTAATGCGCGTAAATTTCTAACAAAAGACTGCCGATAAAATCTCCTTCGATCTGCTTCAAAAGATTATTTCCTTTGAAAGTTTCAACAGTTGAATAAGAAATAAAAGGGCGCACTCAGTTGATTGCAACACTTTTAATATTTATATATTTTACTGTGCAGAGAAAAAAAATATGATGATCTGGGAAAAAAGAAGAAATTCCCTCAAAATTCAACGCTGCACAATTTTAGTTGCTCCGGGAATTGCTTCATTTTACTGTTCTGATTATTTTACTTTTCCTTTTCACGAATTTCTGGCCAAAACCTGAGGCGAAAGAAAATTTCCGCAAGGAGCTTGTAATTCGGATGGCTAAAGGCAACCCCAAACTGTAGTATTTACAGTTAAAGATGACGTATGTATTGCTGGGCCCAATGACAACATCAGTCGAATATATCACTGAAGAATTTATAAACTATTTTATCTCAGCGCTCATAAAAACATTTTTACTTCAAAGCAAAGAATATATGATGTTGGCGGGGTGGGTACTTTGTTTAATGTTATTACCGCAGCAGATACAGGGAACACAGACAAGATAGCTAGGTGCATGAAAAGGACTGTACCACCCAGCAACCTTGCTCATTTTATGAGGAAAATTTTCTACATTCGAAGAAAATAACACATAATTTTGAAAATGCGGGCAATGGTTTAGGATTTCATGCTACAGACCACTTTGGAGGCGGGCCATTTAAATATGCTTTGAGTTTTTGGAGACTCATATTAGACATTAAGAGGTAAAACAAAAGAATGTGTAACGCATGAAAACGTTAGCTTTTGAATCTCATCACTACATCCTGTCGAACACGCTCGCAATCCGAAATTTCTAGCTGATGAGCAAAGTCACAGTTTTGGAAGGTATTAACGGAAGTGTTTCATTTCACGGTCGCAAGAATAAAATTAGAATCCGCACGAGAGAGCGAATAGTTATCACAGAGCCGGAATTTATTTTCAGTTAAAATGGATGGACGTCAGAACAGTGATCGATCATCCATCGCTGTGCTCAAGCCAACACCCAACGGAGAAACATGCTGTTACGATATCTCAACGCCCACAAATTTCTTCGCTACATATAACACGCGGCAGAAAATAAATTATGTGTTATGATAACACTATACGCTATAAGGCTTAACAGTAGCCATGAAGTCTAGGGAAGAAGGCAAGATTAGTCCTTGTAAACGCGCAAAAAAATGAGGTTTCAATGCAGAGTGCCGAAATGAAAGTGCTGCCATGTTGAAAAGATTCAATACATGCAAGAGGTTCTTCTGAACTGATGAAGAAATGCTACACAAAGAATCTTCAACAGCTAACGACAAAGGTGACCAAAATCATTCTACTGCCAAAAATTCATGCACTCACCTATGACGATAATAAGGTAGTAGTTGCTGAATGACACCTGAATCAGGATAACTGATCACAGAAACAACGAGTTCGAACTGCCTTATGAGGGATATATTGATGGAGCGTGATCGTTCCAGAGAGGAAAAAGATCGACAAGAAATCGGTGAATGCAATAAATATTTGCATTGTAATTGCACTTCAGCATCACCTCCGCCTCGTTCAATATTTTATAGCAATAACATTGTTTTCCTTCAAACTATCGAAAACACGATTGGTTTACAGAATAAAATAAACGTTCGTAACGTATTGCACAAAGTTGTGCAGAAGGCGTTCAATGAATTAAATTTGATGATCTCAAAAAGAAGTGTTGTTATGCGACACACAAATACTTGGCTTCCTCATATGTCAAAGTGACCACTGCCCACAATATAACAACTTTCGTTATAAACGGTGGATGAAGAGAGATACCACATTCGGCGTGCTATTTTCCGATAACAACATGGCATATTTATATTTACCGCTAGTGGAAATTAATTGACACGAAGGTTTCAAAAGGTGAACACTAACGATATGAGGTTAGCATAACATAAAAAGAATGAGCCTGAACGTGTTTCGTTAAATTTGTTTGTTGCATTTATGTCACCCATCACATCGGGCATATGAATCTAACATTAGTAAGCAAAAAGATTCAATTCTCTTTCGATGCGGAACCATTTATCTTCTTTTTAAGAAATTTTATTGCGCAGTTTAATTGCGATTGCGTCGAATCAATACGATCAAAATGTAATAAAAAATCATTCATAGTGCTATTCACATTGTTATCAATTTGCCACAAATTAACGTGCCACTAGACGATAGTGCATCGCTCTACCACTGATGACGCATTTTTGCTGATCATTAGAAAACATAAAATTAACGTGTACATCAAATGAAGAGGTTTCATTAATGCTTTTATGGTAGTTTATAGAAGAGTTAAATGAGCAGCAGAGACCAAAAAAAGCTCCTCTGAATGGACCTTTTCAACGTTTGATAGGGCCGTCAGTACTCCTTCCCCTCACATATCCCCACGTTTCGCTCGTCTCTCTTCCCTTTTTGTATGCTGTGCACTAGTAAGTGGAGCTATGATACTAAGAAATTTAATTGCAAGAAAAGCTGTAGTTTGATGGACAGCACTAACATTCTCCAACTGCCGAGTATAGTATAAACTAAAGCATGAGCGGTCATATACTCTAATTAAGAGTATAAAGCGCTAATACCAAGTACACCAGGCATCAGATTGTATCAGGTAGCTGGTGTTGTGATAACCACACCGACATCCTGCTAATGACATTGGCAACTGCAGCAACAACCAGTACAGAATATGGAGGGAGCAATGTGCAGAATAGAAGTGGTCCAGATGTAGTGATAAATAATAAACGTAGTTGGTGTAAAATATGAACTGAATATAATGGTAGATGATACTGAAGCAGTAGTAACCAGCAATGCTGCAAATAGTACAGTGCAGCAATGGGCTTATTAATATTAACAAATAATATTTGTGATGAAAGTAATAAATTCAGGTCACTGTCATTGTTGCTGTGCAAAATAGCAAGGCAAATCATTTCCACGACCAGAATTTGGTGATTATTCGTTTCACTGTCAGGCGGGAGATGCTGGGTGTCCCCAAACGAGAAAGATAGCGAACAGCAGTTTTCGATATTCTAAGTTCGGACTATCTTGATAACTCATGACGTCATAACGCCAGGGTACAATTCATCATTCGCACTCCCCTAAATTTGCTGTCGCACAATCCTATCACGTGCTGCGACCTCAGGAGGTACATCGAGAGTATTAATAATAGGAACTCGCTGGCACGAGCATATTTACAGAAATGACCGCAACTTCATGACTGGTTGTAAAGAGGAAATAAATACGTATGATATTATGAAAAGCCAACCAAACTGTTTGAAAATACAACACAGCAAAAATTTTGAACAAGTGAGAAAGCATACGAAAGCAGTTGACACGATGTGCGCCTCTGCGCTGCACACAACTCACCAACCACTTTCACAAACCACCTACATAAACTGAAGAACGTCTGTAAATTTCAAAGGAACAACAGCCATAAGTGGTTTTGGCAGGAACCGACTAGTGCATTTGCATGCAACCATTTCTTGTTCAAATGTCAGTGGATGAATGCGGATCAGTGCATCAGCGCGGAATACGCTCTATGTAGGAAGCTCTATATGATGCATATAATTTCTACTGAACTTCGAAACTTTATCCTTAATAGTTCACAAGCTGAAACTGTCGGACACGCAGACAGATACACGACGTCAGTATAAGTCACGTTTGCAAACTGGGTTTGCAAAAAAAGCAATAAAAGCGGAGTTTTTTGCTGATACTTGGTGCAAAAGTGGTGCAAAAGTGCACATTTTGCAAACGAAATCGCAACGCTTTTGGAAGTGCAAATTCTCACATTAATATTTGTTCTCTCAGTCAAGCAGGATGTTGATTTGTGCAGCCGAAGTGAAAGAAAGAAGCCACGTTAGCGTGCAAAGTTTATTCCAAGAATGAGCGTTGAATTGCGCCAGCGAAGAGATTTGTCGCTGTAATATGCTGCGCTATCGCTTCTATTCAAAGATTTCCTCGAAGTGTTGCTTCCGCAACGGCCACTTATGAAGCAATTAAAATTCATCGTATTTATAAGAAAGTCAAATATTTCCTCTCTTCATCCATCAGCTAATAACAATAAATTATCTGCGCAATAAAGAAATCAGAATCTCCTTCAAAGATCACTTCGATATGAAGTTTTAAAGTTACTACGTTAACAATAAAAATAAACGAGCACTGTAAATAAGCTGTTGTCAACAAATGCTCTTTCCGCCGTTTGATGCAATGATCTTGCTTAGCACAATATTTATATTCTCAGGGAGGTGTCCTATGGGATGACAAAGGTTTCACCTTTTGGTAGAATAGCTGAATGGTAGAAAGTTTCAGTGGTAGAAAAAATTTCAGTAGAATTATCGACCAGCATCTTAAGGGAGATTGAGCTATAAATACGCAATGTTTCATGCGCAGTACTTGAAACAATGCTGCAAATGAAAACCCACTTATGGGAACCAGAAAGGTTATGAACAACGACAAGACTAAATACTTTGAATGTGAAGAAAAAGTTTTTTAAAGTGATTCTGGAAACTGGAAAGACAGGAGTAGTGATATTTGCAAAACGCATAGAAAAGAGAATTGGTTCAGAAGTGTTCGCTGAATATAGTGAATTCTTTCGTTCTATTTTAGTACAATATGAAAATATTCTAGCAGGAAATTGAATGCCATTCATAAAACGAATATCGGATGGATTTAAGAAAGCTGAAGAGGAGAGGAAGAATCAAACTCAATTAGCGTAAAAGCGAAGCACAGCATCGTCAAGGGATCGGATGAAGTTCGCTGCGTAATATGCACCACAATGCGAGGTTGCCTAATACAATAGGCTGGCAAGCTGATATTCTCAACAATTGTGTACTATTTAAAAAAAAAAAAAAACATAAATATGACAGCGCTCGAAGAATTGCGTATAGAGAGCTATAATTCTTAACGTAAATATTTTGCGCTCTGGCAGATATATATTGGAGGGATGTGGAGTCGGAGAATGTATCACTCTCTATCCAAATGGATAATCAATTTTGTCAAAAGGAATATAGGGTTATCTTCTCTTGTGATGAAGCACAAAAACACCTCACTTGTGCTTATTCGTGCTCCCACTGGGATTCGGAGATGTCGGAAAAATGAGAAAGGGCACTGAGGAAAATGCATTCGTTGATTATTTTTGAAAGTTCACCATATTTTCTTAGTCTTCAAACCAAATGCACTTTCGGTTCAATATTTCCTCTCGTTGATATCTATAACATTGAACAAAGATGCAAAGAATTCGCATTAAATAGCTGCAACTGCAAATAAGCCAACACAATTCAATGGATTCAAATCAACGCAAAATTGCAATGACAACATTGATATGGAAAAGAAATGAGTGGAGAAAGAGTGTGAAAAAATGAAGGAAGGTTCAGAATAGAAAATAAAAAGCGAAATAGTGCTTTACGCAAGTTTATTTTCGCAGTAATAACACTGAACAGCAATATGGTGAAACTACGACAACGATGACGATGGAAACACATAATTCGTCTCACTAATGAACGACGCTTCGACAAGCCCATCAAAGGTGGTTGCACAACGTGAAAGAGACCTTCGAAAATCGCGACTGTTTTCGGAACAAGACGCTCAAGATTTGAAATGTTTTTGTAAGAAAAGATACCGGCTGAAGACGATGAAAATAAGCGAATATCAAAACGAAAAATGTTGAGAGATACAACTGAAGAGTCAACACGATATGCGCCTTAGTGTTCACTTCATTTCACAAACTAGTTTCACGGCTTACGAACAAACAATGCAGCATAGTGACAATGCCTTCACATTTTAAGCGCCTCATCTACTCGCATAAATCTACAACAAAAACTCGCTTTTTTTTCTTTTTTTTTGCGCTTAGACAGCCGTTATACGTGCTACAGGCGTTAAACATACAAAAACTTATATGTCGTCTAAGTACTCTTCGCTGCCCTTTTCCCAGCTGATGGACTACCTGCCGTACCTTGCGGACTAAATTTCGCAGTGGTTCTCCAGGTGAAACTTAGAGAGATGGACACACACACCCAGGGGGTTATAATAATGGTGAGCCGCCTTAAAAAACACATACGATTGAAATAGTATATAGAAGGAATACAACTTGAACAGTGCATGCAAGGATAGCAATGCATTTGGAGGTTATTATAACGCCATTCAGCAGCAATTTGCTATGCTCTCTGAATAAAAAAAAACATTCCAATTCGTTCGCGCCGAGTAATATAAAAATATCTCTATTGAGATATTATGATTATCATATTCTTCACTCCTCGCTTGCGAAAACAACATTCAGTGACACCTTTATCAACATTCAGCTGCAACTTTTCGACTTTTTGCCTCTAAAATTGTGAAATAATTTTGTGAAATAATTCATGTATTTCTACACGAAAATTGATTGACGGAACGGATATGATATCGTTTGAAAGTGTAATCAGCAATATAAGTAGCCGAAATTGCATAGTTTGCAATGATTAGGAAAGCGTGGACGGATAAAGGTTACTGCGGTTAGGAAATGATTCAGCAGATCATTATCCAAGAAAAGAATGCATGAAAGAGCAGTTTACTTAGTGACGGCCAACTGAAGGATGTGGGAATAAGGTAAAGCGACTAAGCCTTTGAGCAAACGAAGTAGTAACAGAGTTGATCAACTCTGATAGGCGTTGTGTGACACTTCGCGAACGCGAATGATCCCCGTTATTTACACATAATATTCGCGATAGAAAAGTTAACCTGTAGTTTAATAATTTCTGATAGTTCCTGTCCTGCAATCATCAGATCCTTCTTCCACCAGAGCCCATTGGATTCTTTTCAACGGTTTCATAAGCAGCGCTCATTTCGCAAACAAGAAGTTCCAGCAGAAAGAACAGCCTGATAGGGGATTCACAAATGTGACAGCTTCATAAACGGCATTTCAAAGAATTCGCATTTGGTTCTTCATAGAGAATAGCCTTGCAATATGTTGCAACACAGTAAACGAAAAGACACCACTAGAACTTCGTTATCAAAAGAAGGTCACTAAAATCGGAGTACTGACGGCATTGAAATCGCTCCCATGAGTTTCTCAGAGAATAAACATCCTCAGCGGAACAATTGACGATCTACCCGAGTGCACTGATAAGCTCGGCAGATGGTATAGGAATTGAAGAAAATAGACAGGATGAAACGTTTGTTCGTAGCGAGGAACTAGTCACTGCAGCGATAAAAACATGAGGAAAGTGCTCTACTGTGAGGGTGCGGTGCTCGAAGAGAAGTAGAGAAAGTGTTCATCTCGACAAATGCTAGCAACGCTTCAGTATGAGAAACATCAGCAAAACGTACTTGAGTCTCACTACCACTACTCCCACAGCTGTTTCCTGAATACACAAAAACACTTCTCGAAGGTAGGCGCAAAACGCTGACAACTTGAAACAGGTGTTTGACCATGACAGGACGCTGATGTTGAATCAAGGCTTCGGAGCGAAAAGTTTTCCACATACAAGTATTTGCTTGATTAGGTGGCCGAGACTTTTATTTTAAGTGCGCTCGACAAGAAAACCCACATTATTCGCGGCCTAATTTCACTCACATTAGTAATTATAAGAATAGGTATTTAAATATTGTTTACATACGCAAGGATCGCAACAGCGAACTAAATGGCGGTGATTCCATGATTTAATATATGGTCTTTTTGTTTGAGAAAAGGATAATGGAGTGGTGTTTCAGAAATCCTGATAAAAATCCAGAAGTGTCGAACACGAGAACGATCCGACAAGAAGCCAACCGTTATCACCTTAGCACATTTTCACCATTCACAATCTTAAAACAACGCCTGGATAGCATGTGGATTAACTTTGCCAAGGCTGCAACGCTTTGCGCTAGATTTTTTTCTTTTTTTTTTTTCCTTTTTTTTGAGGGAGGAGGGGTAGGAGAAGAAGGGGGAGTAGAGCATCTGCAGCTGAGTTGCTGAATTTGTGGCTGACCAGCTAGAGCGCTGTCAGAAAGCGCTTTTCACATATCGATATCGAAATGCAGGAGACAAAAAAAAACTTCTAAATGGCCTTAATTCAGTAGTGGGCAAATTGAACACTTCAATGATTCATCAGTTTGATTGCAAAAAACGTTGAAAAATTTGTGCATTCCTAGATGATTTTCTTTGAAAATTTTCCATAGCTTCTTTTCAGTTTGATCACGATTAATTTCCTCAACTCTTCCAAGCTAAAGGCTGGCCCGTCAACATAGGGGGGGGAAGAATAGGCGATGAGGTACATATATGTCATTTAAACTTGTGCACAATTGAGCTTCATCTGCTCAACAGCTTTGTTATATCAATGAAAAGGCGTCGTCATCATTAATGCCTCTAAAGGATAATCCAGCCGTTCCTTTAACTTTCAAGTAAACAAGCAACGGAATCGCAATAAATATGTAATTTTACCAGGTAAATGAAAAATCTTTGTTGTGGAGTAAACAAAAGGTTCCATGCATTACTCATTACTCCGTCTAAGTTGCAAGGGCAAAATGCGCAGAGATGCAGAGCAGTGTGTGTTATAATCAACGTGCCTGAACTGCAGACAAACTTTGTTGGAGTACATATAGCGTCTCTTCCATGCCACCGTCCCGCACTGGTCCCTCTCCTCACAGACACTGGTAGGAGAGACCATTTCTTATTACTATTAAATATGTGCTCTCTTTCAGTCTCCTTCGGTCATCACTTCAGTACCCCTCATCCCACAGAAAAATGATTTCAGGAAAAGCTATTTTAATGACGTCCCCTTGATTGTTTCAAATGCTCAAGACCGGTGCTGTACAACTCGGCATCTCATGCAAAAAGGCGTAGTAAAATTTAGCCAGTTGCTACGCGAACCAAAGTTCTAAGTTCTCACGACCCTTCTGGAAGAAATCTATGGCTTTTTCACTGATAGGATGAGATAAATAGAGGTGGGGAACGTTTCCCACTCATTCATTTCTCTCTTCCATCGTTCTCCTGTCATCCCAATCGCTTCTTCTTTGTTTGTTCTCCTCTCTCTCCTCCTACGATCCTCCCCTCCGCGTGATGCCAACAGCAAAAGCAAGACTTTATAAATCGAAAAGAGCTGTCTCTTTTCGATTTATAAAGTATAGTGGTCATGCATTATCATAGTATAAAGAATTGAACTGACTCACTCTGAACTCAGTGGATTGAACTGGCCCCAATCTGCGGCTAAAAGAATAAATGTCGCTGAGTAGCCGCTGTGCCCGCGTTTGCGTGGAAATAACAAACATTTTTGTTGAAATGATAAAATTCGTTCCCACTGCCCTCTGTTGTCAGCTCATGTATCTTTGCAAACATGCAAATTTCCCTGTATATTTCATTACTCGTCATGGCCAAAGTATGCCCTTTCCATGAGTGAGGAGCTGGCTCACTGCCAGAAATCTGAACATACGAGAAAATTCTGTTCACGGACGATGAGAACGCACGCTTGCTAAGCCAGTTGCTTCAGATGTGCTGAAAAGGAGCAGCGTTTAACTGAAGGGTTGACTTCCCTGCATATAATTCTATCCTTCTTGCCAAAAATTTACATACTACTTGCCGGAATTTCGGTTAAAAAATTAGTGAGTTCGTTAAATGAGTGCTGGGATTCAACGATTGAAGGCCTTTTTATTTGCCAACATCCTATCATTTCCAGCACTAAATTATACTTCGAAAACGATTATGCTCATAGATTTGTGGAGGATAGAAAGTTTACCTGTAAATTCTACAGCCATAAGAAGTGAAAGACAAGAATTTGAGAAGCGAGAAGTAAAGTGGAAATGAAAACAAATAGGAAATGTTTAGAGTGCCAATGACTTAAAAATAACTTGATTCTTCAGTCTGCTTCCTAATTCGAAGTTCACAGCACTCCTTGTTGGCTTTTAATCACATGACGAAAGAATGAAAGAGACAAACCTACTTCAATTCAATAGAAGAAATACACAGAAGGGGGCAACTGAAGTATATAAAGAATACACAAAGAGAAAGTTGAAAAACAGATGACCTGCAACAGCCAAAAAAATTTTCAGACCATGCAACACTAAGCAGGCGATGGTGAATGAACGCAGTTTTCGTTATCTAAGATGTAACGAGAAAGAATTCTCGTGCTAAGTAGAACAGTAAACTTACAATAGTAGTACTTGATTTTGATAGTTCCACGGTTTCGAATGCTGCTCCGTCGGGAACACCTGCAAGGTAACGAAGAAAGCAAGATGAGATTGCGAAATTTAGCATGCCTAAGGTACTGCACTTAGATATGTAGTAAAGCTTAGTACCTGTTTAAAGAATACTGTCAAGAAGTGTTGACAAGATCCTCCGAAAGTAAGTAAAATAAAACAGTGGCTAGAGAGAAATTGTCAGTGGCGATTGGCCACACGAATACTTTCTTGAGAAAGCTAGACACGGCATGATTGCATTTAAATGTTGCAATAATATTTGGGCGAATAAACAAACGTTCAACAATGGATGAAAGTACATTATAAACGCGTAGAAAATCAGCTGCTGAACGATAACAGAATGCAAAATTTTGATAAACTTCAGAGTTTTCGACCTGCTGGTGTGTATGAATTACCTCGAGTTTCAAGGCATTCATATGGATTTGGATACTTTCACATTCTTGTCTACTCCTACAAGTGGTGCAAACTGTCCACGCATGCGGTGACATGAGCACGTTCCACTATATGAAAAAAGCCAGAACTAATATCCAACCTCTGGAATCGGCAAGTTGAATATTTATCGCCGGCGATAGGGTCTTTCTTTTGAGACGTTTCTTGCGGAGACGACGTTCTCTTGATTCAGCTCGCTCCTCAGCGCCTGATGTGGATTCGGAGTCCGATGCAGGCTCTCTTGTCTGACTCCTCTGTCTCGACTGGTGACGAGCCACTAGAAATTCTCACTTGACGCACATTAGAACATATCACAAGCACGTAAGAATAGAATCTGTTTTAGATTTTGGTACTAGGAATTTGCGCTATTGATCGGCTTAGGATCGTACACCTGGGTTTCAAGAACTCCGAACACCAAACAAGGCAGGAGAAGTGACTGGACCACCCTTCTCATCTGGTTAGTCAACAAGCTGTGACAAAGCCAACACAATTGCAGTAGGGCAGGTGCTAACATTCATTAACAAACAATATGCCACAAGTTTGATGAGAATCCAGTACAAACAAAAGTAACACTTTTTGCGGCCAAACAGCACAGTTTACCAGCATTACACATGTGGAGAAAAATAAATTTGTCATCACCAAAGCATTAAAAATTTTCTGCAAGAGAAGATCGCCACATCACAAGCAACAAGTCGACGACGTGAGCTGAAATTTGATTTGGCAGCACGCTCAGCAAACCCGCCATTGTAAGTACACAGGTTTGCAAGTTGAAGATCCGGAAAAAAGCGAAGATATACCCGAATAGAATTCACAATACCACTATTAGAGTTTAAAGAATGAACGCCTTCAATATGATGAGGATGAAGTCAGGCCGCCTACTTCTTTCACGGAAGGACATCCTCCTACGAGTCGGATCACCTTCATGGCTGCCCTCACGTATCATAGCACTTTTTGGCAGCAGAGATGTGCGCGAATATGCCGAATCGAGAAGGCTGTCGTTGCTTGATTGCCTTAGGAGGTGCCTTATTCGTGGGGAAGCATCCCTAAAACGATACGACGATACAGTTGGTGAGGAAACAAACAACGAAAAACTTCTTCAAGTGAAAATGCAGTTGTAATTAGGCTGAGCGTTTTATGTGGATATTAAAACGTCGGCATAGCTCTGTTATCAGGATCGGTGTTCGCTGAATATGCAGCCAAACTTCTCTAGCAAGCGGGCAATTCTGGATTCAGAGTATTTTTAAGGAACTTGTTAGAACTATATCATCATAGTTAAGCGCATAGCTCATTCAAAAGCAGGAAAATATGTACCTGAGAATTATTGAAACAAACGGAAAATTTCGAGAAATTTTCTGAAATTTGCCAACCAATTTTTACAAAGATTGCCCGCAGCAGGCCATACACAGTAACGTGTACCATATGCAATACCTTGACATCGACCCATAACGAGCTACCAAAGAATTGTATAAGGCCTCTTGTGGCCGGACGGGAGAGTAACTGCTGAAACAAATATGAAATGCTTTTTTTTCGATAAGGAATGCATATTTCGATTCTTAGTAATATTAAGCCGCCATCGCCAACAATCGGTGTTTGCACATGTCACGGCTAATAATGTCATCTTATCGGAAAGCCTTGTCTGTAACAGTTTTATTTTATGGCTTTAGATTTTGCCTACGTTCCCAACAACAATGGTTTTTTAAAAATCGCATGACTTTCAGGATGGAACCGATCATTTGGTTGCACTTTCAACGTTTCAGGGCAATGGAAGGGCCTAGATGTGCAATTATGAAGATGATAAAGTGGCAAGAGGAGGTCAGGATTAGTGGTCAGAAAGAAAGGAATGAGAGATGAATGTGAGAATGAGAACAAGTAGTGACAATTGTGACGCTTGTGGAACCCAATATATTTGTTAGAGTTTAAAAAGAGAAAAGAAATCAGCTACTGTGGTTCAATTTCTTCCATTTCCGAACACATCGGAAGGCAGTTAACTGAGGTAATTTTAAAATAGCACACTTTCTCAGAGGAGCAATACTTATTGCGTAGTTAGAATGGTTGACACACATCGGCCAGCGGTTGCGGCGATACATTCCACCTCTGACGCATTTAAAGAGATCGATGAGACTTAGGAGATCGTTAATATGGAATCGTTTAACGTTTCTCCCGCATCCCTCATGTAACTTCCTTATCATATTTCTATGATTTTAGAGACGGTTCGATTTGTTAGCTGTGGGATTTTTATTTATATGATTCATGCTGAAAACTATAGACCCTCATTTAACTTAGTCAGGTGGTTGAAGCATTAAGCCTATGACCGACTAATGTGTTGAGAAATCCTCGTCTGCATTTAGAAATGACTTTAAAAGTGAACTGGTACAATTTGAAAATATCTCTGGAATTTAAGAATTGCTCGCATTGCTTCTGGCATCATTAGCACTACCTTCGCGGGAACATAATCCGTTGATTGCTCACACGCTCATAGGCGTCAAAATTGCAAGTAAAAACTGGGAGAAATCCACTGCGCTAACCGGGACATAGGTGTTTCTCTGTATTTCGTAGAGCTACGGCTAGATGGTATAAAGTTCGGTGCACCAAGACTGTATCGCGATGTTAGCGGATAGGTGGTGCTTCGAAGCGCCGAATTTTCGCCGATAGTTGGAACATCGATCGATGACTGGCGTGAACCTCTCCGATAACGCGAGGATCCCTAAATTGGGCATTCAGGAGCAAATATGGACGCGAAGTCTTAGTGGAACGATCCCGATCGTTGTCGCAGATTTAGCACTTAGTGCAGTCAACAAAATTTAATCCGCAATTTTCGTCACAGACATCGCAAACGGTTTTCACCTTGGAATTCAATTAGACTACTTCAAGCTTATAAGAACTGGTTGGAAAAGTCTGAAATTTAACCACTTCAGGGATGTTTTAGTGCTGAAGAACTATGGAAGAAAATTTTGGTTTACGCGTCAGTGAAACTTCCACCTGGTTTTTGATTACTGAAGATATAAAAAGAGCATTGGGGGGTTAGAAATGAGCACCGGCTGGACTATGCATTATGCATACAAACGAGTGGACAGGTGCACCTATTGATAAGGACAGGCGAACTGGAATAGAGAGTTTCAACAACCCAGTGCTGAAATTATTTCTGACGAAATTTTCACGATTAGTGAATGATAGGAAGATACCAAGCAGCAGATAAGCAAGAGCTCGGGACGTAAGTCGCGACTGTTACACACTGGTACGGTGAGATCGTGTAATTCTGATTTGGAAACTAAAACAAAAACCAACCACAGCTGAGTTGTCAACATATGATCTGAGTGCGCTAAGCGAGGATTGCAGTTCATCACCGCTATTCTGGCTGGTTATGCTATTGCGACGAGCACGGCTAGCTGCTAGAGAAGAGACGACCCCTCCAACGTCGTCGCCATGAACGCTCCGCAGACGTGCCGCATCGGCAAGACGCACCCGCCACGGCCGTTCCGGCTTCTGTGTTATGCTGAAAGTACCGTAGAATATAAGCAACAATTTTGCATGGAAAAAGGGCAGAGAACAAAAGGAAAGACAAAGGAAGCAGTTCATAACCCCATGCTTCTTTATGAAACATAAAAAGCCCCACCGTTTTTATGAAAAAAATCTAAATGTAAGCAAAGATATTTTCCAAACTTATGAACTCGTAGAAGACCGTCGAAACATTTTATTAGGAACCCTATTTAGAAGTAAAATAAATTCCAAACAAGAAGTGCACCGTCTCGAATATAAGGTATTTAACTCCGCCTCCTCCCATTACAGGTCAGGTTCCCTTCGATCATACTCTTCCGCCTGCTCCCCTTACACCTCATCACTAAAAACGACGCAAACTGTTCTACCGCCCTCATCTTCGGCATCTTCGACGAGATAAAAAAACCATGCAAGCTTATCCGATCCACCCTCCCCCCCCCCCCCCCCCCCCCCCCCCCCTCCCCCCCCCTCCCTCCCTCCCCGTCATAGCTCCCCATACAAGCGCAATAGAAGCCGGTGAATTCGCGTGAGTAAAGATAGACTGTTAACATCATTTGGAGATTATAATGGCCGTAAAAGCATTACAAGCGAAGCGGAGCAGCAAAACAAAAATTCAAAGGCACTTGATTCAATGCCTCTGGCAAGCCTGCGAAGTCCTCCGAAACCATCAACTCGAGGTGAGTTGATACCGCGTGGGAAGGTGGAATGAAGTTGTCATAAATGTGAGAGGCTTCGGAAGATCTATAGTGGGTGCGGTTAAATTGTGGCGATTGGAGTATATGTTTAAAAGGATTGATGAACGGATTCCTGCATGAAGGCTCCACAATAGCTTAACCAAAAAACAAATTGATGAGCTGATTCTACGTAACTTGATCTGCGCTCAAGAGAATTTCAAATGAAAAAATATGTAGTATCGAGGACCTTGCTAACTGAATAAAAATAAAGGAATTTTTATGGATCGATATCTTCCAAAAATGGCAGCAGGCATGAAAGACTTAAAGCTTCATTTGAAGAAGTTTCATCATCAGTAATAAGTCGTTTATAGCAGATCTATTTGAAATATTTCTTCTACCTATACTGGAGTATGGTTTGGTAATTCACTTTCGTTGAGCTTCCATACAAGCAAGATGGACGAGCCTGCGCAGCCGCATTTGGCAAATAGACTGCTCCAGATCAGAAGCTCAAGTAAACGTGCCGTCGTGGAGCAGTCCGACATCTCTAGAATTCAGAAGGATCGTCATCGATCCAGCGGAAACTCGTAGGGTTACGTGCGAGTTTACTGATGGCGACCGCTCAGGATCTTTCAAATTCGGTTCTTCTAATCGGAATATATGAGAGGATCGGCTGAAGCAAGAAGTGAATAGAACCTAATATGATGTTACAGGATGCCACCTTAGCAATCGTATTATGAGAATCCGCAGCCATCTCGTAAGGACAGAAAAGAGGAAGTTCTGAAAGAAGACAAAAATGCAATGCTATTGAAGCAGTGACGCGATGCATGATGGTCAAGGCTGTGAAATAGCTCCGAGGTGCCCACCCTATAACAATCACTATTTAGTTGATACTGGAGCCGAATACAGATGTGGACTTCTACGTCTAAGAAGAGGTGGAGCGAACAAGTTGGCCGGCTTCATCTTATGGGTTGAAGTCCCTCTTTTCGGAGCCAGGTGCAGTCAGAGGCAAAAGTTCTCGCGATTCACCTCCTCGACTCTGCTTTCAAGGCCTCAAAAAATAGCCCAGACATGATGTATGCGACAGCAATGGAAGCCAGAAAAATGGTGCAATGGACCGCACGGTGTCGAAAGTGTGCGTGCAACATAAATCTTGGCGGGGCCGAATGATGGCCATCGTTGTCTTCATTGCAGTGTTATCAGCAGTGATGAATGCACGTCGTGATTTTGCTCGGAGCACTGTCACACTAGTACGTTGACCTTTTCTTGCATTCTTAGCATTTCCCTTAGTCGGCTCATCCTGCTAAGCTCCTTGGGAAACTGCGAGACGATGGACCTCTTAGACCAAAACTTTATTTCTGTTATACTGACGTGAGCTTAAGCGAATGTTCCGGTCAGTGCTGAAGGATCATAGTGATTTTATACTTACTCCGTTTATCGCAAATGCTTCCTAAATTTCAACAGATGTTGCATCACACGAAAAATAGGGTCGACGGAGAATGATGACAGCTAAGCTAGCCAATAAAGCAATTGCCATCGGAGATGAATTATATGTTTGCTACACCTGACGTACTTCGAGATACTGTTTTCGTTTATGCATTTGATTTCTTGCCTCTGAAACCTTATTCCTCTAGAATGAATATGTCAATGATGAAATTAAGGGAAACTTATGAGCGCATTCACTCAAAAAGGCTAATTTCAATTGTGCTGAAACTAGATGTTCAGCAAGCATTTCCAAAAGTAACTTCCTAAAAAGACTGTCTATCCGATGAATTTGGCGGACAGGGAAAATTCCCCCGAATAGCGAAGGATAGCGTGTTCTCTTAGCAAATTACAACAGCAATTCAACTGCCACAACAAACTTGAAGTAGAAATTAACAAAAGATAGAGGATGATGCTTAAATACTCTTCTTTCGATTCATCGCAATAAGTAATGACGGATGAGATGCCAGGCCGAATGTTCTGTGTTATGGCAAAACTACGTTATTGCTGAGGTCAGCACTCACAAAATACAAGAATTTTCAACATGTTTTCGCAAACGATCGCTAAGATGCACTACTCTTTCCCATGTCTTGGCTTATATGTCTATCAATGTACTCTTTGATCCCAGCAAACAATCCCTAAAAGATGATATGATGAAATTTGAGAAGAGTAACCTCTACGTATGACGAACTTGTATTTGTCGTTTCGCGATCATTCGTTACATACGGTTAAGTCACTCACTGACTCCTAAAGGTTCTATAAGAAAAGGCAGCCAAGCAGGCTTTCTCAGGTCTAGTATAACACGAAGTTTTGAGAGTTTCTAAAACCGATGGATCCCATTTGAAGAATCGGTGCAAAGCGTTTTGCTCATTGTTAAATGCCTTTACAAGTTACTTTTTCAAAGCGCCTCAAAGCGGCGTTGCGTCCGTGCGCACGTGTGAGCATGCACGTATTTGCCTGTCTCTCCAGTAATTTCAAATCAGGTTCAGTTCAGGAATCACCGATCGTAGGATCACGACGCTAGGTGGGTATATTGTACGGCTACAAATCGAGTCGCAAAGAATCACTCCTTTGTGACAGATTTGTATCAATAGCTGCGTCAATTATAATACAAATATAACATACCGCGCATACTGTTGTTAGTTAGCAGATTATGAAAATGGCCACATAAGTAAGCAAAATGCAAAAGCCCACCTACGGCGAGTTTGCTTAACACTCTTCTGCATCTACCTTGCTCAGCAAGGGGCGTTATGATTATCACTGGAGTTATTAAAATATGAACACTGTTTGCACCTAAATGAAATTGCTTCTAGGCGGATCAGGAATATTCTTCAATGGTCCTCGTGTTATGTTCGGGAATTGTTTCATATCGATTTTCAGGAAAACAAAACTAGTCACAAGACCTTATAGGATCAATTCAGCACGATGTAAGCAAACTTGATGTGAACTAAACCGAAGCAAAATAAGGACACAGTATAATCAGTAGCATTGAAACCTGTGTTCCATGTGCAGATACCATCCATAGGGTTCTCTGAAACGCACTTCTATAGCGTTCATCAGAATTAGCGCAGGACATCGTAATGATACGATGATGAACTGATCTGTGGCTAAACGCTAATACAAGGAAGTCGTGATGTTGTTGGGCCGATTGGTCAATAATTTTGATTTTTTCCTGCTAGAATAGCCTACTTTTGTGTTCGAATTCCTACAGTAGATGGAAGTAATTTTATGGATGGTGTTGTTTTATGGTTGACTGCAGCGGATAACGGGTTTATGTTCTGTCACTAAAATTAATGGATGAATTGAAGACATGAATGCAGTGACGAGCAGCACTTTGGCAGCGCCTTCAATGCAACCAGAAAAGATGACTCCATTTTGGGCAACAATTTCTTTCTTCTATGTTCGTTTGTGGTCTCGCTCTTTTATTTCGCGCATACCACACAATCCTCTCTCAACACCTGAAATACTCACTTTACCCTTCCACACTACGAGAAACCGAATTACGCAACACGATGGGTAATAAAAATAGGATAGGTTTTGGTTCTCTGGCAGCTTATATGAGGTTTTTCCCCTATATAACCAGTTAATGAAGTTTTTTATTCACATCAGACATTAAAAGATGCGTTTTCGATAAATTTCCGATATCGGACGTACCACGTTGATTTAATAGCGCCTCACGGCTGACGCATGAAACGATGGGTACTTGAATGCAATAACAGGTAAGAGGGCGAACATACTTTTCATTATCATCCTCATCAGACATCATTCTATCTATGTTCAATTTGGAACGGTTGTGTTTTCGTCTGGCGCAATATTCGGCGATGCCAAATAGCCGCAAGCCATCTTCTTAACTCCTAACATAACGTTTGAATACGAAAACAGCTATCATCAAAGTCATTTTTTTCTCTATCCAGTAGGAGTTACTTCAGAAAGGTCATGATTCAAAACAACCAAAAATGGTTCCTCAAAAGAATACCCGAAAAAGTTTACAGTATTTTCGCGGCAATGGTTACTTAAAATTTAGGTTCAGAACAGTCTTATATTTATACGATCATCTTTCACCGTCTATAGGTTCACAAATGTTTATTTCTTGCTTCACGAGTCTATGCAGCAACAACTATTTCATATATCCAAGTATTTTCTCGTGTGATTGAAACAGATCATATACTAAAAGTGAATTCAATTATAAAGAATTAAAAGAAAAAAATCGTTCATGTTATTAGAATCACTCTCGAAGGATTCTCAATCTCTTGACCTCTACATGCGATGTAAGAAGGGATGGAAAACCACTGAAGCTCATAGCAACGCTTATGGGATCGACTGAAGATATAATTTCTTTATCTGTGCATCTAGTCATTGTTTTTGACCACAGTGATACTGACGGAGATGCGTGAAATTACTTCCAAGAAAAAAACCGACCGGTCGAATGCGGTATAACCAGTATTAAACTGACAACCTAAGGAGATCTCAGAATTCTACCTTTACACTTATATTATCGAATGAAATAATCTTCGACGGTTTTGCCGATGTTTCATATTTTTCTTTGTTGTTATTTCCGTTGCCTCTTGCGTTACTTATCGTCTTGTTCATGTTCACATAATGTGTATACGTTTTCTCACATCCCTATGTCTTGCAGTATAAGAAATTAAATAAAAACTATGAAAAATATGTGAGTCAAAAGAAAGTAGGCAAACAATTAGGCAGAATGTCATCGGAATGTATTTATCGCTGCTGCAAAGATGCAACGCTACGACGACTGAGAGATTTGTAATGCCTCTGTTGATACTGTAGAACTGTTTAGTGGTACTCTGAGGCGAGGACAGCAAGCTCAAATTTCATGCGAGGCAAATAATTTTTCTACGTTTCATCTGAAGCAATGAATCCGTTCTTCACGTCTGTTTTCTTTCCGATACCGATGTCGTGTTCCATCATTACACGTCTCAAGCCAGTACCAACAGCATAAGAAACTGGTGATACAAGCGGAAAAAACCCAATGTCCTTTACGATTAAGGGAAGCTTCTATCTAGGCGGATGCAACAACGTGTAAAACAAATCCAGCTGGTTGTCTTACCTAGCAGAACGCCTTGATGTGGAAGGAGAACGAGCTGAACACTCGTGCACTGCCGATGGCGCGGGAGAAAGTGCCGTCCGTCTAGAATACGGTGACTCGTACGCTGGCCGTGAGGAAACAGCTGTCGAACGACCTGAATTCAAGGTACTACTTATTGAGATGCAGCATTTCTCCGCAAAGGCTGATGGTTACCATTCAAATGAAGACGCAAAAAAAATCATACCTGATAACACCCCGTACCACACGAAGCCTAATAAAATCTCTCATCCAGCACTTCTACTTTCCGCATGCTCGCTCAAAAAGTGCGAGCATCTGCTGCCTCCAGTACGCCTGGATTGCGAATTTCTGCTCATCTCGGAGGGCGAATTACAAGGTTGCGGTCCCTACACAGCGCTGGTATTGCCTAAAGCGAATAGATCTGAAATATACATCGCAAAGCAACACTTTTTTTTTCCGCTAAGTTCCGACGTATTCTGTGAGTAGAATGGCAGAAGCCTTACAAGGACGATGTTTATGACAATTCCTACCTTTCTCCAGTGAAGAGTATCTCGACGAGTTGTACAAGTCTCCCCGATTGGATCCAGCTGAGCTCTCCTTTGCCGTATTTCGAGAAGATAAATAACTGTTAACCAGCGACGATCTCTGAGACGCTGAAAACCTTATGCATTCAACATATGTTCAACTGATAACTGTGCTCATATATTATATATATAGGAAATAATCATACCATTGCAAAGCAAGCAAACCAAAACTTTGCTTATTAGTATAGAGATGCCGCTCATCATTTTGAAGTAAGAAACATTTTGCAGTTTATATCACCCGAAGTAATTTTAGAAATTGTCTAGAAGTGTGGACAGAAAACCAGTAAAACATAGTGACCCTCGTACGCTCGCTCTGAAAGCTGAAGCATCTTCAATGTGCAGATATTACTACTGAAGCTCAAGCAATTCGCGTACACATAATGTCTGAATATTTTTGTTCATCATGTTCACGTTGGCAAATGAAAAAAAGATTAAACACGGAAAGACTCTCAGTAGTTTAGAAATGTGCTATCGAAGATGTTTTTAACGAACTGCGCGGAAAACACAGCGATAGGCAGTGAATCTCCATGAATAATTGATGCGAGATGGGCAGAGGTGGCAATAAAGGCTCGATCTGTCAGCAAGGTGGTAAACGCAAGGGCTGACGGATTGTAAAGCCATTACAATCAATGGCACGCTCTTGGCAAACTTCTCCAAAATGACCTTTGCGTTGTCAATTCTAACTATTTGTGCACTCAGCCCGCGTCATCAACCAGTCCTATATAAAATCCCTATTGCTGGATTCATCCCCAATACCCCATCAACTTTCATTAATTATCAACAGCTGATATATATGCTGTAATGGATCCATAACTCTAGCAGAAACGGCCGACCATGCAAACTTCCTGCAAGCGATACGCTTTTGCATATTTGCATTTGCAAGCGCACTATGTTTGGCAACGATGTGTCTGTGGCCCTTTATTCGTGCACGAATCCTTCATTGTGTATATGTGTGCACATATGTATGCGTTTTACCACTGACAGCCTCAACTCGAGTATCTCTGAAGCCAATGTTTCGTAGTTTGATGGGTACAATGTAGGCATTTGGAGGAATTTTTGTGACTTCCAACTTCATCCACTAACGTCGAAAGGAGTTATGGGCATTTCAAGATTTCAGTAATTGTAACTAATCAGACTCCAGCCCAACTTCACTGAGGGTCAAATAGAAAAAGTTATTTGCGAATTTTTATGAGCGATCAGATCAGCCGAAATAAGATAGCATTATACTGCTCGCTTTGCTATTTGCATCAACTCAGTATGCTTGCTTGTCGTAGAAATGCAATGAAAAATCGTTTATCATGTCAGCTCATCTGGTACGCCTATCCACTTTTTGGATAAGGTCACTTGCAAAATATAAGCCAAGCGGCTGTGAAGTGCCCATGCGGACGCAGCAGCACCTTTTTGTCCATAATTCACTTTATAGCTTAAGGATGATCATAAAGGTTAATGGAAGATGTCAGCCTACAGCTAGTTGATACTCATAAAGTCTTGCAACTCGAGAGTAAACGATTCTAGGACTGAAGCTACGGGACAGGTAGACGAAGCACATGCTCACTCAAAGATAGATATGACCTCACTATAGTGCAGTTTGCATTTGCAAATTTGCGAGGATGCATGAAAGCGTCAGACAAGCTGGTTGACAAGTAACATCGAGGACAAATTTGAAATTTTCTTACACGATTCAGATGCCCATGACGCTCGCTGACTGGGAGATCTGTAGGAAGGAAGGGTATCTCTTGATGGTGACAGCGTGGAACCGCCGAAACGAGATGTTCTTTCGAGAACTGATGATCCGACACCTCTATAATAAATTGATGGCCCATGTCATTGCATAGAATTTCCTATTCTGCGAATGACCACAAACAACGCCTTCTTGGCAGCGCGCAAAAACTGCAGAAAAGATAGCTGTGGGTAGAGGGTTGTACTACTTCCGGCTGGTGTTTTTTACGGGTAGACCCCTGCCATTATCAGTACCTCGCAGATTCACCTTTCCTTCGTTACCGATACTCATCCGCGTTACCTTCTATGACGTTGCTCTACCATTTCCACAAACTTGTTTCCTTTAACGTTTTCAGTGATCCGAAGTTCCTACCGTTCACATTCTGCTCTGGCTGATTTCGAGTGATTTAATTTACGTGGAAAAAAGCTGTGGTCACCTACGCTAAGATGTTCTTCGTACGGCTCGCTTCTCTGATTGCACCTTTTGGTGGACTGTGAGGTTCATGATGTGGTGATTTTCCATCGTCTTTCCCGCCAGATTCAAGAAGAGGACTCTGTTCCTGAGCTTTCCATGCACGTTTGTTCATCTTTTGGAACCGAAACTCCAGAAAACCTTTCTTCCCTCTCAATTCCTCAGTCTTACTGAAAATCCTATATGCTGGCAGTAAGCGCCTATGTCGTTGCCCCTATTGTTGTGTTCATGCATGATTAGGTAGCCAGAGTAGAGACACTATAAGAAGTAATTGAATCACGTCAAGAAGTATGCTGTTTTTTAGAGTTGAGCGAGAGTTAGGAATAGGGAGGAGTGAAAGAACAGGATAGATAGGGAGAATATGGGGTAAAAAAAACAGCAAACTGTGGACTGGTCTCAACGACGATAATCAGTCAAAGCAACAGGCGGTGTGCAATGAGTTTGCTCGCACAGCTCTGTCTTCCTTAATCACGCGTTCACTTTACTTGCATTACACAGCCCTTTAATCACAATAAATATTGGGCATCAGTTGAAGAAAAGCGAAGCAAACGCGGTAGCTATGGGATTCCCGATTTTAGTGTTTTATTAAGAATTTCAGTTAATGTGATAAGTTCCCCAAACTGCCGCAGACCGGGTGAGTTAAGATGCTACGGCAAAATTTGTTTGAAGGAATAGGTCAATAATACTTTCTAAGAAATCCATATGTGATTCAAAAAATAAATTGTTGTTGAAATTTATAGGCAGTTTGAATGATGATATTTGAGCGCTTCTTTGAGAACAATTCGGGAAAAAAGAACTTTTTTTTTGTGTCGTAGCTGATGATAGAAGCAGGCTTACCCGGTGTCGGTAAAGCGCCTCGATGGCGGCTGTGAGCCGAAGCGCGATGTGGTCGATGTGGAGAACGCACCGGGGAATGATGACTTCTGGGCTGAGTCGAGTGCCATGGCTAGTCGGCTTGCGTGGCCGCGACCTCCGAGCGGTTTGTTCCAACGCACCGAATTCCAACTAACAAATGCACAATTTTTACTCTTCATTTCGCCACCAGCAGCGCATCTCTATCTCATCTACCTTTGCTGCGCACATGGGAAAAAAAAGAAAGAAAAACCAATTCACACGTCACAAAAATCCATCGCGTCGGCTCTTTTAGCTCGTCATATACTAATTCTGTTCACCGATAGTATGAGCGCATCTCTGTGATATCAACGATTTTCTTAAACTTATCCATTGCTGGTTATGATTAAACTATCATAATCCACAGAATCCATATGATAAAAATCCACTCTAATAATCAGTTATTGGTTAAAACCAGCTGCTGGTTTTGACAAGGTTTCCACTTAATCACTGACTTTAGCTTTCCAAAATATGATTACGTTAGCATATCTAAACATGATTAGGTAGAACGGAGAGACTTATAAGTCAGCTGACGTGATATGCCTTTCGCAAACTTCTTTGCTGGTGAATTTAATGCTTTCTTTCGTCTAGATAATCGGATTACCGTCTGACATAAAACTTGGAAGATATGGGAAAAAAAGTCGTCTCCACTAACCAAATTCTAACCTCCACTTCACACCCCCATATGCCGTGCCTAAGAAGATCCATATCTGCGAATATCGGAGTTTATAATGAAGACTTTACGATATGGGAGTGTACAAACGATTCCGAAAAGAAAAGAAATCTCATAGCTTGCAACCAAAGAATTTTATGAAATTGTACTTCAAGCGCATTATGTGAAACAAATGTGAAGTGCTACAACGATCATGCCAGTGGCACGTTCACTTTACTTATGAATAAGAATACCAATGACGAATTCTTTATCTCTATTTTATGTTTTGAGAGAATGTTCCCATCCTACCAAGCGGCCGTTGAAGTTGACGACTTACTAGTACCATCGTTAATCACGGTCAACTTTATCAGCTTCTACACCGAGATTAACACAACTAAGAGAGATGGGAAGGAGAAGAGAAGGAGGCAGAATATAGATTTCTGAGCCTTCATTTATAAGCGTAAGCAAAAAAAAAGAGAAAAATTGAAGTTTCGAGAGGTTACGTGCTCTCAGCTGCGTTCTTTCCATCAAGAAAATATGGAAATCTCACCGTTCTAATAAAGTGGTAAAGCTTATACTCTAATTCTTTTTTTAATGATGAACCTTCTTGCATTTTAGCATGAATTTCATGTTTTCTCAATTATTACTATGTCGATTAATATAAACCAAAATTTTTTACCTTCCTTTTCTGGGACCCTTAAGAAAAATTTGGTCAGAAGCATAATCTCAAACACCCGCAAACATTACAGCAAAAGAAAACAATTTCCATTACTTCCATTACACTGGCAAACTTTTAAAGACATCAACATAAACAATCAGATGAACTTTATAAATAGAAATATCCCCTTGGTGTTTTATGTTCTCTCATTAACTTCTTCGAGCTATTGCTAAGAAAATGTAAACATTCGAGTGCAATTAACTCCCATTCATCACATTCAAATTCTGTCCCTTAAAACTTTCTTTCAGCTCGTTGAAGGTTGGCACTTGAAGTATCCCCTCTTCAAATAATAAACAAACAGTACGTCCATTACTGGAAATTAGAATGAAGTTTGTCTGAAATCGAGACACTTCCGAAAAGAGCATTCAATTGCACAGAAATCCCAAAAATGTTTTAATCGTAAAAAGCTGCTCAACGTACGTGTATAATATGAAATTTTTCTTAGGAGGAAATGAAAGACAAAATGCGTTCTGGTAATCGGTAACTCGCTGAATGCCAAAAATAAGTTGCCAACTTTTTGATGAAGATAGAGGATCTGAAGGATTTATCGCAAGTGAACGCGAAAAAATCTTCAACAACAAAACGATAAGAATAAGGACTATTTTGTCTCAAAAACAGCTGCGAGCATTTTATTATAGCCTTCCAGCTGATATTTCAGAGACCATATGAAAAAAAAAATGAACGGTCTGCACTGAATGTAGCTCGTGAACCCTCAAAATAACCACACGTTAGGCAGAAAACTCGGTTTTAGCTAATGCCCCTGACTCGTGAAATTCCACATACAAAAATACATTACACATATCTGAACAGTTTCTAAGTGTTTCTGAAAGTTTGCATTCGTAATGCACAACATAGTAACGTCATACTGCACTTGTATGTCTCCATGTTTTCTTGTTCCCCTATTGGAGCAAACAGTGCTAGAGATTAGAGATATGATAATTACTCACATCGTAGGAGATCACCTGAACTATTTTCCACACTAATCTATCGACTTTTCGAAAGGCCTAGACTATAATTCTCAAAAAGTTGGAAAAATTTTGCACCGATCGGATGGCGATAAGTGAATTATTCGTGGATTTGTGCAGATGGCCGTTATTCCCTTGATGCGTTGCGCGCATTAAGGCATAACTGTGCACGTTTTGTCACTCTTTGATGCATTACGAAAATGATTAGTTAAAAGAGTTAAATGCAAAAGCGATCAACTTCGCATATGGTCCTTTTTAGGAGCGAGGGGGGAGGCGGGTTTGAAACACAGAAATAGTAGATAATTGTGACAGAAATGATAGAATTAAATAAAAATTCCATCGATATGTATGCCTTTATTTCCATGGCTATTGAGCCTCAGCATTTGCATCTAAAAGAATTAGACGATCTCGAATTTGACAGAAAATCTAAAGAATTAAGCGAATTGATTGTTTCTGAACGTTGACTAATAACCCACATGCCCACCAAGCAATTCCATTGAATATACTTACCTCGTACCGTATGAATGCGGCTCAACAGTAGAAGTAATGGAGCGCGCTGATGTAGCCCCGCTAGCACCGCTGTTGCCCCATCGTCGATGATAGATTGCCGTCGACATAGCTAGCAACTAGAAACCGACTGCACACAATATACACCGCAATAAGCAAATTCGATAGAAATCTCTGCTAAGAAAGCAGTGTATATTTGTCAGATATCATCGGAATAAATGGAGTGCATCGATGCGTGTATCGATGCAAATACACACAGAAACCAATAGACGAATATGCTTCTCGACATGGAGTGAGGAACACCGAAAGGATAACGAGACAGCTCAGCCAGAAGTCGGGCCGACTGCGGAGCCCCGCTTGAGAACCACTTCTGAAAATTAAACATTATTTTTAAGCCAATTTTTTTTTGTTATCTAGTGCACAGAAAAGCAGTTATTCCTTGTTTTGGTATGAAGCATTCGTCGAAGAAAGCTTTTGTCGAGCGAAAATCTCATTTTGACTATCATCAACTCCCTCATCTCCCCTTTTTCTTCCATCCCCTCCTCCCGCTGCCCCGCTCTTTAGTTCAAAATTTAGGCTTTCGTTAAGAACGTTGAGTAGTTCGAAGCTTTGAATTTATGAAACAGAGGCCGTAAAAATGCAAACGTGGTCGCCTCAATACAGAGCAATCCACGGCCCGCTTCACGAGACAACGCAAAGGAAGCGAGCAAGCAATTTTGAAGATTGCAGTGTTTCAATGAAACGTTGCCTCTCTAAAACATCACTTTACCGTGGGTTCTGTGAAGAGGTTTGCAGCCATTTATGATAGCCGAGTTCAGAAAAGCCGTTTTTCAATAATGTTTCAAAACGGATCTCAGCAGAAGGAAAATCTTTAAGGCAACCACGAATAGTACAACCATTGTTTTTGTTATTTCCACTATTGAGTTACTTCCAGTTAACATCACTTCTATCAAATTTTTGCCACCTCCATCTCTGACCAATTCAGATGCGAAAAGACTCCCATCAAAGGCCCGAAAGGAATTTAAGAGAACTTTTGAGAAATTTTGCGAGCCTGCCAAAAAGTCTTCATTAATTTGGACCACAAAGATGGAAGAAATTCTTTGGAAACTTCCCTGCGCACTTCCCGTTATAAAGAATCATGAAATTTATAAGTGAAGTAATATTTATTAATGAAACGAATTAAAGGCGTTGAATGCATTTGTATTGATATGAACAATGTGATGCTAACCATGGACAAAAATGTAGCTGGACTAATGAATTGGAGATGCTGTTATCAAAGGGTGCCTAGGATTAACAGAGGAGCAGTTTGGAAGCAAGGAGGAGGGGACTTGGAGAACATCAGCTGCACTTTATTCTAGATGTTACTAAACATAAATGTTGTAGCATTCTAGCAGACAGGATATTTCATCCGAAGTGAATGACGATACGTTCTACTATCAACTCCGAATGATAGAGGTGAAATATTTACATCGAAGGGAAGCATTGAGCAATCCATAAACAATAGCCAGATCGCGCTCAAATCAACGCAATAATGAGGCTTATATTGTAAAAACAGGGCATCAATTCTTGCAACAATGCTGCTAGATGACGTAACGAAGAACCTTCCAATCGTGAACAAAATTTATAAAATTTCCACCTAGGTAGCCTCTCAAACAGTAGAAGAACAAGATACAAGAGAACGGTTTTCTATGATCTCGTATAGGATGAAACGTAGGCAACATACGCATTTGTGAATATAACAGTGTCGTTCATTGTTAATATGTGGAAACTACTGGATAAACACGAAGCCCGTGAAACAATGGATCTTCAATAAGGCCAAAGGAAAGGGCCATCAGAAACGACAACACTCAAGTGACGAACAATGTCAGCTGCAGCTATTTTGTTTCATCAACGAAACGATCCATTTGCAGATTGTGCAAAGAAAAGTGGACAATCGAAGATTAAAGATGAGCATACAACGATTTACTAACTTGGTCATGAAAAAGTGAAGACCGTGACAGTGCGCTGTTTCCATCATGGGAGCACAACTTCATGCCATCTGCAATAACTTACCTACCGTTACGCTAATATGGCACACTATTAACGACAGATATGAATTAACGCTCACGGAGGTGCAATCATTCATAATAATGTACTGCTTAGGGTCTATGAGGAAAGGTTTACGATGTCAGTAACGACTCATTCATTTCTTATCGAGCAGTCTGAGCATTCAGAACAGAGTAGATGTCTGATAGTGGACAGCTAATTGAATCTCAGTTAAGCGTTGTGGAGGGAAGTTGGATTGAAAAGAAGAGCAAATGATGCTGAGGAAACGGAAAGCAATATGGGTTTTGACACTGATGTTTATTGTCTTAAAAACATCGATAACTAACAGCGTGGTTTTTTTGGGGGCGGCGGAGGGGGGGGGGGTATTTCGAAGACGATATATCCTTCAAATAAATTGGGAGGGCAGGTTGAAAATGTGAAGAATCTGTGTGAAGTCTGTCTACGCGCACAACTATGCACTCGAGATTTCGCCTCCTTCTGTCATTCGCTACAAACTTTGAAGATCGAGATGATGGTTTTCATCCCTAGTTATGATAAGCACGACAACTATAGTTTAGAATAAAACCGTAGTTGCAGCTGTGCAAAAACAGTTCCGCAGTGAGGCACTATGTCGAGAGATGTTTTGCATTTTAACCATAGTCTTCTTCACACATATCAACAACGGAGACGCCCGGTAGGTGTGAAATGCTGTTAGGCAGCAGAAATAGTGCAAAGATGTCACCGCAGCAAATGAAGGGCTAAAAAACAACGTATCCTATTAAGCTACACTTCAATAGCTTCACTTAAGTTGAGCTTACTTCATTTCAGCAACATCTTACTTCCATTTCAAATTCTCCTTCGAATGGCATTAGTCTTCCTCATCCACAATGACATTAAGCGCTTTCGAACGGGAAATAAGCGACATGCGAAGCAATCATGATCTATGCCATAATTAATTTGAACTTTGGACGGAACCTTGAAAATTCGGCTATAGGAAGTAAAATAAAATTTGGAACTGAATTTACATACTAAAAGATATAAAAAAGTCGTCAAATATGAGGACGATCTAGAAAATGTTGCTGCAGTTACCACACTTCTGAGTGCTGCAAAATGTTGCTATTAATCTGTGCAAAAAGAAATATTTTGAAGCTAACGGGATTTGCCGGTGACTTATGTTGTCTCAAAATCGGTGCTGTGGCAAGCTAGGACAAAAATTACCAGCGAGCGTTAATGGCCTTGCTTCGCCATTCAAGTGACCATGATAATTTTAAAAATATTATCAGCAGTGAAATATTACACGCGACGAAATTTTTTCAACAGAAAGCATACTTCCGACAAATTCAGTACAAAATTCCGTTCGATTATATAATTTTATCACTCTTGCAGGTTAATATACAGGCGAAATAAAAATTTGAATACTGTAGCGATGTCCGCTGAATTAATTTCGGTTGGGAAATTTCGGTAGAAAGTTCGTAGCAGAAAGAAGAAATTGGCTGAGAAAATCGGCAGCAATCGACCTTCCAAACGATTATCAATGAACTTTGAAACGTTAGAATTAACATCGGTGAGTGACCATCGTGCTTTCAGTGCGCCTGTCCAGCATTGCATCTTTCGTCGATGAACAAGCACTATTAGAACATCACTATATTTTTCAAAAATATACAATACCCATGTTGTCATGTTGTCCGGGAACCATTTTGGAGTTATGCATCACTTTCTTCAATCTACGCCACATAAACCAATCCTGAATGCAGATGACGCCAACGCTCACCTTAACGAAAAAATAATAGATGCATAGAATGTGCAGAAATATGGACACCCACTTTGAAAAATTAAATTAGTTGCAAAATTAATGGCAACGGACATTCGTCTCCAACACTGTTGCATCCGAATAAAATAGTCTCCTATGCAAAATTTCGTAAAGTAAATCGCATTTGTTCGAATATCATCTTGAATAGAAGTGTCCGCTGTATTGCGATGAAAAGTGCAGAAACAACTGCCTAATATGAGCTTAATCATCCATATACTTCACCTTCTCGAAGACTGTAGTGAAGAACAGAACAGTCTGCCATGCCTAATCAAAACTTAACGGAGGTTTATACAGAATAAGCCGACAGACAGCAAGACAGTAAATACAGCTCTCATAGCTTGCATGGCCCGCTGAGGAAACACACCTCTTACACCCCTTCATGTCGGGCATGGCGAAGCCGACTACGCTAGGCAGAAGGAACATCACATGCAAAAGCTCTCGAAGCATTCACTACATATGCGCATGACGCATTTTCCAACTATTCACTAAAACCTCGCTTGAGAAGGTTGACCAATTGTTCACTGAACTCTCACAATTGCCAAATGTTCCGTGTTCTCTGTAGTGAACAGTGGAAGAAGCCAACTTTATTTACGGACACAAAGGTAATAAAAAATTTTGGAAATAATGACTGCTCTTTCGAGAAGCGTAATCAGTGTTTTAAAAAAGAAGGAGTTTACATTTGGTCTGCCCTTTAAAATTCCGTTTTCTTTCAAAGTCATAGTCTTTCAAATTTTATCATAGTTCGAATGTCAACGGACACTCCAGACAATATGCATACATTCCAAACTTACCGACCTGTGCAGACATTGCACAAATGCCACTTGGGTTAATACACATTCGGCATATTAAGAGTATTGAAATACGTTCTACTCGAGAAGTAAAATGGCAGCAATAAAACTGTAAATTGTTCAAATCATTCTCTAAATAAGGATCCATTTCCAGCTGAAACTTCTACCTCTGGAGCTGCAAAAATGTGGTCCCTGGAGCATCTACTAAAGAAATATTTCTGCACCCAGTGCACTTAAAATATCTGAATATATTTGCATGGGTTGACAAAATTGTCGCGAATTTAAAGTACGAAGATCTTATCTCGATCGGAGCCGGTAAACACTCTCATGATATCGCTTCTTTTCCCTTCCCGCACCCCCTCTAGCAGCTGAGGAGCCCAACTCACCGCAAAACTCCATCAACAGCTTTTTCTTTCATCCGCCTATCTTCTGCTTGTTCTGCCTCAAATAAGAATACACTGTCTTCCTTTGCCCTTACTTATCCTGACTCACCCATGGTAGGCTCGATGTTACCATATCCTGATAAACATTTTGTTTCACGTTAGACCATCCGGTCGGTTGAAATTTATGGTCTGACTGATTCAACAAAAATGTCGGCAAAAGAGTAATAAAGTTCCATGAACGCGCTTCTTAAAGAAGGGAGACTTCACTGATGAAGGGAACGTGCATTGAAAACGAAGTTTCATGCATCAAAACTTCATCTTACAAATGACGAGCATTTCGACTGGAAAGATTGCTGAACTCGAACACTATCGCAGTCACAGTAACACATACACAAAATTTTAAACTCCATTCGGCACTAAAACCGAAATATGTCGTGCGATGTTCTACAGGTTAACTCTACGGGATTAAACGCCGTAGATGAGCTGATCAATGCAAGAGCAACAACTGACTATAGTTAAACACATGCGAAATGTTTTGATGTTTTCAATTTTGGCGACTGTGTGCGACTGTCATAAAAAGTGGGACGCAATCCGTTATAGGAAGTCACAAGAGAAGAGCCCAGATACCCACTTCTATATGTCGGTCACCTCTGCGGTATTAGTCCGCAGTGGTCCGCTGTTAGGAGTTTCGGCTTCATTAGGTTCACATTTCCAGAACCACAATAAAATTAATTTGGCTCATCCAAAAACATTGAGGATACAGATTTTTCCGCCCTCAGCAATCATTCACGATATAGAGATCGAGAAAGTTGCAGGTGGAAAGGTGGAAGGGCATAACGAAAAAACGGATTCTATAGGTAGCCAGTACTGCGAATAGCGATTTGAGTTCAATATACGTCATAATTACGAACAAGAATTTCCAATATTCATGACCCACATCCATAGCTGATATTTTATAGCCCTATTTGCGAAAAAATGTTCAAAATCCAGCTAATGAGGCCATAAAATGCGAAAGTTTTCATCGACAGATCATTCAGACGTATGGCTGTTGATGACGTCTCAGCCTTCACGAAGATGTCGCGGTACTAGTGTTAAAAATTTTGATGGCTTCAAAAACCATTTCCACGGATACATAAGCCGACAAGACTGGCAACTACTCTTTGAAGTGAAGTGACCTGTTGGAGAGAGGATTAACGCACATGTGACTTGAAAGCAGCGAAAAAAATTTATAAACAAGTGTGGCGAAATGCAAAGGCAGATAGCTTACTACACAGGTATGCTAACGTAACACAAGGGGCAATATTACACAATGAGAGCAATGAGGAACACTGTGAGCACGCGAACAAAGGGAATGTCAGTGTGTAGCGAATGATTTCGTAGATGATTGATAGAATTTTTTCACTATCAACCATATCAACGTATGAGAATTGTCGTTTATCTGATCCTCATTACGATCTTTCCTTACAGAGGTTAGAAGGACTTACTAATGTATCATTTGCTAATTGCTAATATTCGATGACAGATAAGTCTGCGGCTTCACCTTATGAATTATAGCACAAATATGCAACATCATGTATGACTGTTACATAATACCGCAATCCTTTCATAAGTATAATGTGAACAACTGTTGATGGCCGATGAAGCAATAGAATATTCAGCACAATTTGTGTTTGTCGCTTATCAACCTGAATTAACTGATCTGAGGCAAATCTACGAACACATTTTAAGGTAACGCATTAAAATTTCTGAAGCACAAAAAAGAAGGGCAGTGATCATGACGCTCCATATCTGTTAAGATAAACGCAACCGACGCCTTGTTCAAATCCCCCGTAACATTAAGTAACATTTTTTCCCCTCATATTCGAAAATATGGTATGGTAAATATAACAGGAGTAATGAAGTGCGCCAAAATCATCGTAAATCTGACTTATATAAGCAGCTGGTACCTCCACAAAGAGAATCAAAGAATAGAAAGGAGGACATTTTATTGATGCAACGGCACAACATAGCAGAGCTTCTTTTCAGCCTTATGAGATTTTAAAATTAACAATTAAATGGCCTTGAAACCTTTTGCAAATGGGGAATATTTTGGTTGGGTTTTGCTGTAACCGAGACTTGTATAACTCTGAACAATTGCCTAATGACAATAAACAAGCGGATTTCATTGAAAAAGCTCCGAAAATTGTCCACTTCCAGAAAATAAACACCAGCTGAGGTCAGGCAAAAGAGTCATCTGAATAAGATGCCGAGTATTGCAAAAGAAGTTTGTTGTAAATAAAACAACAAGAAACCTTCAAGTCGATCGTGCTCTAGTTGTGAAAGTCATTGGAATGTATTGAAGGGTCACCACAGTTCAGCGGGTCACTGAAAATGAAAGAAGCGACATCTTCACATGAAGTGCAGAGATACAAATTCTCAACCGGAAGAGGAAAGGAGGAGGCTTCATCTAGGAATCAGTTTAGGATACACTCCTTAAAATGTTTAGGTTTGGTTTGTCAAATGAAGCCTAAAACATTCATTTCGTTGCGGAACTATTCAGAATGAACTAAACAATGATAACAACGATGGTTGCCCAGAATTAGAACTGCAGCTTATTATAAAGAAGAGCGTGATAAGGTTTAGTAGAGCATTCATACCTTAGCAGTGACTGTGAGCACTTTATTTACTCTGTGCTTCTTGCACGGTTAAATACACAGATTTTATGGAGGAGAATTATTTACTACAATTTTATCGATATCATCTTCCAAGTTCTCGTCTCACTTCGACACATCAAAACAATTCCTGCAATTTCCTCATCCACAGTTCTTACCTTTTCCACACCTTCTTCCTTCATCCACCTAATAACAGCGTTCGTCTTATCAATGATTACACTACAAACGGTTCCTCCCCACCCAGAAGCAGCTTCAAGTAAACACTGAAAAGAATGGTGAGGAGAATGAAGCCATTTCCAGTAGCGCACTAGGGAAGAGAACAGGATATTTGATCCCATTTCATGCAAACATTGCACAGAATTCCACTAAGGATTCCTCTGAAACAATAAACGGAGAAAATGGAAGCATAAGCAACAATAATCAACAAAAGAATATTCGGTGCCTCACATTCGACTGTGCCGAGAATACTGCAGTCAAAATATTGAAAAAAAGAATTTCACATAATGCTCTCGAATCGCGACAAATCCACTACTTCTCACGATGCGCTCTTCTCGCTTATTCACATCTAGACACTACAATCGAAAACGACCGTTATTCTGCTAGTACAAAACCAAAAGACAGAATACTTCAAATGAGAACCACAGTGAAAAGGTCTGATGTAGAAAAACATTCCTATTCACTCCCTATTCCTTCCGAATAAACTTTCTCCCCCTCTGAAGGCATCATCCCCACAATCCCTCTACCTCCTCCATTCTTCTGTTCAAAATTCAGCATTCCCTCATATACGTTCCCTTTTCGAGGGCACGTTATCGCCAATTCTGTTTGAATTCTGTTTCCATTGAAGTTAGCCCCTCACCTAGCCATAAGGTGCTCACAACCTCTTTCGAATCTCGCTCCCTTTCACGGAAGATGAAGCTTTATCCCATCCGAGAATTTGGATTTGAGATTCATAAATATTATTAGAAAAGTGAGCGAAGTTCGGCTGTTTCTTTGGTTGATAATATAAGCACGTAAAAAAGCGTGTTAAATGAGTTAACACATTATGCGCCTTCACAATCCCCCATCATGAGGTCACTTGTTTGGAAAAATGCCATTAATTACTGAAGCATGCACAACAAGGTACTTTCATCATATTTGATAACAATCTACAAAAGGTTCCCATTTTTGTGACACAGTAGGCGCAATCGTCCAATCGTGCACATAGCTGTTAAATGTAAAAGCTTATATGATTAGTGTGTCCATGTTTCTTATCAAAAACATCGAAAAATGAAAAAAAAAAACCGTTGGCAAGGAAGTGGAATGGAGGAAGTGGGACTAACTAAACTTAAATGAAAAATCGATCGTAGTTAAAAAATGTAGTTTCAGATATCTCTCACGCAAGGTCAAATGAGTGTTACGACGCTCGTTCGTTGTAAGCTACTTTCCAATCAGTAGACGCTATGTAGTAGCCTTTGCCAGATCACAATGAGACGTCACTGTGTGTTTGCATCTCAAAGGACTGGAAACAAGTTGGATTTCTATGAGACCATTCATCTGCAACTTCATTACCTATGAGATCAAGTTTCCCATAACAATTAGCAAAACACAGCTTAATTGGATTCCCCGCTTGTAGTTTGTTCATAACATAAACGTTGGAAATGAGAAGAGCTCTTTTATTTGCTTTCAATGAAATATTTATTTAAAGAATACTAAAAGCGACGTGCAAATTGCGATGATGCAAATGTGGCTATGCGAAGAGGTGAGATAGTACACTCGACGTGGGTTGAAGCAGCAGCTGACACCATCCCCTCCCACTATCCGCAAACTGCTTCGTTATGCTATAGCTCATCCGTCACAACTCTCTTGAAGTAGTATAGCCAACTCGAAGCAATGACGGAGCCTTAATCATTACTCAACCCATCACGTGAAGAATATCTATGGCGTGCACATGATGAATATCTTTGGCTTGCACACTACACAATATTTTCAATCAAGTTTATCTCGGAGAAGAAAAAATCCTCATAATGGGAGAAATCAATAAAAGAATTGCTAGATTTTTTCTATGAAACAATAGCGCTGGTTAAGCAACGATTAAATGTTGTAATATGAAGCAAAAACACCGCATTGTTCTGCCGAAATCATAATGCATTCAACCAAAGTGGAGATAAAAATCCACATTGCGAAACCCACTGAGCTCTATCAAGCGGAAAAAACGAATACCATTTACCCTCTACAAGAATATTTTAAAAGTTGGTTCCTTTCCTTCGTGAACAGGTCATACCAGTTTAGGATAAAAGCCTAGAAAGATATCAACCAAAATATTATATTAACCAAGATATCAAAGGTTTTAGTATTAGTGTCAAAGAGCTTTAGCAATATTATGTTGCGTAGAAACAAAATTTCTCATGAAAAGCTTTCTTCCATCGCTGTTAATATATCACAGAGTTTTCTTCAGATGGGTGAGCAATGGTTTTTGTTGACGGAAAAGCACAGACATGGTGCATAGAAAGGGGGAAATTTATGACATGGCCACTGTCACAGAGCTGGCTGCAACGTTCAAATGTTTATTACATTCAAAAAAGACGTGTGATTCATGTCTCAGATATTACCACTTTACGTTTTAAAGCATTCATTAGAAGGGCGATGGCGAAGCCGGCAGACACGATATGCCGATGAACGAATACAACCACAGTGTATATAGATGTGAGATGCACAAATTTGCTTCACCTTTGGAAAAAATAATGATATATGGAAGAAACTCGACCAGGTGTACAAAGGAAAGAGGTTGTAAAAGACGAATGCAGAGAGCACATGACGCAGCGCGTATAGTCATGGACGGAGCCCGTATATAGAATTCCTGCTTAGCTTGGAGTGAGACGAAGAAATAGGTAGAGGTTCAAACGACAGCGTCTTTAGATAGGGACATCACATCGCGGACGAAATCATTTTTGAGCCATCCGTAACAAACGGCTCCTTCAGTGCGGACACATGAAATACGTTGCATAAGTTTTGTCTTTCAAAACCTCATCCACTGATCAACCATTATTAGACTCAGGAGCATATATCGCAGCAAGATATCATAGGACTAAACCCTGACCTCCCCCATTCGACAAGAACTTTTTCCACCAAATTCCCTAAGACGCGAGCTAAAGCAGCTGTTGCTAACGTTCTTTCATAATTGCCGCTGCAGAATGCGACTAACACGGTCACTGGCAGGATGAATTTAAAGCAATTCTTTTCCGCCAAGCTTTCCTTGTAGCACAGCAGAAAGCGGAACAAATTCAATTTCCTTAGTCCTATATTTTTCCTTCAGCCAGTGCTTGAGTTTTGCAGCAGCACAACTAATGCACCACCATGGATATAGGAATATCCTATAAGGAGGGATGGAAAAAATGAATCCATAGGAAAACGTTATGATAGAAAATGATGCAAAATGAGATATGAAGGCTCACATTTTTTTTAACAAAATGCGCCACCGAAAATATACCAAAGAAGTTGCAAAACTGCTGAATGAAGGTGCGGAAACTGAATAGCACTGCAGTAGTGGAAGAAGCAGACGAGCTTTCACGCGTCTCAAAAAGAAATAAAAAGAGCTCTTACAGCGACAATCACATGACTAATGCAAGCGTAACTCGGCAGACATTATTGGAAAATCGATAATTTATTTAACAGTAGTTTTGAAGCACTCATTAGAGCACGATCTAGTATTTGAAGGAGCAGGAGGAAAAAATGCAATGACACAATTGTTGTTGCAATCCTATCAGCTCGTCTGAATTGCTTCTGCATTTGTTTGTGAGGTGGCCGGTGGGAGTACAGAACCAACCGGCTGCAAAATGTATGCAAATTTGGCTATCGGTTGCTCCTTGCACAGCGCAATGCCTACAACTCCTTTCCGGTTTGACATATCAAGCTGAATAATGGTTTAGGAGGTCAGGGTGCCCAAATGAAAATTTCAAAGAAAACAGACAAACTTAAAGCCGCCAGATGTCATCATAAAGTCCTCGAAAGTGGAAATCTGCAAGAACTCATAAAAGCTCGTTTGCTCGGCCAAGAAACACCGCTATAAGTGCTAATGAAAGATGCGTTTGAAAGACACTTTGAAGCGACAAATATTTGCTTGAAGCGTAAGCAGCATATTCACGAAGTGATATACTGCCTTTATATTATCTATTATCTATATCATGCCGTATGATTTTTTGGAAATCTTTAAATAAATCTGTACTATACAGAACCTAAAGGGTAGATTCTATAGCACTTGAGTGGCCTCAAGTAAGCACAATTCGAGGCTATAAAAATTGCATCGGTCGTATCAAATGTGACAATTATTTTCGAAATATCACTCCAAAAAACTGTAATTGAAATCGCAAATCGTTATCGTAAACATTACAAAACTCTGTAATTTAGCAAGGTTATGGAAACGATCATAAGTAGGAGATTATGAAAGAAATTCCCCAGCATCAGCAGCTCGGACATTTTCTTCGCAGAATGTTCGAACGTTGATAAAAATTAGTTCAATGCCACAAGTACACATATGAAGAGATGTTTAAGGTTCAGTGAACTTTTGTAGCTTAAGGTCTTCACAGAACACACGAAATGCTGCTATCATTCTGTAAACAGACAAAAGAAGTGAACGATAAAAGAGCTAGAAGCAAACATGCTAATCGGAAGTGAAGGCATTTCGATTGCCTCAAATTGGTTTTAGAACGCGTGAATGATCAATGGACGCTACGAAATGATCCGTAGCGAATAGAGCAAAAACGCCAACACACAAAAACTCAAATGGTGGCGTAATAATGGATATTCAGTGGAAGCAAGCAGAATACGCTCCACATATATATACATATATATATATATATATATATTATATATATATATATATATATATATATATACAATCAAGGGTGAATGCCCTATGAGAACACAATCCAATTAGGCTGATGCACGTTTTGTCAAAGTACCTCTTGCCAAAAAAGGTGAAATCAAGATTGGTACATGAAGAGATTGAGTAGAAATGGCTTTTTAGCAATTTCTTCATCGGCTGATTGCAAAGGTGAATCCTGCGAAAACACATAAATTAGAAAATACTTTCAAACTCTCTTCAAACAGACAGAAGCATCGTAAGAAACTACATCATGCTACATCTGTTTAGTGGCGTCGAAAGTTAAAATTGGAAGGAAATAACGCCAGAGTGCTGGGGAGTTTATCGAGTTTTCCTGAGCACAAAGAACCGAACTCTGCCACTCTTTCGAGAATATTGAAGTTTCCACGGCGATAGTACCTTCAGGTAGGGAGTGCCTAACAGGTAGGTGTTATTGAAATTTTCTAACACTTACATATACTCATGCAAACCTCGAAAGCAAGCGGAAAAACGCTCGCACTACCACGCTGGTTTGTCATTATTATGCACAACAAACTTCCCGAAAACGTACAGTATGCAATTCAGCAATTTTAGCTTCCATTCATTCCTTATTTCTTTCACTATGCTTGACAAAGCTGCCCGTGCAAAAGAGATATGCTACAAGTGATACTGCGTGATACATTAAAACGTTAAGTAGTTTTTGATATCACGTGTAAATTATTCATAGTATATAAATATGCATACAGAATATGGCCCAGCTGATCAATACCACGTGGTGTGAGTTGGATTGTTAATCGAGCAACATTTTATTGTTGATGCGGTGTGGCAATCCCAGTCGTCCTTGCTCTTGTTGATGTTTTTTGCCTGTACTCCGTGATGAGCTCACTACACCATCTCAGAAACAAGACCGTGATCTAGATATTCCGATTCTCCCGTGGTTCTAAAGGCGGAACTATCCAAGAGAAAGACAAGCATGTGCAAACATATATTCCTATATTGCTAAAATGTGCCCTGCAAAGCAAATTTGCAAAGACAAAATAATTGCGGAGGTTATTCCTTGTATGCATCCGTCTGATGACTCATATACAAAGCGAATTAACCTCCGACTAGCCGGGTGGATCTCAGCCACCACGGCTGGCGCTTTCGCGTGTTTACCAGGACTCCATCCAGCGATTGCTGGCATAATCGTTTTCCCAGCAGAGATATTTGCGCATTTCGCAGGATGCCAATGGAACAGCCGCTCGGTTAGTTGTCAGTTATTTTCGATTAGCACCGACTATTGTGAAGACGACGGCAGAAGGGCTGGTTTTATGCTCACCTCACTCGATTACGACAGTTTAAAAGGTTACCAATAAGACTACGGGATGCAGAATGGTATTTTCTTATCTTGATTGATCCTATGAAGCACAAAAGTCTTGCATAAATCAATACTGTTTTCTGGAATTAGCCGATGTTATGGAAATCCGACCGATGCGTGCAAATTTTTTGGCACCTATCGCATGTTGAGATGGAAGGATCAAAGTTAAATATATGGTGCAGACACTCATCCCATGGTGCCCGTCAAAAATTTTCGGAACTCTAAAGTCAGTGTTTTGCCTGGTGAAACTACCAGCCCGTATACTGGTAAAACTGCAACATTGCGTGCTTTTGCCAAGCAAATTGACAGAAGCGCATATTGAGAAGGATACGGAACACTTAAAGCGCATGTAATAAAAAGAGGAGCTTGTATGCCGACAATCACGAAAAATGCTCAGTGTTGACCACAATGTTGCAAATCACGCAATCGCAGCGGAAGGGTTATTGCACTGCGCAAAACAGCAGTTCCATTCAAACGAATTCAACATCAAAATATGGTCTTGCCGACTGCTTCAAACATTTACTCTAATGAGCAGCGATTTCCGAATTGTCGTTTAATTTACAAATTGTTTTTATTCTGCAGCCATGACTGAGAGTTTTGCAGCCGTTTGCTTTCACGGAAAGCAAATCGGCCGAGATTTTGTTGTTAATTCTGACAGTCTGGGTGTTTGACTGGTTTGATGGACTGGAATGCAAAAATACGGATGTCGTGACAGCCTCTCTGGGGCGCCCTCCAGCCATTCGCTTACCTAATTGACCTTGCGGCAACAAACAAGTTCGCTCATCTGAGTATTGGTGAGATAAAAAAAGATCTTAAAAAATTGATCACAGAAATGCATATAAGAACTAGTAGGATGCGTAGGCGTATATCCAAGTCAGTAGTTTTGCCGTGGAAATCGACGTGGAACGAGACAATTCTATGCTAGGCTTTCGCCCACCTGCCAATTGGAAATTATTCTCGATGTTAAGCAATGCTTGACTAATATCTCCATCAATGAATTACATTTCGGAGATATTTGCTTCCAGTTGGCCAATCTATGTAATCTGAGCGGTCGGATTGGCCTGAATGGTTTAGCAATAGGCTTCTGGCCAAGACTGGTCGACATTCAAGGAGTTGGAGGAATCATGACAGTCGACCATTCACCGCCTTAATAAATCAAAGACTAGAAGATAAGCCGATCGAACCACTCCATTTCTTCAAGGTTTATAGTGTGCCTTCACAATTAACAAGACAAGCAAAGTCAATGCAAACGAAATATTTTTGACAGTTACTTCCTCTTTAGTTTAGATGGAAGGATATTCGCAGCCAGCAATGCTTATCGTTTCACCCATATCGCGTTCCTCATGAGCGTGATGTTGGGACAGAAACGATTAAGGCTGTATGTAACAACTAGAGTTGGATTTCTGGCTGAATATGCAACTAGACATGATCCCGCAACCACGTACCATCAGCCCCTATATCAGGAAGGAAACGATAAAATTGCTCTGATGAGCAAGTCATTGATCGCTAAGCCTTTGCAATAAATTCGCAAAAAAAAGGTAACCGATGTAACGGAGGGTTTCATCGTTTCTTTACTCACTATACAGAAATATTTCATTAGAAGAGCACAATGGCAAAGAGACAAAAAGCAAAAGAATACGTGTATATAGCGGCAAAAGACTGTTTAGTTGGTTTTTCCTGAAGGATGCAGCTGCTCGCAATGCTATGTTTTTGCGAACAGGTTCATCGTAATCAGCAAACTGCAGCACCAACCTCAATAAATCGCAAGCCGAGGCGTTGTGTGAATAAAAACAGATCGCGTATCCTATTTCCAGCAGTACTTCGGATCAAGCGAACGCAGCCTTCTTGAACAGCTCGCGTATAATACGCGAGCGTAGAATGCTGCAGCTCTATGCTTGTAGCTTCTGGCGAGCTGTCAACGGCGTGCTCCCCCGAAATACTTCGTTCGGCTGCAAAATTTACATATAGCAGTTTCATCAAATGGACACAGCATACAGATCAACGCTTCGATATCCCACTTACGATTTAGACTGGCTCACTCAATGAAATTCCACCGTAAATACTCAAAACAATTTGGTATATTTGACTCCGGAACAGGTCCAGTGTGACAGCGCCCTCCTGCGTTAGCATTACTGTTTTGCTGCAAAATTTCTGTCAGACTGAAGCATGATTAGGTCATAATCGCAGGCTACCTGAGCTCAAAATGAGGTGTAGTATGGACCACATCAGTGGTGAAATATAAATGGCAATGAGGAAATATAAACCTTCAGAACTGGTACAAAATGACAGATGCCACACTGTTTGTTGCTCGTGGCGTATGTCTATAAATGTTTAATCATTCACTCAGCGTGAAAAAACTGAAATATAAACCTTCAGAACTGGTACAAAATGACAGATGCCATACTGTTTGTTGCTCATGGCGTATGTCTATAAATGTTTCATCATTCACTCAGCGTGAAAAAACTATGCTTCACAACCTTGCGCGATTCGCATAGAAAATGCGCGATTTTCCCCTTTTTCAAAAGAAGAGCTCTGTTCCAACGTTTTCAGCATAGAAGTTTGATTTTCCCGCTGACTGCATATCTCCGACTCCTATGCTTCGACCCACACTTTAAACGAACATGGTGAAAATTCTGTGTATTTCCAATCTGAAGTTATGATAGTCGATAACTGCATGACGAATTAACGGATTGCGAGGCGAAATAAAAAAAAAAATTGCTGGCTGCTTTCGTCAAGCATCACAGTGAAACTGAGCTTGGGAAATAATAGCTTCAGTTTCTGCATTACCCATCTTTACAACTCAATTTTGGCGAGTGATGCGGCACTATCTATTCACGAAACGTTTTAGCGATCAATGAAAAGACACATCAACAAATAGCCTTTTAAAATTCGTCGGTAAATAGGCCTCAGATCATGCACGAAAAAACAAAACGCAAACAAACACACTAGTGAATCGAGATTGCTGCAACCGCCAATGAATAAGGTCGTCTGAAATTTGATGTTTCTTTCAGTGTTGTGCTTTATACCCATCATCTTTATCAGTAATAACAGCATCACTGCAAATGCCAGCATTTAGATGAACTAAACTAGAAATGAGAGGGGGAGCAACAGAATGGATAATTATGAGGCAAGGAAGACGAGTAAACAGAAGATTTTCTTCACCACAGTTCATCCACAGAGTATGTGCTGCCCCTCCCCCAAATTGGAAATTTTCATCACGAACGGGAAGCGAAAATGTAAGTACTACATGCCGACTGTTGAGACTGTTATTGCACATAATAGGAAGAGAACCGTGGAAATGTTTTCGGATCTTCTGTGGCAATCAAACAAATTATGCGTAGGATGTCTCGATGAATACATTAGATGCAGCCATTTATCCTCGCTTTCAGTCACGTGCTAACGAGATAGGCAAAGAAGGAGCGAAGGGGAACAAGGATGCGAGCGGTGGAAGAATGGCGCTGAAGGGAGTCGTTGGGCGACGAAGGGGGACAATTCGGTAAAAAGTGAGAAACAGTGACGATACGGATAAGGAAAGGAGGAGAAATGTTCTTCTCAGAGCTACGGAATTGGGCAAGGTGCCAGTCCAAAATACATCGATGGAAAAGGTTAGCAATCACAGATGTTGCTTTTCGCCGTATAAAAACGCAACGCACCGGACGAATCTTCGTTGGCAAAGATTATGCGAAGCGAGATGGAATTACAAAAATACCGTCAATGAGTACACACGGAATCCTTAATCATTACTTTCCTTCACTGAACGCCTAACTGAGAAGGGTGACTCAAAATGTCAATTAAGAGTGATAAAAGTAAAATGTGAAATGTTGCCGGTGAGAATAAATGAGGCAAATTTGCCAAACTATCAAATAAAGTACTCCAAAATTTAGCAGTAATAACAGATCGCGCTAGAAATTTGTGCGAAGCAATTAGAGGCGCTCAATTCATGGGGCATGAAAGAAGGCAGAAATAGGATTTGACGTTGCCGAGCTGATCAGTTAGTGAGGGAAAAAGGAAGGAGGTGAAAGGGTAAAACCTACAAATGAGTGTACATAAACTCAAAGTTAGGGAGTTACATGTGAACGAAGGCATAGCAGGAAGATCCTATTTTTGCACCAATTTTTCACTATTCTCTGCATTTTTACGTCATCCTCGTGAATTCAAAATCACGGGCACAAAAAGTATGCATATATCACGGAAATTCGGTTAATAGCAGCTTTGTATGATGCAATAACGACAAAGAGTTTCGACGAATAGGCCCAAGCATCAAAAACGCCCAGCATTCAGTTTTTGAAGAGCACGACGCTATGGCATATATCGATTGAAAAGGAAAAATTCCGCTTTGCTATAGGCTTTGCAAAGTTGTTTTGCAAAAGCCCCTTATGACAACAGGTCATTGTGCCTATTTATCGGTGTGGCATCCACTTAGCAACTGCAAAAGTTAAAGTGACGAAATCTAGTGAGCATAAGGCACACATATAGATAACCCACTGTGCCATACCTCATTTTCATCTATAAGCCGTGGATGAAGTTATGGAAACTTATGTATGATGAAAATTTTAGTGAATTTCATATCAGCCGATTTCTCATTTAAATCAGTCCAGCTGAAAAAAAAAGGTGAATTTTTTCGGAAGGACTGTACTGTTGGATCGGTTGGCTGAAATACGAAGGCATTACTTGGCTAATTATTTTTAATCATTACCCCAGGAAACTGGTTGCAGCGGAACAGAAGAGCGCATACAGCACCGGCACCTCTAATCGACTTTGCAAGTGTTCACTTTTGTCGAGAAATCTGACATTGAAAGCTCTAATACAAATGACGAAGAACCAAATACAGGCACAAATCCTTTCTCCCAGTCGACCAACCGATTTCAGAAATTGCCAAAAAATAAATAACGACGTGGAATAATGCCTTCATAGCCCGAGTAACCCGACAGCTGGCACAAACCGCTCGGACACAAATCGTCCACAAAAGTTTTTCTCTGACGTTTGCAAATGTAAGCGGAAAATCGGCCAGCGTAAAATGTATGCAATTTTTTTCATCTTTTCAAGATTGATAGATTAGTTCATAGGTCCCAGGTGACAGGAGTTGGTTTGAGGAGTTTTCGCTATGGCGTACACTGAACAGAACAAATTTCGTAGATGTAGCTTCAGTGATCTCTAAGTTGGAAGTACTGTACAGACAGACAGGCAGAAGGGCTCGTATGCAGACAAGCACAGATAAGACTCCCTCATAAATTTGCAGAAGCTGACAGACAGTATCGCTACAACTCCACCTCATAGGCACTGAACGTGCATTTAGGATCTTCTCGGAAGTAGGGGTACAATTTCACTCGTAAGAGAAATCCCGAATGGCCTATATGATAGATGGCAGTTCGATCAACTGATTCTTACTTGCGCTGATCTTCCAGGCATTCTCTAGTGCTCTAACATTTGAATATTGCACTGTGTCACCTTGTGCACTCTCTACAACAAGGCACACAATAGCTTTTGGAATGGAATGGCTTCTTGTTTATTCACTTAAAAAGCAACAAAGCGACATGTTATATCATATGAAATTTGAGCTTTGTCAGAAAAAATTCTGTCATGCAAACAGCAAAGAGGAAAATTCGTGTGCGATAACACTCCCGACTACGGAAGCCTCCGACGATTGTATGATTCCGCATAGAAGATAGGCTTGTGAGGACCATTTCTTATACATCGATGTTTTAGAACAGTGGAATTCCCTTCGTTGCATTGGTTTTTCAGGGAGGGACAATTTCCTGATAGTTCTGTGCAGTGTGGATTCACGCACTTGAAACAGTTTTAAAATAAGGCAGATCAAAAACCTCAACTCAAGTTCTTTTCAATAATGATGTGAAAATGAATGAGATTCGTTGAGTAAGCTGCCTTATTTTAAACCGAAATAGTGGTCAATTCCGTGAATTCGAAGAATGCGCGTTTAAGCAGACCTTCTCATGAAATTCCTGCCACATACGCAGTTCTGATGGAACACAGAGCGACAAATTTGCGTGCAAAAAATGGCATAGTGAGAATTTGGCAATATATGAGCGATAAAGTTATCGGCTGTCACACTGCGAAATAAAACATACAAATGTCATCAAACTGTGTTTCGAAACAGGTTTCGTTCAATGCATTTTGGTTGAAATCGCATCAAAAAAGCATTAAACATTTCCCTGTAAAAGCTCGAAACTCCCCTAAAAACACGACATGAAAAGTTGCAGATGGGCGTGGGTGGGTCGGTATATTAAGAAAAAGGGCAAGGAATACAGTCGGAGAGAGGAAGGAGAGAGAACGCTCGAACACGTGATCAAGAGGTGACCCATCACTTTCCGCCATGAACCTTTCGACACGTTCTAATAAAGGAATGAATCGGTTAAGTTAGCAAGAACTCTTGTGGACCCGATTGAATACCGCCTGCGTTGGATGGATATTTGTGAAGGTTCATGAGATATTAGCCACGGTTTCTGCTCGCACGCCATGAAAGTTTTGAATATGATATCACTCACTCATGTGCAGGCTCATTGTTTACATCCCACAAGTTTCATTATGAACGTCATGAATAGACATATAGCAAAAGGATAAGTAGAGGCATCCTGGACAGGGTTTGCCTTATGATGCCGTGGAATATTTCTCAATGGAAACTAAATAATAAAAAAAAAAAATCAATGCTATGAATAACTTGAAGTTAACAGAGCAATGATGGTCGATGGGAAAGTTGCAATGTGTGGGAAGGATCACAGCAGAATTTATGAAGTGATCCACTGTCTGTGCCATCTGTAAAAACAGGGGACAGGCAAATAAAGAAGTTCTCATTTCCTATGCAAGTTACAGTCCATACTATTTATGGTGCATGGTCGCCCCGCTGTTTCATTCTGTTACTGCTATTTATCTGAGGAAGGAATTGCTTCTAAAATGCTCAAGCTATGTTCCTATGCACAAACAAGCAAACAATGTTGGAAAATCAGCGAGCAAATGCTACGCAAGCGCAGAAGCACATCCTTGAGAGAAATATCCTGTGAAGGCATCAAATGCGGCACAGACATATGAACACGATAACTACTGGAGCAAATATGTCATGGAATCACTCTTCAATCAGAGTTCACCAATCACAGTGAACAGCTTTTCTTAGATACTACTTTAATCCTTTGAGGAATGCTCTCATACTATCTTAGAAACAGTGTCAGATGAGTGCAAGCTACATGAGAACGAAAGTATTTTTCCTGGATATGAATGCAAAACGAGCATTAGTTAGGAATCTTCTGTGATTTCGCAATAACAGCTGAAATGTGCATGTGGGACAAAAAAATTATTCTTGTATTCGAATGGACGAATATCGGCCCAATTCTGAAAGAGAAATGCGCCTTTTGATTGCGACAGGAAACTTACTTCTAGTAAGAGAGGAGACTCTCACATCGACAACTACGACTTATAAAGACCTTTTAAAGCTTCGGACGATGTTAAAGCTAACAAATAATATGGCTACTCTCATTCTCGACGAAAGGATCGAGCAACATTCGAGCAAACTGTTGGAAGGACAAGTTTTCGTTGGAATAGTGAATTTGAGGAGGAGTCGATGTAAGAGAACAGTCGTGTGTTCAGCATGTTTTTGTGAGTGCGAAGAAGCCCATTTGAGTTGGTGAGAAAATCGATAGAGCCCCTGAGTGCATCTGATCACTCTTGCTCCCCACTGAATCACAGTTAAGACGAGATCTACCTTATGGATGCACTGTTTCAAGAGTGCTGCTAAAAACATTCACTTCTAGGCCAAATATCATCAATAAGTCGTGACAGTTGAGGTTCGCAGATAATCTCGAGGCACACAGATCGAGACTAGAAACTCAGCCTCTCGTGAGGAAAACTTACTAACCTAACGTAGTTCAAAAAAATGAACCTCCTTGTTGTCGAAGAAAGAATATCACAAAGAGAATGAAGAATAGAAAAGGAGAAGATAGAGAACGAACATTTTCGCCAGCAAGCACTGCTTTGAGCATGAATTATCATTTCTTCAGCTACAGCTCAAAGTATGAAGCAATTGCGCATTTTCTGCAAAAATGCAGTGGTCACAGTGAACAAAAAGCTCATGAACTGAATAATTTGTGCGCATATTTGCTATTCAAGGAGTGATCCCTGTTCGATTAACACACCACTGTTGATGCACGTATTCTCGCAAATAAAAATTTCAAACTTATATTGACACGAAGAAAGAATGCTTTGGGCATACGAGAAATAAGCGAGTTTTGAAGGAGTTCAGATTGATCAATTCCACTTGCTATAAGTAAACTTTTTGACGGAAATATTCATCAGAGGCAACAGCATCAAAAATGAAAAAAAAAACCAACATGACGGTTACGAAGTTTATTAGTACTCAGCTGTGCGCATTTGAAAAGTAACAGCTGTGTTTACATAAGGATGAGATGAGGGTTGATGTTCTCTGAATGAGAACGGATCGCAAACAATCTTCTTGCAGGAATATTCTTTACATTCTAGAGATCCCTCATATATTGCAGAAGAACATGTGTGCTATTCCTGTATCATCAAATTACACCGCCTCCTCAGCAGTCAAATAGCAGAGCAGCACTTGAAATTTCATAATCTATAGGACCGTTCCCTTGTATAATCTACCGCATACACCTAGTCTGTCGTTCCTCTGCTCAGTGGACTACTGCTTGACCAATGAGGACATCTACTTTTTGACACGCAGCTGGAGATATATTACATATAGCGTAATAATTGCGTTGTGTCAATCTGTGGAGGTTTGTCGCTTAATGCGAAATTCTTTGTCGATTCATTTGTGCACCTACTAGCGATTCATTCAAAATGTTGCATACCAAGAAGGTAAGTGAAAAAAATTTATATGGCTATTCAAGATTCGACTCTATTATCCATGACAATTCTTCACAGCTCCTCATAACATGGATTGTCAAGGTTTTTTGGCGATGCATTGCACCCAATCAACAGCACTCCCGAAGACTTGCACGGTGAATATTTTTCCTTTTTCCACCACTATCTAAAATATTATCCCACATATAATTTCTATGTTACGAATAGTTTTATTTACTACTCATGCTTAATTTCTATTGCCTCAAACACACACTTGTGCACTCACTGACCAATCATTTCCAAAGCGTTCATTGTACAGTCAGCTTTTTTTAATTGGAACACCTATCGAATTTTTTCCTCAACTGCATTCGTCTGATTGTCGACACAGTCCTTCACATGATAAAGGCAGCAATAATTGCATTCAACACATTCATGAGGATCACACGGTAAGCGCCGATTCTCGTGGATTTCACCGTACTTCCAATGAAATACATCCTTGCAGCCGATCATTTCGTTAATGCTAGTCTACAAACAATTGCCTAATGCTCAGTTCTATTTCAAACGTTCTCAAGAGTGCTCACCAGCATACACAAGCGGAAAAAGCACTTGGACGAGCAGACGCAATATCGGATTCACCGTTCCACTCAAATGGCTTTCAATTCTGGGATGCAATTAATAAATAATGATCACGCGAAATAATGTTCTGATATTCCGACTATATTCACGATTACACAAATGGATTGGAGAAGAGTGGATTTTTTTTGGCAAAGCAGTTGTATAAAATAAAAAAAACGACCAGCAAGAAATGTGCCGATTTTTTTTCCGCCTTGGAAGTGTTTGCAGTCCACTCGAGCCTCTTAGGTCAACATGAAATATGCCATTGGAGGTCAACCAGTGAATTTTAATCCATACACCTAATTTCCTTTCTCTTCTTCTTCTTCCTCTCCAACAGGAACAGGCAGACAAGCCGACAAACCTACAGACAGACAGACAGACAGACAGACGTGCACATGCCAGCGAACAAGCACACACACTTATGCAAGAGGCACTCATCAGAACATGTGCATACACATGGATGTTGGCACGCGCGAACATGCGCTCAAACAGGCATGGTGTTCGGAGTTCACCGTCGTTTCCCTCCTAGGTCCTTTCGCAAAACCGTGTCGCGAGAGACCTCACGTCCTAAAAGTCCCTTGTCCTTGTATGTACTTGCTGAAACAAAACTACTGCCCTCTTCGGAAGCCCCCATGGGACTCCACATCTCTTTGAGAGATGTCAAAGAAGAAGGTTCTGCTGTCGCGAACAGAAAAATGTTCTCCCTGTGGTCGTAGGGATGTAAGAAACTGTGTGAAGTAATGCGTTCGAAGAAAATACGCTGAAAGCACATATGAAATGCCAGTGCTGTTTAAAGAAACAACAAATTTTTGCAACCGAGGACATCAGAACATGTACATGCGAAACATAATGACATGATCAGACAGCATAACGAAAATCGCGACAAGCCGCAACTAGAAAAGCTCAACAAGTAAATTCCAGAGAAGTGTTCGCATATCTGCAGTAGAACGAAGCATTATTGCATGGTGGAGAGACCAATAAAACGATCCTGTCAGAATCTGAATCAGCCGGATCTATGCTGCTTCCTGAACTGCATCATTTCAATGGGAAAACGCCACAAGGAATTGGAACTTGCAAATGTAGACGTCTTATACAAAGACAACGTGACGCGAAGAAAGCACCGAAGTATAGTGTCACTTATGACTGCACTGCTTGTAGAAATTCAAAACTTTGTCCTTGCGGGCAAATTTATTTGTGGTGGAGTCGGAAGTTCCTCGTTTACAGCATGCTTTTCGCAACAGCTCCATTAGAGGTTCATTAAACTGAAATCATGTACAGAAAGAACCTCGCAGAAGAAAAAATCGTTCCATACACGCCGACGTGTCTGGCCCAGACACGCCTGTTGGACTTTAGTCGCAGCTGTTGTATCGAGTGCATTGCGTTTCAACGAGATAGCACACCAAATCGCCAATTTCCAGAAAATTGCCAACCGACTGGACTTTCATGCGAACACGATAGACAGCAATGACGTAAAACGTGTTAAAAGGGTCCTGTGATGAAACGAAGCGTTTTTCAAGCTTCCGACCCTCCACCTGAATTCACTTAGAGGCTTTCTCTTTTCTGAATATTCCTCATTTCCGGGACCATTTTCATAGATCAGCCTTTCTGCTACGAGGTTTTTTGGGTGCAAGAAGCTTCTCCATCATTCCCCCTCCCCCAGAGAAACAGCGCCGAGCCTACGCGAGAACATACGCACTCTCACCCAAGCACACGCTTACACATTCACGCATAACCGGACATGGACATACTTGTAGGCGAAAATCCCCACGAGCCCATATTCATTGTACCTATAACCACAAAAAAAAATTCGAATTTCCTTATCGCTTTCGAAACTCGCAACCGTTTATTAACGTTCACTAGCAGATGCGAAGCGACAGTATCCGCTGCCATGTAAATGAATACAGACAGAAAAGTATAAGCTGTACAAACATAGTTGTTTTCAGCTGTTACATGTGGAGCAGTGTATATTTGATGCGCATGGCACAGATATTTATTGCACACATTGAGAGCAAGCAGAACGAGAGGAAAATTGCATCGAGCGTCTTCTCATTTCTTTTTGGAATGCTTTCGTCATAAAACATTATAGAGACTAAGTGCCGATGCTTAGCGCTGCATATTTCTCTCGGATTTTATTTTTGAAAAAAAGTTAAGTAAAACACAAGTGATAATATGACTATGGCATTTGTGGCCAACAGGTGAGTCCAAAAATGTGCTCAACCAGCCAATATTCTTCATACAGTATCAAAAAGGCAATTCTCAGCACCTAATTAATGCTACGAAATTCTAATAATCTCATAGTGACATTCATCAACTACTACCTCTTCCACAAAAATAAGCGAACTGGTAAGTAACAGCAGCAGAATTACACGTTTTACAAAACCATGCAAGAAACCAGTGAGAGATAACCAAAACATCTGAAAATAGGTCAATTAAGACGCATATAAGATTATGAATGAATGCGGGATATAGAATGACAGCCGCCTGCTGCACTCTCAGCAATAAAAACTCAAATGCAACTAAGCACTGAATCCATTCTGCGGCACAGTAAACAAATTAAATGAAGCCATTGTTTCATTTAATCTCCCTATAATAGCTTAGGTTTGCACATATAAAAAAAGAAAGAGTGAAAAAATTGCAGAAAGCAATGGCTAATTTCATCTATGAAACGGTTCACTCGATCTGGACGTAAGAATTACAGAAAAAAAAAACTTTTACGAGATTTTCAGATCCTTAGAAACGCAAGGCTAAAATTGTTGAATGCAGATTTTCACATTAGAATGCAATTCATTTGAATGATTTTCTCCCAGGTTAAATGCTTGTGGAGGCTCAATCGAAACTAAAATATTGGCAATACCGATATGATTCACCGCAAATTAAAGGTTTTTGTTGCTGGGTTTATGCGGGTCTAAGTGGAAAAATTTCCGCGATGGAGCTGCTTTTGAAAAGGTCGAGAAGTGGACAATACTCTCCTCGAAATTCGTTAATATTATTCTATATAGAAAGTCGACTACAAACATAACCATCGATGATAGCACAGATTCATTTTAAAAAATCTTAAAAGAACAGGAAAATAGGCGAAGAGGCAATTTTTCGAGAATGAGTGCCACAAATTTGGCACGCTCCATACCGCCAATAGCTGCGAGGAGTAGGAAGTTTTTTATTGTCTGGATTCAGCAATGTTCACCCTTTAAGTATTAATGAATCATTTGATGCATAGTTGCACGGAAATGTTGAACGGCTTCTTCCTAGAATGAATTCGTTCACTACGGATTGATTATTTGTTCCCTTGAATTTTGGAGGATGCACTATCATTTGAGCGTATTGTGTTTATAATAGTGACTGAGGTAAACAAGTAATAAGAACAAAATGAACATCTTTATTAAATAAAAGGTTTCAGTGAGAGCAAATGGGATGGAAGTGCTGTCAAGATGCATATATGTGTTGCAATAGACCTGTCTTAATTGTTGTACAATTACCTAGACGCTATGATGGAACCCATAATACTACCTTTTCTTAAAAAAACTTGTGCGGCTACAGAAACTCAACAAAACGGTTTTGGATTCCTACTGCGTCAAGCGCAAGACTGACATTATTAGATGACAATGAGGTGAGTGTGAGGGCCGCTTTGTGCCGCGAAGTGTATCAATAAAATTTCACCTCAGCTTTTGTGGCTCGTGAAGTGAACTGTCCGAGAGAGAGGAGGATAGACATTAATGCATGAGTTCTTCTTCACAAGCGTGACATCATTGTGATGCACCGCTAAAAAAAACTTTTAAAATATGCAAGCATATAATAAAAAGTTCCCTAAAACTTCCTAAATTTTGATCAATTTTGAGTTCATTGTGGTGACGCTCACGTTCTGAGACTCACTATGCCTTTCGGTGGGTTCAATGAAATTGCTGCCTTTCGAGTATGGAGAAAAACCTGAGGCCGAGGGGAGTGAATAAATACTTGGCAACCGAAAACCATCAGACATCAAGCCTTAAGTGGAGAAGGATGTCACGAAGGGCAAACCAACTCGGTGAAAGGAGGAAAGGCTTTTTCAAATACATTTCATATGAGTGGACTGAGAATATTCACCGTGCTGCTGAGTCGATAAGTAGGTTCGGTTAATATCCCTTCAGCGGTTCAAATGGACATGGAATCTGCGCTCAAACCTCTTGTATTGTTCCAGCCGCTTAGCAGTATGATGAAATTTCATCACTTTTACGGAGTCACAGAAATTGGGGTGGAAAAGGCTTCTGCACAGGATTTTTGCCTACCTGATGAACTGACCATGTTGAAGGTGATGAGAGTAGGTTATTGAACAAAACAGTAGATGCATTTGATGATGCGAGTACCGGATTTAAGAAGTCGCTTCTTAAAAAAAGAAAAACTATCAAATTGCTTGGTAATACCGTACGTTTCATAAAGTCCATAGGTTTTATGGAAGATTCGTCACATCATTTCAGTTCTTATGCATTTCGGTAAAGATATAATGCATCATTCAAGTGGTTTGCTAATTTCGACCAAGACCATCCACATCTTTTGAACTACTCGCACAAGTTGTCGACAAATTTGGCGCATATTTCAAAGTTTTTAATGAAAACCATCGAAATCCTGCCCAGTCTCCTCTAGTTGTTTGTCCAGAAAGCCCTTAATTTTCCTAAGAACACATATTTCACTAGAAAAGAATTTTTTAAAAAAAAGCCTGACAAACAATGAATGTGTAGGAAACGTCCATAGGTTTTAACTCATGGGAACATCATTAGAAGTTCATGTATTAGTAAGTGGTTATTTTATGATCAGTGAAGTTTGCAGGACGTAATTTGGAGACTCTCTCCTATGTGCGCCCTTCTTGCGTATAGGTTGTATACGCCTCGATATCTGTCTGTCACCTTACTGTCAGAAAGTTCTGCAAGTGAACTAAGGCCATTTGATGAATGTAATAGAATTGTTTGTTCCGTGCACCAAATTTTGAGCTCATCCATTAAATTTGGAAAAAGTTATGCGTATACAAGTCGGCAAAAAAGAGATGATTTTATGCCGTTCGAGGTCGCATTCTGCAGCTGTAAGGGCTGAAAAAAAGGAGCCGTTGGCGCGATATCGTTATGAATGGACAGAACAACTGGAATATGACTGCATTATTGCTGATGTCCATTATTAATCACCATCAGAGGAATGAGGCCGATCGCGCAATTGCACACCCACAAATCATCTTACCCTCTATGACTCGATATTTTATTCATTGGAGTGAGTGGATGAAATGAGTGCTATGAGAATAATTTAACAAGAAAGGAATGCCGTTCTTATGAACCGATCCGCAAACTAACATACTGAAGTGTCACTCGTTTTAGAGTCTACAAATAGGCAAGTGAAAAGAGGCTGGAAGAGGCTCGCATAAACAACGCTTTTGCAATTTCGCACATCATATCAACCACTTTCATAACTTAGGAATAAACGCTATCAAATATTAAATGACGTCTTTCTACTGTCAACGTGAAAATCTTCCACGTATTCCTTTGTGCGCCTATTTTGCAACAGAAGTGTCATCGAGTAAGGCGGGATCTATTGTCACAGCCTTTCTGTAACACGTCATTTGAGTGCTTCGAGCTCTTTCAGGAGCTGAAAGAGCAGCCAAAAAGTAGATGACTCGGTTAAAATAAAAAGTGAATTATGCCGAAAAATCCATCAGTGAAGCTTCATTGGTTACCGACTCAAAGTGATCTAGGACAAAGAAGTGGACATATTCATGCGTATGACAAACATGCAGTTATACACGCAGAAATGACTTCAATTTTGATGGAAGTGAAGGTTTCCAAAGCAGGGAAAAAGGGATTGTCCCATAGGAACTCCTTCACTTCCATATCGGCCAACGAACACCTGAATCTATGGAGAATTCGCAGAATAAAACAGAACTAGGCACATATAATGTTTAGGTGAAACTTCATATTGCGCCCTATGTGACGTTAAAAGTTTTATTGCCAAAGCACATCACAGCTGCGCTATGTCACTGCTTGTGTGGAAGAGGTGTTTACGTTTACCACCACAAAAAACAAAAGATCAATCAGTAAGTTGCAATGGAGTTATTATCACTTGAAGACGAAGGGAGTGAGAGAAAAGTATGCGGCATAAGCACCCATGCGGACCACAGCATGAAGAAAATTGAGAGGAAGGTTTAATAATGTTGCAAAAACAAAGCCTGCAGAAACGATTTATATGAGCGGCCGCTTCTTCGAAAGCGAGCGTATTTTCCTTCACCTTTCTCAATTTGTTGGCAGTTTATAAGCATGAAAGCGATTGGCTTGATGTAAGAAAAAGAAAATGCTATGCCCCATAAGCCACTTTGATATGCATTCTTTCACAATAGATTTAAGCAGTATAACTGAAGAATTAAAAATTGATCACTTCAAAATAATTCATCGAGGACGCTGAGCGTGCCGCAACGAAATGGAATGTAAGATTCGTGCTCTTTGAGATGGTTAAAAATACGAAGGGAAGAAGCGTTGAAATCGTTTAGAGGATTAACCACAACAGTTTACAATTGAAACATAGATAAATGCTTTCTATAGCACAGATAACTGTCTATAAAGTAACAATGGGAAATGTATTGCTACCGAGAGCAACAGAAAAGAATATGTAGAGGAAAGAAGGAAAAAAGAAATAAAACCAGTGGGAAAACGCGTCAACGCGACATTTGGTTTTAAATTTCAGGATGATTGGCTGCGAGGACATTGCGACAAAAAAACGCTTTCCCATGTAACAACAAGTTTTACATGTCGTTAAAATGAACGTTTTTTATGAAATCGACAGGATTAGATGCGAAAAGAAAATAGATGTTCATGGAACCTTGAGATGTCAACAACTGGTAGAAGCAGGATGAATCCATACAGAGATACAAACAACATACAAGATCACCTTAGAATGACGATTAAGACCAATAAATACTTTCTCGACAGGTTTGATGCTCTACGTGATGTGATTTTCAAAGAGCACAGTATATGTTATATATTAGAATCGCATGAATGAATGAAGAGGAGCGCCAACAAGAGAAATATAATAGACCCGAAGTGACAGAAAGAAGGTCAACGCACCTCATTAACAATATTTCAATGAAGTCGACGAACGGTGTGACAGCGGACACTCTCTTGTGTTCGCGGCATTATCGAATTGTCTGTCTAATGTAGCTCCATTGAAATCAGTAACATTTCAGTTCAATAAGATGAATTCCTTCACTAAGCATTAGATTGATGTTCTCCATTAAAATTCATTATTAATTTGACTATTTCGTCTGTTTTCATGGAAACGCAATGTAACGCTCTTCTTTATCATTGCATTGTGCACTGAAGTAAAATAAAATGATAAAAAATGAGTTCTCAAATCCATTTATGGCATTGAATTGTGAGTCATTTATGCGAAGGGACTTCGTGACTGCGGAAAACATCGCTCTGAAATACAACTGAGGGATTACTGCAAGTCTGGGGTGCTGCGCAGTGATGTTAACGAGGCTAGCTTATGGTTTACCCCGTGATTGCAAGTTTCGCGACCATTCATTGATTCAGTGAAAAAAAGTTTCGCTAATCTAGAGCATTTCGCAAGGATTCGAAAATAGGATTGTTGTATGACCCTATAAACAAATGCATAAGACAGATTATTATTTAATGACCACTGCTTCATTATCATAAAACTGATGAGTGCGTGGAATCAAGGGCCACCAGGTGCATACAGGGGAAATGGAAACCGCAGGTGCCTGACGGGAGCGAGAGACGATGCTGTTCTGTAAGTCCACTCTAATTATTGCAGTAAACTTGCGAGGCGACATCCGATCACGGAACGGGTGGCTCATCATTTCATAATGATTCTTATTGCATTTATGATAACCTTTCTTCATAGTACGACACTACATATGTCATGTTTTTACCAATTGTTCAGTTCTTATGTTGTCTATTCAACGCGCTTCGCTGAATCTTCACTTGGCTGTAAGGTCATCGCACCTTGGTCGGCTGGTCTAGATCTCACCTTGACTGCCCTTCCACCGGAATTGATACATAGAGGGTTTATAACAGAAGGAAATTTAGGTAGATCAAAAATCGGCGAGACCTAGGAACACTTGGAATGTGGTTTCAGAATCGGTTCACCCGTCCAACATTGTAAATTTCGTTCTCACCGATGCAATGGGATCGAGCTGAAATATGTGGATAGACTCATGCGCATGCCCATTCTACTCTGATACTGGTCTGAGCAAGTGCACACTGTGCACACAAAGATATATAATGCGCGGTGTTATTGCATAAATGACCCGAAGTGCAGTTGGAGCACATTGTTACAGGCGATGAAGTGCTCAAGTGATTTAGAGAAAATTCGCGATATCAGGAGGGTTCATCGATCAAACAAAATTCCTTGTATAGCTCGCCTCAGAAAATAGGCATGTTTATGAAAATGCATTATTGTGATTCCGCTCTTCCATAGCTTTAGAGGATCCTAATATGAAAACTCCCACACACACAAGCACATAAAGCAGTACGCAATGCAGTCCTCTTCTTCTTTTTCACAATGCGTTTTTGTTTTGCAAAGTTCCTGCCATTCAAATTGAAAGCATTTTCAGCTATGGAAATGAGCAAACTGGATCACCGATCACACTTTAACGAGACGTTTTCCTTGAAAAGCGACCAGTGCTCATTTCTCGAAACGACTTCAAACTTCTTGGTAGTTCATTATCAAACCGGAAACCACACACAAAAATGCATCGAAAATAGGATCTTTCACACCAGTGAAATTCATTCATCTTATGACTGCGCTTGCTTTCACTCACTCGGTCGCTATAGGAAGTATTTCTTGTAAGATATGCGTGTGAAATGTGCGAATAAGAGCAGCCAAACTACTCAATTATTTTATTGCTATAATTTGGTGTTCGAGTGAATAAAAGCAAAACCCTAGCAGGGGAAATGTACCTATCACTCTTAAACATCACATTTTAAAACGTGATAGGAATTATTATTAACTGGTCATCTCGCATCTACTACAATAGATAAGAACTTTCAACTTAAGGTGACTGTGTCACAATGTAATTTATCGATGTCACTTGATAACACCATTTTAGCCCTTTTTTCGAAAAGTTTTTGAGATCGCATCTATCCTCAAAATGCCAAAAAATTTCTGTAAAATGCGATAAGTGAATAGACGAATGATAAGCATACAGTAACAACCTCATAGTTTTCATGCAGAAAGTGAATACAGAGAAACTGCCAGTATGGAACGCACAATCGACAAAATCCTCTTAATAGAGCGTTAGATTATCCGAATGTCCGCTCCAACGCAACCAAACACACATCAAATCAACGCAAAATAAGTCGGTTGCCCGCGTCAACTATGCAGCATTTATTGCAATGATGCAAACATACCTGCGTGAACGTCACCAACTACGGAAACTTAATTACCACCACTACCTGTAAGATTATCGGAAAGGAAAGCCACATTATTGAATGTTGCTCTAACTAAAGCCGTTTTGACACGTGTACAGAAACGGAACACACAAACGAAAAATGTAGTCCCTCAACGTGGCTGACTACAAGAAAAATATGTGATAAGCCAGCGCAGCTGGATGAAGTAACGGTACGCTCTACAGGGTGACCACTATGACAGGTCCATTTTCCATCCACTGGCTGATTTAGCTGGTGGATGGCGGAGAGCCCAGATATTCCGCGTGAGCCTATGGAAATGAATAATGTTTTAAATGGGTTCCCCACGCAGGCACCTGCGAACGGGGGCCCTCGCCATTGTAAAATGGCGAGCCATACCCCCGCGGGGACGGTGCAGCTTTTAACCCTCACAAGGGCGCCTGGGGAGGCAGTGTTTGTGTTCTCAGCTCGCGGGAGGCTCCAGAGAGCACGCTCTGACGGAGAACTCCGCGGGGACGGAGGGTTGGAGAACGTCCGCTTTTGTTACGGAACTTTCCACATCGTTCATGCTATTATTCTGTATCTTTTCTTGAGAAGCTGCGATAGGAAGAATTTTCAAAACATTGCAGTTTTGGCCACTCCATTTAAGCAACAGTAAGTAAAAGTTTGCGCCTATGCTGATATTGATGTAATGCTTAAAGTGGTATAGATAGCTATGCAAAAAATGTAAGTGAAGAGTTATGCGGACAAGTAAACATATCGTAATAAAAGAAAAACAACATAGGAAATAGCATAATGGAAATTGGGTGAAAAAAATAGCGTGCAGGTAATGTTTAAAGGCACGAAAACAAGAATTACTAACCTACGCAATTGTATAGTAATGCGATGAAACCAAAAATAATGACACTGAGGGGTATGTCCAATGTCAATCAATACTTGAAGGCGTCAATATTGGCGGTATATATCGACCAGTGGTACTGGTGTCAGATCAATATTTATCTAATCTACCTCGAAGTGAAACCGATAACAAATAGGAATAATATTTAAGGTTTTCTAAAACTTGTAGGGAGTGATATTAGAATATATTGTGATAAAATGCTAAAATTAGACATCCTGAAGATAAAAATTGTGAAATCAAATAAATGAAAAGTAGTCATTATGAAGGCTGCTGATGTAATGCTGTGAAGTATTAACCAATCAGTTTTGTATACAATTTAGAGGTAATAACACTATAAGTGTGAAAGAACCGTGTGGATTTATTAAGGCATTGTATAAAAACCTTTTCATTAAAAAAAACACTGAGACCTTTGTTCTCATAATTTTTTAGCAAACCTTTACATTTACTGATAAAGTCTGCCTTAAACGTGCACAGCTTACTAAATCTATAGACTTAGGAAATTATAAGGTTTTTGTATATAAACAGTGGTACGTTACTATCTATTTGAGTAAATTTGCTTAACTGAAAAATTAAACTGATCGGTCTTATCGTAGACGCTTGAGGCGGCACCGTTACTTGCAATATATATGGTTAGACAAATGAAGTTAACTGTAATACCCTCATATGTGACTTCCGTCTGCAATGATTGTCCGTAAACTAGTTTGGCCGCACTTGAAAGTTATCGTTATTGAATATCAATAAATCATCGACATAACTACAACAAAGAGCATTAAAACGTGAAATTTTGTCATACTTATATTCTGTAACGGACCGATTAAGATCGGCTATATCGGGACTTGCGTTACTCCCCATGGGTAATCCTTTGAAATCAGCAAAAGTAACGTAGTTTCGTTTACAACAAATTTTATAATTTCCATAATTTGCGCCCTATCCAAAGTGCGGTAATGCGCGTTGAACTCGTAATTATTGTGTAGCACAAGGCCTTAGTACCGCTAACTTCAAGATAGGCTTTTTGGAATTATTGAAACACACGTGTGTTAAATATTCCATTGCTCTATTTATAACGTCACACGGTAGTGTTATAAACAACGTGGAAAAATCGGCCGCCAAAACCGTTTTTGTGCTTTTTTTGTATTTGTTGACCATATCTCAAACATCGTAAGAATTCTTGGCACTGTAGAAATAACTAACCCCCTTCTTTGACCTGCTATATTACGGTTATTACATAAATGGCTCTTAAGAAACTGTGGAATGCTATGTAACATGGAGAATAAGGGTTCCAAAAAACTTGTGCTTGCTCCGGCTCTATACCTAAATATGTAGGGATTTTTGTGCAACTTCGGAATGGCAAAAAATTTGGGTAAGATTGCGTTTTCCTCATCAACTTTAATGAAATATCTTTCAGAAAATTTACAGTGCATGTCGATAAGGTCTGAAGCGGTTCTGTTTTCAACAGATTCATAAGTATCGTCAGCAGTAATTCTGCCGTCTTCAATGCCAAGTTCTTTACATAAAGTAGCGGGTCCCAGAACGAAACTGCACTCTGCTGGAAAATCGTTGCTCCCAAATTTCTCGTGGCCAAGAAAGCTACATATTAAACACCAACAAAACATGCCACACTGCACTCTGAGACGATTGTAATGTTCAGTTCAGTTGCTGCGCGATCAGAATGAAGTGTACGAATTTCAAAAAGAGGAAATGCCCAATAAGGCGGAAGTTGCGATGCTGTGTTGACGCATCTTGAAATGAGGCATCGAGAATGCCACAGATTAAATCGGTAAACAACCAAAAGGAAAGCAGTGGCAGATTGAAAGCAATCCTTCAGTTATGGTTCCAAATCTCCAGCAGGGTGAGGATATCGAGTACTGATGCAGCGAATGAGGGCTTTCAAAATGATACATGACATTCACAACTTCAAGGAAAAATGTTTGGACAGAAAATCTCCGTGAGTTCAAAAACGGATTCCAAACTGCTGAAAACAAAAGATGACTGCACCAGAATCGAAGCTTCGAAGGCTACTGGGGATTAAAAGATTCTGAAACTAGAACCGGAATTTTTGCATATCGTTAAGATCGAAAAAGTATAACAATGCACTGATCCAAAACAGTTTTATTCCTAGTGGAAAAAGTTTGCACATGTTTCAGCTTGCCTCCAGTGAACATGAAGGCAGTCATCGTCTCTACACCATAATATTTTTGCTCGAAAACTTCGTTACCCAGCAAAGTTGAACCGTAGAGTACAGTTTGCTTAATTGCGGTGCGGGGAATCACACGTAAGAAGACGGGCAGTGAGGAGATTGTTATTGATAGCTGGGGAGCCGTGATTTGTTTCTTTGTTATTTCACTGCGATCCATAGAGAAAGTGGCGATCATCAGCATACAACTGCTGTGATTGCTCTTAACCGAAAGTTCATAGCTGATATAAACGAGTGAGCGCTATCTTACCTGACGGGATTCCTCGTTGCAATATCCCATTAGCAGATGTACAAGAGGAACAAACTGTTTTGTAGCATTCCACACCGTTCTTACACCTAAAAATCGATGTAATATAATTCATGTTTAACATGTATCACGCTTCGAAATCGCAATATCGAAACTATTCCAGTTGATGCGACGATTATGGGATCAATATTTCAGATGACAGAAACGTTCAAGTTGTAACGTTTCATTCTAGGAGCCTTTGCTCATGGGCAACTTCAGAAATAAAAGGGAAGAGATTGTGATGGAAGAACAGCTGACGGCAAGCAATAAAAGGAGGTCAGTGCTTAGCTAGTTGTAGTCGTTCCATAACCTGGTACACGCCAACTTGAGATATTGCGAGCACGGGGATGATGGGGACATTGTAGTGTGATTACATCAGCATACAACTAACAAGTTAACGAGGCGTACTTTCTTAGCATTGATATACAACAGCAGCAGCAAATGCGCTTTTCTTTTGCCATAACAATTCACTATTTGTTGAAAACCAGAACAAAAGCCGAAGAAAGGAAATTCAAAAAATGTGACTTTGATGAAACGTAACAAATTGTTACCTTCCTCTCGATTTGAAGCGAATCTTGTTGCAAACCTTTAAGAGGAGACAATACTCTGAAGCTGGATCTTGAAGTAATACTTCAATACTTCAAGGATCTTGAAACAATACTTCAAGGACCTTGAAGCAAAAATGTGAATCGATTCACGTTCAAAGGTACTAAGGGAGTTTCAAAGCGGAAATATTAAAACCGAAACGGTCTACAAAACTTCTCCCTAAAAATCACCATAGTGGAGCGGGGCTGTACCTGTTCTATCACATTAAAAGCCCATTCACCGAGAGTGGTTAAACTTGGGCACTTTGCAAAGTGAGGCGACAGTAAGCAGTAAAAATTTTCGCGCAATTTTCCAGGCGGCTATAATTGAGGGAACACAAAGTATAAGTGGCAAATTAAGTGGTCATCCGTGGAAATTCAGTGGTTATGCGGGAGGAGGTCGGTACTGACATGAATATAGAGGGCGAATGAACATTTATCCGGAAAAATTACATGCAAGACGAAGGACTTCTCGATGTATATGTCATGTAGCCAATCTGCGGCCATCTTCTAATGGAAAGAAATCGCGACGTAACATTCCACACCAAGTGGGACTGAACAACGAATGGGTCTACACGTCGTTGCATCAACGAAACATTCTGAGTTTACACTCAGAAACTTCGGTCATATGAAAAATTTTGACCAGTGGATGGTGTCATCAACTATTTCATAGACGTCCAATTTCAATGTCACTTTCATATTGGTCATCGAGTCCAAGGTTTTGGCAAAATCAATGTTAATCTTATCCATTTGAAAAATGCCAGTAACGCCTACATACAATCGCAGCAACTTGTGAAAAATTGTGCGGGAGTGGATTTCCATTTAAGAAAACAGTGTTCATTATCACTGATAAAATTGGAGGATGTAGGATGAATTGAAACTGAGTTTTTTACAGTGAACTTAAGCTGCATACAAAAAGATAGCGTCAGAACAGTGAGGCGATAGTTCGAGACGCGATAAAACCGAAGCATAGTACCAGCTCCGCCATAGATCATGTTTTCTGAGCATGCGGAGCAGTACCAAATAAAAGGTTTTGCTTATATAAAAAGCATACAGGACGAAGACAAGCCGCTGCTTTCTTAATGAAGTGCAGAGCTACTTAGTTTGATGTTAATAACACCTTATCATTGACTTTGCAAGTGACTTCTCAACTTCATCCAAGTTCATTCTGATGTATATCAGCTCAGAGTTGGAAAGACCGCATTATCCAATCTGAAAACCTCTACGAAAATGAAATCAAACTACTCTTAGTATGAAAAGCTTCGGAAAGGGAAGAATGTCGTCGACAGAGATGATTTCAATATGGCAATACGCATTGATTCCATTATTAATGTACTTGAAAGGCGCTTTAGCGTTACTCTAGAGAAATCTCGTGCTTTTGAGAGTCTGTCGCCAGACTGTTGCGCTTTTTGTGGCAATCCCTGAAGCACTTTCGGAATGTTGCCATTTCGTTCGGCTTTTGGCGATATTTTCGAGAACACATTGTTTCGAAATTTGTATGATGAACATAGGAAAGCATCTGACCAATGAACCCCTTAATTCTTCTTAAAAGAGTGGCAGTGAAAACATCTTAACCCAGTAAATCCAGAAGCACGACATATATATCACCTAACCTGCAAAATGTAAGTTAAACGTGAAATCCCAACCGTATTCGGACAACAAGATTATATTAAACGGTTGCTAATCTGTGCCTAATTGCTGTGTCATTAGTCACGAATTGCCCTGCAGTGAGCAGGTGAAAATGCAGAACAGTCTTAAAGCCAGTGCCAATAAGATAGCTTGCTTCAAAATTTAGAATCAGGGCGGCGTTTGTTTATCACTGCAGTGTGAATACTAACTTGAGAGTATGGCAAGCTACTTTCGTGAATAAGATAAGCGATAAAGGTGAAGGGTGACATTCAGTGATATACTCGTTCTGCGCACTCATTCTGCCTGCTCACATCATGGCCTTCTGATCAGAAAGTCAGCAACAGTTGCTGAAGCAGGCACAACGGAGCATCGGATCGAAAAATTCCGCGGCATTGTGAACATTGCAAATTGCTCGAGGATTCACCACTGCGACGGGTAAAGAAAAGGCAGCCACGCCAGAGAAATCAGCAATCACCAATTCACATCCAGAATTGAGCAATAACGCTTCATTTTGTTCAAAGAGAAGACGCCTCGTTGCCCAGACCACACACATCGTCCGCTACATAAGGCATATCTGAACAGAATGAAGTGCACCTAGTACGCAGTGCTAATAATAAATTACAAGTTTCTGACAAATATGTTTTATGTAGATCTTTACTGTCGGCAGCAAGGATCTGCTGAAATGATTTCAACAATGGGAGTTTATTCATATTGCAGCAACAGTTGAAAAAGACGCAATCGAAATATGAGACGCGCAAGATTTTACTCGCTCGATTTGCATTATTCGAAGACATTATAAATCCCGATGAGAGCCTCCAACACCCTACCTGAAGGGATGGCCGTTTCCACTAGAATTATCATGTAATTAGCGAGCTGATACTCATTCTAATGCTTTTTCTTCCTCCCACCGCTAAAGATGGATTAGTATAAATATGCTGAAATTAGGTCCACTTAAGCCTACGGGCATCGCCAGCAATTGCAATAATGTTCTCAGAGATAGCTTTTGCCAGACCCTCCTCTCACTACGCCTCCATGTTGAGATCTCATGCTGAAAGTCTGCTGGGCAATGTCATCGGACCTTCGCCGTGTCAAATATATCCAGCCCCACTTCACGCCAGCGTTATTTCCTTCTCGCAAGAGCTTCGCCGCCACTTGAAAGTGCAGTAGACGGTTTACGATGTTGTCTTTCGTCGCCCTCCTCAGATAACTTCAAATAACGGCTGCTTTGGTCGATTCGTACTTTCGCAACCATCGATGTCTCTTGCCTCAATGAGTGCACGGGTATAAACTAGTCTTGAAATTCAGCTATGAGCTCCTCACGAATACCAACGTTGATATCGGCCTGCAGCTCTACGTATGACAAGCAGGTTTTATCACATGTAGTATAAGCTTGCCCATCTTTATCCTGTCTCGCCATTACAACTGCACATCTCCGGACCTGAACTTCGTTCCTCAGCGGTCAACCACTCCTCGTCCTTGCCATTACCACAATTTTACGACCGTGCTGCGGATGCTCAGCAAGTCAATGCAGTGTGACGGCGTAAATTGCTGATATACAGTATATTTATTGTGCAATCTTCGATGAAATGGGAATCGTTTAGTAGCAAACAAATGACTGCAGACTGAAAATGAAAGACCGCAGAACAAGTCGCTTGGAGGAATATCGCCGTCAAATCAAATGATCTGGAAAATGCGGAAAGAAATGTAAAGCTTGTGGGTGTGGGCGCGAGTGGGAGCGAGTGAAATCTTTGATAACACCAAGCCTGGTTGCTTAACCACTTTATGTTCGGAACATGGTTACTGAAGGTGAGATCTTAACAGCGTCTCCAGCATCACTTCCAGTATGTGAATGCATGAAAGCGCACATTTCTAAGAGTGGTCAATAATCTGATCGTTGCGGGTTGGAGAATCTTACCCATTCTATGATAATCTGACTTTGCAACAAAAATATTGTTTGAGCATATTAGTGCATACGAATTCTTTCTTGTGACTGTCAACGTTAGTTTTCGCAAGTGATTCAAAAACACATCCACCGAGCATTTGTTCGCTTGATTCAGTGAGGGCACCTTAGCACATTGAGCCCTATGGTTTCATGCTTACGAGGCACAAGCGTTGCATATTTTAGATTTAACAATCTGAAAGTATATTTCAAAAATTTTGTGCGTTGCAGGGTGGTTATATCGAATGATGCTGAAAAGGTGCAAGACCCCCAAACTACACATGTTCAATTCGTATCTGCAGAGCGGATCTCACGACTGAAAAATGCAAGCAAAAGGATCTACAAATTAACACATTCTCCGCAATAATTGTTCACAACAAAAAAAAGCAGCATAAAAAAAGAAAAGAATGGCTTTGTTGAAAGTGACAGAACGTGGACAGCAGATATAAGAAAATATCACTCGTGTTGATCGGACTGCCAGCCTTTTCGTATAAATAAACACTTGAAAACAGGCACATTTAGGTTTGTTTCAATTTTTTCCAGCGAACGTCACTTCTGCGTGCTTTCACAATTTCAACGCCTTGCTTTTGTTATGAGTCGGAAAATTTCAACGTCACCCTGGAAACCAGAACTTCGATCAGCACCATTTTCGGCGCTCAAGATGATAAGGGTTCACCTGTAGTCCGCCTTCCCTCACCCCTCCCCTCTCTCTTCAGTGTTGTTCTGACCGTCGCAAGCACAACATGCATGAGTAAACACATGAAAAAACGCCCCTAGGATGCTTACGACATATTTGTTCACATAACGTCCTCAGGCCGTCTGTTGGTTGCACAAGGTACAAAAATATTCATCAGCACCTGCATATGCGTCTGCTCTTCGACCACAACGAATAGTCGTACAAAATGCTAGAAATTGCAGTACGCAAATCCAACAAATTTACTTGCTACTGACAAAGAAATTGATCATTCAGAGCTTCGGTGATGAATTCGGTCTAGAGATTCAAAGAAATTTTGTGCAAAGAGATGGTGGCGTGGTGCACATTGCACATGAGATGATTGAAAGCTTCATGAGAAGAAATAATTCAAGAGCCAGACAAAGCAAAATGACGATGCACCTCACATAAGAGGTTCTGATGAGACTCGCGAAAAACGTTCAAAACAAACAACATGTGAACGAGAAAATCGCTGACAGCACGAACAGATCACGTGCGAAATGCTTTCGCAAGAAGGAATTTAAAGCAATAACAGTTCCAGTAAAATCTGATACCTTTATGTCGCATCACGTTGGCTACGTCTTTCCACCTTGAAAAATGTAAGTATTTTCCCCCCAACGGCCTCACTTTTACAAATATGGAATGCTTGCGCTCACGAAAGATAGTTGCCATGGCGTATGAAGGTGTCCCTTGCTGGGAATATCCCTCATCTCTAGCTTTAGAAAAATAGCTCAATACATTGCGCTCCTATGCTCGAGATAAGGAAAGCAACCATTCAAAACGTGGCAATGTGAAGCAAGGAAAGAGGCGATAAAATTGTGCACGTTCCCACCGACAGCATTAGAGCAGCTTGTTGAAAAGTTGACAGGGCATAGCCATGCGGATTTTGATTGCAATATCGACTAACTTCATGCTTTACTGACAAATGGAATGAGTGGAATAATGCACTTATATTTCAAGTGATCATACCTCTCGTACTAGTCCTATCTAAACGATTCGTTATTTTTTGCGATCGAATAGGTGTAAAATGAAAATTGGACCTATAACAAAGCGCATGCATGTTTTCAGCAGTTCTGAGTGTTTGCAAATGCCTTTCCGCTTGATATGACAACTCACAAATTGCACAAAAAGTCAATCTTATGCCCCAAATTTCACAATTTCAGCCTTAGCCGCCGTTGAATTGAAAGCAACAGACAAGCAGAAAGACAGACACCCATACATACCAACAGACACGACGTACTGATGATGAGCTTTTCCAGTGCAAATTTGCAGAGTGGCATAAAGTCTTAGAGCGCTTAATGAATATGTTAGTAATAACCAACTGATCAATAAGGTAACAATTGAACACCGAGTAGCACACGCTCCAGTTCGAACAGTGTATTTGAGCTACTTGTGAAATGGAAGATAACGGCGAAATGTGTTCAACATTGATATGAGCAGTAGAATTCATCATTTTTTCTTCGTGGATTATTCGTCGCGTCAAGGGAAGGCACAGGCACATGCCCACGTCTTTCCTTTGCGTAGGCGTTCTTGGGCGCCCAAAAGGAAACATGAAAAGTGGGCGAGGGTGATCTTTTTTGGATATTTTTGAGCTCATTTTTTGTTCAGTATAATCAATACATGCGGAAAGACGTTGAACTGGGTAACCAGTGCATTCGATTTCAATCAGGGAGAACGTCGCAATTTCTTAATGAAATATCTAACGGTTGTCAATGCAATCAACTGCTTAGGTAGAAAGCTCACATAGCTGACTTAATCATACCTGCTAGAAGCATTGTAGGTTTTGAGAGTTATCAGTAGAGTGCGGAGTCTAATACTTCGGTTCTTGTGGGAAAGCAAAATTTCCCGGCGATATTTGAATCCCTCTAACACATTTTCAACCACGTGATCGTAACCACAACACCCCAGGCTATGGACGAAATAATTCAGTGGAACTCGAATCAAACTTTTTCGTACTCTTTTTCGTTTAGTTTGCATATTAAATGAGGGACTGGAGCTAGACGTACGGGAGCGACACATACATTGAAGGCCCATGGATTCGAAGAGTTTGATAGTATCAGAAGAGCTTAGCTGTTCGTTTGGAACCGGAAGTACACAGCATCCATTCCCGCACGCCAGGCGGTTAGAGAAATTATGGCTGCAAACCTGAGCCGTACGAATCGTTACGCAATATCTTCCCAGTTGCCAACACTGAGAAAAGCATCTCAACTTCCGAACAAGATGTGATAAGACAGTTATACGATTTAGAACTGTGCTGAGTCAAAACACACCTCACAATGTAATTCCGTTTACAGCGAAACAATAGGAATGAAATTATTCTAGAGTGGCTTTCGTCATAAGGAGTCTTCCTAGCTGAGTGTCACTTCTATTTCTAATATCCAGTCTTTTCGCATATAATTTTCCATATAAAATTTCCCAAAACCAGAGAAGGTGAAGGAAAGAGAGAAACTGGTACATGGAAGCCATCATATGAAATAGGATGTTTGGTGGTTTGCTTGGTTAGTGCAATAGAAGAGGTCGCAAAAATTCGAGTCCCGAGTGTTCACAAATCAGCGCTCGTTTTGATTTAAGGCTGAACTAAGCGCACAATATTGCTGTACTCTGCTTGAAAACAAGATAAAACTGACTGATGTGTCCAAAGGGGGAAAAACGTTTCCATCTGTCGCAGTCGATTAGTTGAACGATGTTAGAATAATCGCTTGTCTTTACTTTGATTTGTCATTAGTATTCTTTGGCAGTTTAGAGTGCTGCGTGCACAAAGAAAGACCGATTTATATGTAAAGATAACGAAAGCAGAAGATAAGTAAGTGCCGATATTGATTTCAGTCAAGAATTATAAATAGATGAATTGTTAATAGCGTAGAATTGGAAAACAAGAAAACTTCACAAATGTGAACAAATCAGACAGTTTTGAAGTGAAGTGAAGCAGTTTAGCGGATAGAGACAAGATGCTGCCTCAAAAGAAAACTTCAACACGTAGGAAAATATGCTAAAGAAGCTTTTGCACGATATGCGTCTTTGCTTCAACAAAATATCTCGACCAGATTGGCCGTTTTCATATTTAACAAATCAGATACATATATTCATTATTTCGAGCAGACTCATTCTAAACTGCCATCAAAACAGCACAGATGAATGTCACTGGTGACAGAATGTCACATGCCAATTTCTAGGAAATCTAGGCTCTTACTATGTGCTTTCTATCCGATTGCTGAGCTCGAAGTCTGGAGTAAAATTCCGTCCTGTAGTGCACTTCTGAGCTCTAAGTGCAACGCTTCCCCAGCTGAAATCACCTGAGAGGTAAACAACAGGACAAACATACATCTATGCAATCAAAATTCACACCGCTACCACTGCGCATCATTAATTTTCTCTGCAAAAACCCGCAAAATTGAAAAAGCAGCGCAGAGGGCACAAGTCATCGTTATGCTACCTTCTTTTCGTCAGAACTATGCTATTTGCAATCATACCTTACTCCCTTCTAGTTATATGTAGTTATTAAAACAATAGGTCACTACCGGCATGCGCCTTTTTTCGGAAAAGCAATAAGAAAAGAAACCGAACAGATGCAAGAATCATCCACAATATATCGGAATAAACGAGCACTATCGAGCAGTGCGGATGAGTGGATTCAGTGCTCACTTCTGACTGACGTACATCTATGTTTTCAGCTTAGCACACGTTGAACACACCAGGCCGCTTGCTCTGACAAGCACAAACAATCATTTTTCGTGTTTCATTGCTTCAACGTCACTCGCCGACGGTTTCTTTAACGTTTCAATGCTAGAAGCTAAGGTTTCTTCCATTACGTTGTACTAAATACGTCTACTTAGCTTAGTATTGCGATTTCATTAATTTTTTTTTTTCATTGTGAACATTGTAGCAAAAATACATTTTGTGGAAACGCAATTTTTTATATTCATTGAAGAGTTAGTGGACTTTCACATCAGCAGATATCGTCAGCATGGATGGTGGATAGAACGGTTGGAAGCGAAACGTTGAGGAGGTATAAAGTCGATAATTCCGAATTCTATAGTTAACATCAGGAGCGCAATATTGGTGATAGCCGACACCTTAGATGACTATCTCAGCAGGTGATCTAAGGCGAAGACCAATGACTGCGAACGGAAGAGGTTTACAAAGAAAGTTGTCGATTGAATTCAAGCTACATTATGCAAGTTGCAACCCCCAATCAACTTTGCGTCACAAATGCCGTTTCAGTCGCTTTTTTAGCAGATGTGGACAAAATAAAAAACCATTCGTTGTTGGTTCATTTGTTGTCTTTATTTCAACAGATGAAATTTATTGGGTACTCGGAACACAATAACATTTAAAATGTACAACGATTGCTCACAGTGTCTCTGTAATAGTCGAACTAAAGTTACCACTTTTTCAGATATGCCATACGTTTTTTGTATAAACGACTGCACCATGCTGGTAGTTTAAATATTATATATGGACATATTTACGTACTAAAAATAATTTCGCCCGACGAAAAAGAAAACAATAATCGATATGAGTGTGTGCATGAAACAAACAGTTTTGAATATGTGAGAATAAAAAGTTCTCTGGAAACGAGAACATGAGGCTGGCAATTGATGGGCTGTGGCAAACAGGAAGCGGGTTTGTGATTGTTCAGCAGTACACAATCACGCCTGCCTCATGGCCACTTCACGTCACGAGGGCGGCTCTCTCTCTCTTTCCTATCCTTTACTCAGTTCTTCATGTTTTTGCTTGTGAATTTCTCTTCAATAAGTTCTTTTGTGGTTCTTTTATTTTTCTGACAGCCGATTCTTCATATGAGACGACAGCTAATGTGAGAGATTAGAAACACAAAACATACAACCATACCGCATCAAATATGCTCCCTGTCTAACAGTGAAGTTGCAATTTTTAATTGTGTTGCCTATATTTTTCCACCGCGATTTTCCTCGCTTCACCTTTCGCCTTTTCAAATCTTATATGTCATCCTTTTTCTTTAGCTCCTTATGGTTGCAACTCTCTGCTGTTTAAACAGGCGAATCGTCGTTTGAGTAGAACTCCTTCTATGACTGCTATGAATGGACATACAAACAGGTTAGGAAATTTCACTCCCTTGAAAGTTAGAATACACCTGTAAAACCTTGATGTGTCTCCATTATGCCCTTGTCATATTTTGATGCTGTGACATAGCGGTAAAAAAGTACATCAGGCGTGCTCAACCAACTTTACTGACAGCGATGTTAGAACAAAGTTGGCATCAATTGCCACCATAGATTGTTTCTTGCTGCTTCATTCGAATTTTGTGGACGGCAATAAGCGGTTTCAAAACATCGACAGTACAGAAGAACAGTACATCAGAATAGCATATAGAAGAACGTACGAGAGGAGCTGCAAGGATGTCGGCTCTTGTATTGGCTCGCTTGACAAACAGCTTTTGTAAATCAACAACAGAAAGTAAAGTACGGAATATAACACTTTCATATATTGACCGCACTCGACTAGCCACATAAAATTTTCACAAAAGACGTCTTTCTGGAGAGTGAGCGGTTTAAGCTGAAAAACCGACTGGTGTAAAATGCGTGCAGACGTTCTTCCGCCTTCAAGCAGTTACAAGTTATCTCAGGATTGATGGGTTAACTTCCACTGCCGTTTAAGACATCAATCATCTCACAGCGCACTACACACACCAAATTTCGTCATTCGAGCTTCACTGTTTCAGTGAGAACTTTGGGGTGGACAGATGCGTAAAAGCAGGATAGGTACCGCCATAATGGACTTTTGAAGCGCATATTTGCGGAAGATCATAATGAGGAAGTTTTAAATTTTCATGCACAGCTTTTTGCTCATCTATTTATATAATCTTACTGCCTCTTTAAACATCACATTTTGTTTTAGGAGTGGCAAAAACCCACTCTATGGTTGGGATTTCTTGCGCATCTGACATATCTGATGTGGAAAGGTGACGAAGGAGAAAAACAATGCGAAGTTGCTGTTGTAGACTAATAAATATGATCGGTTAAGATTAGTTAGGAGCATACTAATTCACCTGTAGGTTAAGCATTGTGCACTGCCGTCGATTATGGACAGTAGTGCACTTTTAATTAGCAGTACCTTTCCTGTAGAAGAATAGTGACCATAGAAAAGGACGAGAATGCAGAAAATGATATATGAATATTTGCTTTCTATTTAGCTCATGAATTATCTGAATGAAACATCTGCGTAGCGTATTTGCAACACTTTATGGATAACGCTGAGAGTTGTTTAAGCGATAATGCCAGTAGTTGCGTTTCGAAAGAAATGGTCGCATTTGTAAATTTTTGAAGAAAATCCGTCAAGCCCATCACTGATGTCGATATCGACCTATGAGTGAAAATGACGGTGAACGTTGCTGAAGACATTTTTAGAACGATTTGATGGAATTGTTTGGATTCATGAGTTAAGCCGGTTCAGCTGTCACTTTTGAAATGTACCAAAAACATTCCATGTTCTTCCATGTTCTGCGGAACATTCGACCGTCAATCTCGAAAGTATGAAAATAACATCATGGTGAAATATTTCACGTTCCTCACCGCTGATCAGCGATCACAAACTCAATCGAGAGCGATGCGCGGGATGCGCTTTCTGCGGAGAGAATGAAATCTCAATTAAAGTCGGGAACTCCCGACCTAATTCAGTATTATGCTATCACTGACACATTTTAACGGTATCCTGATTCATGCTTCCCAACTATGACTGAACACCGATTCACTTTGCCGAGATGTCACTTTACAGTAGAGATGGAACAGATTCCGACTTCGTGTTTCAGGTCCACAAACTGAACACGCTTGATTCCTCTATAATGCTTAAATACCAAGAACTGTTGACTATGTAATGATCGGAAAAAAATGTTGGCTATTGCACAGTGACAGCAATAGGCAAATCGAATTTCGATTGGAAAAATCGACCGAGTTCGCCGATCGTCATTCTTTGAACTCGGTCGATTGCAACGGAATCTCGATTGAAGGCGAATGCTTTCCGCCGAGGAAAATCAGTCAGTTACCACCGCTTGTATCATAATTTAGGCTCATAGATGTGAATATCAGGTTGATTGCATCGATGAACGGTTTATGATGATCGCAATAGTATCTTACTGCTCAAACATCCCAGTCACCGAACCTGGCATCTTTTACATACATGTACACCCATTTTGCTCTCTTCTGCCATTCTGGTTTCTTCATCGTCCGGTTTCTCGCTTTCTGCGGACAGAAAATGGTTGTACACAGCCCATTATATTTTTTGACAAATTTGGCCAGGATTGTTCGGACATATCACGGAAAAATAGCTGCAGTAACGCCACTTCATCACTGGTCTCATAATTTTTTATTGTTTTCAAGTAAAATTTGGCATGTGAATTCATCGTGAAGCAATTTTTACAGTAATAGTGGTCTCGCTGAATCACTCCCTCCCAAATTCGGGAATTCGCAATCTCTTCTAGGTTTTATAATATTGCTTGTGCTGGTGTAATAATCTGAAACTGGAATTTCAAAATGGAGATGACGCAGTGAACTATTCGCAAGTTGAGCTAGGCACTTCTCTGATGAAGTGACGTTCGCTATAGATGCTAACATACCACTTGAGCTTGATAAATGAACGCTGCTGTGTTCGGCTGCTTTGAGCCCACCTGCTTGCAAGAGAGAACTGGCAGGTGAGCTGTTAGAAAGGTGCTATTCGTGTCGCAATTTTCTCCTGCAGCTGCACTCTCGCTCGTTTTTCCAACTTCACAAAGCTGCCTTTCTATCATATTCTTTGCATATTTTAAGATGCTCTTTTGAAATGCTCCAGTTTTTCGCCTATGAAAAATGTTCAATCATACGCGCTCCAATTTCCACCCTTCTTTAGAATGGGAAGGTGAGTACTTATTACCCGAGGAGGATTAGATGGTCCTATCCGGTCAAAGTTTCTTCTCCTAAGCTTTTATATAAGTGTTTCATCATGCACACGGAGTTTTTGAAGTGGAAATGGAGATCACCTCCTCACTGACATCAAACTTGATTAAAAGACCACTGGCACCTGTGTATAAGTCAGCACCAGAATTGCATTAGAATAGCCTTGTTAAGAAGCGCAGCCTGACTGCAAAACTACATCGGAAGTGAAACTCAAAAATACGGGAACGAAAACCAGAAATATTGCCAAATTGAAAGGTACGCTTACTTCCTTCGTCCGTTCATATATACGCTATGTTGTACGTAAATATACACATCGACACCGCCGTTTTGTTGTTAAGTGTAATAGCAACAGCAAAGCTTATTAGAATAGATAGAGTCAATGAAGTTGGAAAATTGAAAACTTACGTAACCAACGTGGCAACGTTGATTAGAGAGGTAGCATGTGCCAGCGTTATTTCCCTGGTGTAGGGTGGGACAATACAGCTAGCAAGCTAAATGAAGCTCGAACACAAATGAGAAACATTTCGAGAATAGGCACAAAGTGGGGTGGACAGGAAGCACAGTTAGGCGGTGCTCATGGAAAAATGCCCTGCGAATTTGATGGATAGAATTTCATGTATTGTGCTACGCACTTTTAAGTCACATCACGGAGGGTTTTCTCTCATTTAAAACTCTCGAATTCCAAGCTATAGCTCAGAAACGCCTGAAGCTCGGAGACCCTAGTCGAATATGGTATGCTAATTCACTCTTTGTAAGCACTATTCTGATTATTTCAACTACAGCAGTTGCGAAGGAAACGTTTACACACAGAATATCACTTTTTGTACCTACGTAATCCATCGTATCTCCGTTCTCTGCTTTGAACCTCCAGGAAATTTTCGGAAGCACTTGTCATTTATTAGCGACGAACCCATCGACACATTTTCAAGCAGTAGAATTATTATTTCAATTCTGTTGCAAGTAATGTGAACGCTTCCGACACCAGCCGGTTGAGCGCTCTCGTTGGATGCGCAATGCAATATTTCGTTGAGGTGAACGATGCACATGATCCATCTGGTTTCGACAGCAGCATTATTTGCAACGGGTTATACGTTGACGTGCTATAATGGATTCTCAGTGATAAGAGGCCAGTCGGTGGGAACATCTCAAGAGGAATGCCCTAATGAATCCGATTCGTGCTATCGAGTCGTCGCGGATGTCAATTTGTTTAGTACAGTGAAGAAAGCCGGATGCTCTACCTACAGATGCTATGTGAGTTGTTTCCGCTACAGATATCAAATATCGTGCAGTAATATTCACGAAGTAGAAAACTTCGCTTAAGAAGTAAATAGCACAGTGCGCGCTTTTGCATTTCTCTCAACGGACGGGTGACCTTCATCATGGTCTTGCAGAATTTCCCACTCATACGCTTTTGTATATTAACGTTTGCATTTGCAATTTGCATTAGCACATGTATGTCATGTTTGTGCCTGCGTGTACCTGCACGTGCGCAGGCTTGTGTGTTCATGCGCAAGGGTGCGTGCACACGTCTGTGTGCACGTGCGTGTGACGTGTATCAGTGCATGCTTCCATGTATGTGGCGTTTATAGGTATGCATATTTGTGTAAGTAGGCATGTGCGTGTGTGTGGACATGCCAGCATGTACCCGTACCAAGTGGTGTGCTGTGGCAGGCTATATACGATTTGAAACTGAATTTGTTGTGGCAGAAGTTTTGTGAGAGTGATCCGTGTCGTCAGGCTATTACTGGCTGAGTATTAATGCTTTTTGGTATTTCGGTAAGCAGGTAACTCGTTTAGCCGAATTGCAAATGAATATAAAATTGCTATCTCCATGACTCGGTGAATTTGCTGCATGCCTATATGCCGCATCGCTTTTGTTGCATTACATTCCAAGGCATCTGCCCCTGTATAACGAAATAGATTTTATGATGCAAGAACAAGCATTGACCGAAAGTGATCGTCACCATCTGAACCTACAGTGATGTTCGTCCTTAAAGAATTTGTCACAATGCTGTTCGACGAAGTGAAAAGGCATAGTTTTTGGTCAAACATTCGTAATGCTTTGCCTTTTATCAACAAATTTCTGCCTTGTGTTGCAAGACATCTTGCAAGGTTTGCAAACATTGTGCTAATTTATAGAAGCAAAATGTCAACTTCCTTTACCGCAACAGGCATGAATTTGCATGAATCAGAGATATCGAAATAGTTTTGCATCATCGCATTTGAAACGTGGGTTGCGTAAATTAGGCACACTTTGAAATAGACAGATTGGGATAACTTGTGAGCAGTTTTTATGACCAGCTGATGAATTTTTGCTTCCTACTGGATGGAGCATTGTAAATGTCAGAGCAGCGAAAAAAAAATTAGTCGCATAAAAACCGTTTTGGTCGCATTTGCGGGAGTTTTAAGTTTTTTTTTTTTTTTTTTTTTTTGTTGCGGGAGACAAATTCAGTCCTTTTTTGCATAATTTCTGCTATGGAGTAATACAAAGTTATTGTCATGTAAATTTTGCTGCAAATATTTTCTGATACTCTGACCACAATAATTGCTCCCGGATCTCATAACAACACCTGGAAGTAGTCATCGACAGACGACATTCTTTTGTTGATATTCTACCAGAAAGGGATATTAACTGCTGACGAATATTGTTGTAGAGATGAGCAAGTGCTTAAGCATGCTACGATAGTTCACGTATTGATAGACGAAAACCTGTTTAATATTGGTTGGATGCCTATAACGTTTCACATACGTTTCAGTTGAATAGGAATTCCTGTGTGGAGCAAAATTTTCTTGGCAGCGGTGTGCAGTTTTGTTGTTGCGATGAACGAGACCTCTGCAACTCGGCCACCTCTCCATACATTCACCTCGCTCTTTCGATTACTCTTCTTATCTCTTACCTAGTTTTCAATTACAATATGTAAACTAAAATTTGCAATTGCTCCATAATTTCTTCTTTGTGTCTAATCAAAATTTTCAATGTATGCCTTATTTCTTCGTATCATGTAAATGTTTCCGTATTTAAATGCAATTTGTTTCCTTATATTTGCCACAACACTTCGATACTGAGTGCCTAGAGAAGGGATAAGCATTGAAGCCCATTGACAAATAATTGCAACTAATCCACAGGAATATTCGAATTTATAGCACAACAATAAATGAGAACGCAATTTTTCAACAGTTAAGAATGTGTGGTGAATTTATTCTCTTCTGAGACGAAAGCGTTATGAGTGATCATGTGAAAATGACTCTAAACATTAAAATGTTTGCAATAACGAACGACGCATAAATGATTAAGTGTTCGGCACCCTCTAAATAAAGTCACACTTATGTTAAGGAAAGCGTAATTTTTTTCTGGGAAAAAAGAGGTTGTCCAATGAGCTTGCTGTTATTGCCACAACGCTTTGTTGATGTGAAGTGCAGAAAAGTATATCAGTGATGAAATATTTCGTGTTAAACGTCATCATCTGTTGCCAAAAATGAGCATCATCGTCGGCGAGATAAAAATTTGACTATGTTACACGCTGGCTCATTCATATGGAAGCCGCTTAGATGGAGAAAACTAATCTGGATCTCTTCCTATCAAACATCGATGACTGTGATGCTTCCACGAAACAGAAGCAGTGTAAAACGTGTGCTTAAGAGGGAATAGCAGAAGTGCGTGGAAATGGAGGAGGAAGGAGTGCGAAAAGGAGTAGGGAGGGGAGGGGAGGGTTAAGCGGTGTAGTAAGGAGCGCACAGCCTTGTTCATGTTAATGAATCGATGTAAGTTCCCTGCGACTAGTGCAAAGGTCATAAAAAAGTTACTGGAAGAGATCCCGCACTCCAATTCCTTTGTCCTCACACTCCTGGTTAAGTGCGATAATTGTGCAGCATGCAGCAACACATCACAATCGGAAGTATGTGCACTGAATTATAAGGGCATATGACGAAAAACAGTTGAAGTTGAAGTTGTTAACACTTTTCTATGAGAAAACTTTCTGAACGAGTAAAAACGAGCTGTAAATCAATGCACTCAGGGAAGCTGTTACTGTAGCATGATGGACGGTGATGCGTCTCGCTCCAACAAGGTTGCCGTGACCGCTAGAATTCAAGGGCTATGAGTTCTGTAATCTACAGCGTTTCATTTGTGCTGCGTGAGTGCGTTTGCCTGGTCCTGTAAACTGTCCTTCTCTTCATTCAAGAAAAAAAAAAAGCTTCGCTTTAAAACAGAAAATGACTCCATTCTTGAGCCTGTGGTGGACAGCTTGAAAGTTTCGTTCCCTGAAGAGTACGAGATTGATTGCTTGAATTGTAAATTGACTCAGGGGTTTTTTATTGGTTGTGTTTGCGGAAGAAATCAATCCTTAGTGTAGTTTTGAAAGCTATTTAGTAAAGTTTATCATGCGTGATAAAATCTGTCTCAATATCTGTAGCTGAGAACGTTGAGAAATATCAAGGAAAACAGATGACATTGGCAACGAATTTTGTTAACATTCACTCACCCAGAACTGTGGTCCTCTGCTTGAGACTTGCAACATCTGAAGCTGAAGCTCACACAAATTGCATCCTCCCAACGAATTTAAAACGCTAAATTGCTAAAGGTGACTGGCGTTGGCAAATATTTATTAGTGCGGATCGATGTCTCATTGACGTTCGAGCTGACAAAGTCAATGAAGCCGACTTTTTACATATTTTTTGAGATGACATATTGGATTTCTCCCCATGAAGCAAGTGGGTAAACGCGTCTGAACAGTTCGATGTTCCACGCCGCGCTCACTGTTTAGATGATCCGACTGTTCGAGCAAACCCTACACAAAAAAGTAGTCTCTCTCAAATGCAGATCGATCAATCAACGTCAAAATAGGCAGAGAAGTGATTCATTCTATGTACACAATATCTGTTAAATTCTATGAATAAACTCCACTAGCTTTTGAGCGGAGACCAATAATTCCGTATGTGGCTGAACTTTGTTAAAAATCTAAAATGATGCTGTGAATTCCACTGGAACTTTTAGAGTTATAAATGTTGATTGTGTTGACGAGAAAAAATTAATGTAGTCAGCGTCCTATGAAGTTCATAATATCATCGAAAAACTTGAGCAAGCACCGCGAGGAATTTGCGAAGTTTCGAAAAAACTTTCCGAAAAGTGGTTAAAATGAACACTCATAACGATGAACGAAATAAAAAATAAGCAACATTGTAGCGAAATAGCTTCGGCGTTGAAGTGCACACATGGCCAAGCAAATCGCTTTAAGAACGGTACAACCACAGCAATCAGTATCCTTTCGGTCAATATCATCGAATTTTTGAAAATTAGCGAGTAAATGCAGAGCCTATAAATTCAAAACGCAATTGAAGATTCCTCCCCTGATGGAATTTGTGTCGAAAGTCGGAAAACGCTAAAAGAAATGCAGTCACTTTTGACAAAGCGGAAATGCATTCTAAGAAATACAGAGAATGACTTGAGCGATCTAAAGGACCCAAGCGACTTCGCCTGTTGAAGATTGAGAGACGTAACTTTTCGACGAAATTTTTGCACATTCTGGTCGAGTTGGTAGACTGTTCTGGAAAAGTGTCGTGTATTCTCTCCAAAATTCGCATAGAGTTTAAAAATGGAAAGTTCCCATCTTGTAAAAATGGGAGTCACAAAGTATTTGAGTGGTAGTGGAAAGTTCTGCAAAATTAGCAAATATTTTCGAAAATGTAATGAACATTGATGACGCTCATGCTTCATTCAAACGATATCCTGTAGTTTGCGTACTCACAATAACTATAAAAAATATTCCAGCCTTCAGTGGTTGTTGATATATCCTAGCAGACAGACACATCATGCACGTACGACGTATTAAGGCATTCACGGCATATGTAGTAAAAACGCATTTCGCAGGAGCGTGTTTTTACAATCGCGAAGAAATCGGATAGTGGAGTCAGCGCTGTTGAAACGGATTGTGTGATAGCTCCTAGTCTCCTCCCTATCCTCAACTACCCCTCGGGTTCGGTCGCACTCGAGGCATAACCGCAAAGAGACTGTTCGGTGTGCTAAAGGATTTAAGAGCGGCTGTACTTCTCAAAAACATTGGAGAGACTGACAGCCAAAGACCGGGAACTTCCGTGGCAGTTCAGCAGCATTCCCAAACAAATCCAGCGCCTATATGAAGTTACATTTCATAGGAAACAAGAAGATCGGCCAAAGTGAGCTCATGTTATATCCGTGAATAATCAGAAAGGCGTGCCCAAAAATACTGGCTGAAACGCCAACTTTTTTTGGCGGCGAGGCCAGCAGAAGAGTCGGCAGTGAACCTACCGTGCAGCCGTTTTACACTCCAATATCAGAAGAGATTTTAGCTGCCTTCGTTGACTGATTAATTTTTCCCATATTTCGACAGAAAAATTTCTCTGCTAAGTTTAGAATGTTCAATGAATGCGCCGAACATTGGAATTCATTTTTACATTCTCAATGAAAATCAACGTTCTGAATTCGGGATGTCCCGGAAGGAGTTGCTCTTCTGATTTTTGGAGCATTACTTCATAAAAACTCCAAATATATCATTCTTGTACATAAAACATCAATGGAGTAAGAAAAAAGGCAATTTTCCCAACTTAAGATGAACATACTTGCATTCAAACGGCGAATTTTGGAACGATATGAAGCAATTATACCGAAATTGCCATCATACGCAGTGCTTATGGCTAAATGGCTCAATTGATTGGATGGTTGTGCGAAAAAAGACGCATCGAGCAGCAGTGATTTTTCATTTACGTTAGAAGTGCCATGGAAATCCTTTGCTGAAATTTGGTTCAGCACGGAACCCATCAGTTGTGCAATGAAGGTTTGAAAATTGAGCGAAGGAATTGTTTAGGGAAGAAATTGCAACCGAATAAAAACGGATACGTTCATGCTTGCATAAAGACATACGTCAGCGAGTGCACGGCTGCAATAGCATCGTTGTTGCAACATGACACACATATGAAAATTCCAATGGTCAAAGGTGCTTGCACTTTCCCGAATATGTTTTCGCATAATGGCGGTAATTTTGCCTATTTGGGGGTAACTAACGCATTTTCGGAAAGTAACCTAATGGCTTCAATGAAGTCAGTTAGTGGTGCCATTTGTCGAGATGGGCGGTTCCGAGAGGTTTACTGGGCAGGCGACCGATGAGCGCGTTGTTTACATTGTAAGCAATTCCATTCCGTGTTTCATTTCGGGTTTACGATATCTTCCAATTTTACCCGGAAATTCCGCATTTGTAAGCTTCATTCCCTGACAATAGGCGCTTAAATATCATATTGCGGCATCGGACAGCAGCGATAGAACGAAGACCTTGATGAGCATTTTTCTGCCAAATTTGCCACCATCGCATCAACCACTTTCCGATTGCCGGAAGGCCTCTCTGCCTCCTTCGGTTGAGACTTAGACTTACGCCACATTATTCAATTCCTCTTCTCTGACTATGAGGAAACTCCTGAGACACCTTTATGGTGCATCAAGCGCACTGAATCAAAATTCGGTTCTATCTTCTGGTGTTGCTCTGATTTAGAAGTCCAGCACGTCTTGAATCATGGATTTGTGAAGATTAAAACAAGGATTGCATAGAAGGTCTCTTGGATGGTCATGCATTGCTAAGGCAGCCTAAAAATAGCTCACATGTGTGTAGAGTAGAAAGGGCTGATTCTCTTTGAGAATTACGAAAGTGTCAATTGCAGTGCTGTGCTCAAAATTTTTTCTTTCATTTCTTTTAGATTGGTATCTCCAAGAATTTTCCATCCCGTTCTGTTTGCAACGTCTCTTTTTCTGTGCTTAGCATTTTTCGAGCGGAACAGGTAGAAAAATTCTAATCTCTCTTTCATGGAAATAATTTCTCGTAGAGGCCAGCAAAAATATTAGCATTTTTGAAAAGCACTGTGAAAAGCATCCTTTTGACATGGCCTTATTCTCCGTGAAAAGTGGAATAAGGTTTGAAAAATGTTATATCCTAAGGATGAGAAATGAGCGCAAACTTTCCATAAGCCTGAAAACTCAGAGAAAAACTGCATGTTGCAAATTTGTGCCCTCATCTGCTGGTCATAATGCAGAGCATTCCCATCTCCTGCCGTTTCGAACAGCGGCTTGTGGTAGAACCTTGTGCCTTTACAACAATTTGCAGTCTGCCTTATAATGTCCTAGTCTAAAGTCAAGAGGATGAAAACGTTGACAATTTTGTTCTCGGTGCTATTTCTTGCGGTCTACATGGCGCCACTAATGTTTTTCACTCATTCCCAGTGTTTCATCAAGCCTCGCGTTGTTGAATTCACAACAAAGTTCCTAAAATTCTGCTAAACTGACTATCAGTTTGATAGCTTTGGAAATGTGCTCTCTGACGTTACTCAAACATTTTTTCTATACCAAATATTCGGCATAGTAACTAAGATACCAATGGATTATTGGAAGCATTTAATGAATAAATAAGCAGACGAATTTGCGCAGCTTCGGTGATAGGCTGCTTAGTGCAATGAAAAACGAGCATATCCTGATCTTATTCACATGTTTTATATGTTTCGTTTTAATACAACACTTCAAGGTTTTCGAAACAGTTGACGGGCATGAAGGATTCTGAAATTAACAGCAAGATTCTAATAAAGCTGATGGGTAATCTCGTTGGGCCGAGGGAGAATGAAATCGGAAAATTCGGTCACTATTTAAGGTGCATCCGAACATGGCTGTTACCAGGGAAAGGAAAAGACATGGAAAGTCAGTGGAATCGAGCTATGCAGGTTGGCCTAATTGATCTTCCTCCAATCACGATAGTTCGTCAACGATCTGCGAAAAATGTCAAGCTGCCCTTCACCATATAGCAGTAACGATAGCATCGTAATAACAGCATTAAGCCTTAATCCAGGAATAAAGTATATGTGCTCCAGTTTGAAAGTCAAAATAACAAGAAGATCTTGCTCAATATAATTGACTGATCACTCGTTGCAACTTGTTTTCTCCGTACAAGAATGTGTATTCGTAGCCAATATGCAGCATCTCGATTATCCACTCGATGTTTTGAAAACGAGTGATTTATGGATGGAGCTGGATTCATTGGCAGCTGAAAAGATTCAACCACTAATAGGTAGTTGATATGACTACTAGTTCTCTTGTAGGGGAGTATGTGTACATGTTGAGCGAAGGACAAGCAGTCTTCGTTAATTATGTTCCAACTCAATACTATGAAGAAGATGCAAAACTTCAGCCTCATAGAGGTAAGTCGCAGCCAGGAATACTTTGCTTATCAACATCCATTGCAATATACTTAGCCAATTCTTGAACTCTTTTTTTGCTTCGTCACAAATTTCGTGAGCAAACGTTTTAAACTGCTTTGAATTTGGACAGAGCTGTTGATTGTAGCCAACGTGGCGACTGTTTGCATCCCTCCTGGTCTACTTGCAACGCTCCATAGGAGAATCAACTCGAAAGGGTCTGAAGAGCAAGTGCGTGAAAAAAAGCCGTGAAGAGTTATGTATTCGGTGAGTCGGCGAGAAGATTGGTATTCTGAATGCAGTAAACAAAAATACGAAGGCACTTCTCATAAAAGTGCCTTCAAGGTGACTTAAATTCCACTTTCGTTCAAACAATAAATGGACTACTAATCCGGTGATCATCATACTCAGAAGCAGACATTTCCAGAAAAAAATTGCGATCGAATATTGAGAATGGAAATCAGTTTGCAAGAGAGACTATTTTTCAAATACAGAGCCAGAAAACCGCATAATTTTCACGTCATACTAAACGCAAAGAAATGGGAAGATGGTCTGTATCCCGAAAAGCGGCGCTCATATAGAATGCAATACTGCCGTCTGAATTTGCTCTAGGTATCTAAAGGATCAACGTTTTCAAAGGAAGTTGCGGAATGGGTGGGTAACCGAAGTTGGGAGGAGCGGGGAGGAGAGTGCGGAAGGGGGAACGGATTTGAGTGGTTGCTCGTATTTCGTCGGAATAACGTTGCCTGGTATGTTTGACTAGTTCGTGCAGTGCTTTATATGGTCCTGAAGGTTCTGTCGAAGATCTCGATCGTTGATTATTTCGCGCCCACCTCCTCTCCCATACAGCGGATTCATGATGACTGCTTCATCCGCGCAAAGCATCAACTACGTAAACGAATACCGGTGCCTGGCGAATCCATTGTTCACCAATGTGGCTGCACAATTTCCGCAGTCCTGCGACTTCTTTCACGTTCCTGAAGCCTTCAGGAGTGAGGAAATCTTCATGGATTGACTGCATGTCGAATGAAAGTGGTCGTGGCAACGGAATGATGAATATGGGTGAAAGCAAACGAAACTGAATGATGCAGTCTAATCGTACTAACAAGGTAGCAAGCACCACCATAGCAATTATAACATCCATTTAACAGAAGAATTGCAGGAATTCAAGCTTACAAGTAGTGCATTTAGCTCTATTTTCTATTGGCATTAGGCCTATGCGAGGTTGTGCGTCCCCGTCTGTGAGTGCAATTACCACTCATAACGCCTTGAAGCATAAAATTTCATTACCATTATTTCCGACCACGGGCTTGATTGTATTCAGAGTTTGCGTCGATGTGCAGCGGTTTATTTGCCTCATGTGAATTTTTCATACAAAAAACCCAATGATCATCTCCGTCATCAGTAGACTGACTGAGAAGATGAAGAAACTAGAGCTGTTCAGGGAAGAAGGTCCATTTTCATTCATACTTCTCTTTTTATTTACTGCAACCTACCGCATGAACTTCAAATGTGAATGACCAGATTGCAAAAGGCAATTATTGTCGTTTCTATGAATTCTACTTTGATTTTCACATTCGCATTTGCACAATTAGTGGTTGCTGCGCATATACAAAGCCATATCGAATAATGCATGAGCAATCAAGAGGCACTGGACATCACGATTCTTCCATCGCTTTTGTTCAAAAATTTGTTAATCCAATATGAAAGTTGCAGCCGATACGCCGGTAGCTGACCATATAGATGATGGCTATCTGAAGCGAAGGTGGAACGAGCTTGCTGCAAAATTGGTGGAGCTGTCGAATCACCCACAACCGATGAATGGCCTCAAAACATAGAAATACTCAAAAATGATACTTGTATCACCTACCCAATTCGAACTGCTCTTGGATTTCTTTTTGTTTTTCGTTGTTTGTGTATGAAATTTGGAAACTGTGCAGCTTTCGATGGCGTATGTGGGAAACGCATGACGCAGTACCATTAAATCCATAAGTTTAGAAATTTCAAGCAGAAAAGCGGTATGAGGCAGATTTTATCCCCACTTTTGCAAGCAGAAAATAACGTTCAGTTTCCTTCTGCCAGTAACATTTTTGAACTTGTTTAACTCTTCAAACATCAGCAGCTCGTTTGAACTCGTTTAACTCTTCAAACATCAGCAGTTCAAACTCGACTGGAAGAACATGCAATTTATCTGCTCGATAATGTATTGGGGAGCCCTGCGGATGCGCAAGAGATAAATGATTTTTCATTTCTCGTGTTAAAATGGATGGGATTTTAGTGAGTTCACGACTTTACGAAGGCCAACTGTGGTGGTAGGAGGAGAGGGAGAAGAACGAATCGAGCTGATTTGAAATAAAGATAGAGTTTTTTAGCGCATTCAAAACCGATAAATATCGCACCTGGAACACTTCTGATTAACATCTTTGAGTTAAAGGTTTTCTCTTCGCTTCCTAGATATCGAAAATCGTAGAAGTTCAGGCATAATGCACATGTTCTAGACTATATAGTCAACGATCTTATTAAACATTCTGCTCATGTGTGCAGTAGATCCGTTATCACAGATGTATGCAATAAGCTTCCCGGGCGGGACAGATCATTGAAAGTGTAGTGGTTTGAGGAGCATTTTATAAGAAGATCTGCTCATGGTGTGAAAATGCTTCAGGAATTTGTTCAATGAGTAAACGAATAGAAAAATAGGAATCGAAAACAACTCAGAACTTATTTCACGACCAAACATTAAATAAGGGGAGAAGTTCGTCGACACTTAACCCAATTCGCTCTCTCCAATATTCTGCACTTTCTATGTGCGTCTTGTTCGTATCTCCGGAAATTTTTCTGGGCGGGACTCTACCTCCCAGTTGATTGATTCATTATTGTATTTCAATATTCCGGTGATAGTCAAAAATGATGACGTTAGGACAAGATTAGGGGAGGATGAGGCACACAACGTCTTCGAAGAATGGCTGTAACACCCACAATGCGGTGAGCAAAAGCATCTCAACAATTGTTTAGCTCCACACTTACATCCTAATTTGCAGCATTCATAAATGCAAAACATCAGTAAAAAGTACCGATAGATTGTGAAATACGATTTTGCATAGCTTTTTCTACACTACTGCCAGAACTTCTCTTGTGTTTTTGAATGCTGCTATACTTTCATTTGATCAATAATGTTAACAAACTTCAGCTTAAAAAATAGACTCTTGGATCGGACGAAAAATATGGAGAAGAACGCGACTAGCGAAGGTTCCGTGGACGAGAAGAGGTTTTTGGCGGACAGCATTTTCACCTTTCACTATGCATAACACGCACTGGGAATGATGCGTTGTCGCTGCTACTCATATCATTAGCGCTCTCTTCTCCTTCCGGCTTGGCCATATTCTCTTTCTTTCCGTGGTTGAGTCAGCAGATGCGACTGAAGGTGTTTGCTAACTAGAACGTTAAATGATTTCGCTCTGTTGGACGTAAATAACTGAAATCATGCAAGACTTTGACGCTTAACAGGAATCCGACTCCGTCATGGTTAAGTCAGTGGGGGCGATTTTTCCATTCAGCTATTCCAAAATCCAACACAGGAGGCATCCATGAGGCTGGATTGAGTTGAGACCACGACATGAACTGAGTTGTGTAATCATAAAACGCTGCTGTTTTCCGTCTACCAAACTTCAACTTGCAAATGCCCTCAAGCCTATGCCTACATTTATTGGTGCTGCTTGTGGAGACACCGAGCGGAAACGTTAGCTTTACATTACTTTTTCATCCGGCCAGACATTACATGAAAGTCGATGAACTTAACTTGTAATACACGTCTCTTTGTTATGAAATTCACTACCCACAGAACATGGCACTAATTTTCACATGTGCACTTACTCACTGAGCTATGAAGCGAGAAGCGAAGATGCACCTTGCAGTAGAAAGGTGAATAAGACGACACCGCTCAGCGAATAGCTCACTGGGACCCTCTCGTAACGCCTCTCTGTGCCGACGGCATTCCTCCGTGAATCGTTTATCCTTGCATTCATACCAACGGCAATTTGCTGCTCGTCGTTCACGCATACTTCTCCACAACAGCAATAACTGCTCTAATTTTAACGCATCGATTTTCAGCTGCAATATCGGTTGGAATGTGAGAAAATTCGTTTCTCAAGATTTTTAAACATTTTCGTTTCACCTGTGACAGCAAAACTAGCAAGGCTTGTGCGAAACTTCCGGTTTTAAAAGAAAAGTATTTATGATATACGTTAGGAGTGTGAAACATCATTTTGGAGATGTTCAGTACGCGATAACTGTAATTACAAAATAGTTTTTTCAGAAGTTCTGAGCTGCGAAGTGAATTTGGGCGAACATGGGGAATTTCTTGCTTTCTAGCGAATCTCAGTTGGGCCAATGAGAGTGGAAAACGTTTCGCAATTTGGCCACTTCGATAGCTGTCGAAATAAAGTACTCGCTGAAGTTTCCACAGATTGTTTTTGAACCAGGTGCCTAACCGATCGCTGCTTATTTCGCAGCCTGTTAGTAAGTGGAAGCATCAACGTTCAAACTAATGGCCCAACGATTCTCGATGTTGATTTCCCCTCTGAGTGCGTGCGAACAGCTCTCCTCTTTTTATGGTCCTTTTTACAAATCGCTAGAGCAATTACTCGACTGCTCTTGCCGCTTACTTCGACAAGGAAATTGCCGGGCTCGGAGACGAATTATTCGATTAGAGGCTGTATTGAACAAATGGAAATCCTAGCAAACAAGCATTTCCCGTTGGTTCAAATAGAAATGAAACGAGGTTGACGAAGCATCCACAGTTCAGAAAGCTTACCTCGAGAAGGCAACTTTGGAATGATTCGTATTTGCTTCGAGTGGGCACGATGAGAAGAGTTGGCACCGAAAAGCTTTTACGCATGCAATCAAAGCTGAAATAAATTCTTTTCATGTTGTTGTTGCATTCGGTCTTTTCGTGGAACTGAATGCTGGAGAAGCACATCACGAGTACTTGCGGCAAGAATATTTTTAGCTTTAAGAATATGAAGACTTCACTGTAGAACCAACAGTTCTCGAGACAGTCACCTTGGAATCGGCTAAAGTTTCAAGCAGAAAACTTGTTACAGCTGCTTTTCGATGGATCCAATGAAGAGACATAACGTTATCAGCAGACGTCGCATCTATGGTTGTATGCTACTGGCATAACCTGTGTTGACAGCGCCCCTTGAGAATTCTATGCAGAGAAATTGAAGTCCGCTTCGAGATCACAAGTCTATTGTTCTCGTATTCAAAGCCTTCTTGTTATCAGCAACAGAACGTATTTTCGCTTACGGAACGTGTTTCAATCATTTTGCCATAAATTGTTAAGAAACCGCACTCTCGCGCTTCACGCAGACTTATGATGAAATATAGGTTGTCCGAGTAGGCGGGGGTTTATAAACGCTCTGAATAGGAGCTTTGGATGTAATGTCTAAAGCGTGTCGTACTTCACTCAGTAGTTATAATAAATGAAAAATATTCTAATTTATGTCGCTACATGCGCCAGCACTTGTTGCATTCTGCTGAAGTCTGCTGGTTCGTCAACATTTTTTCCGCTCATGTTCATTCCATTCTAAGCTGTAACAGCTGCTCGCAATAAACGCATATTTGAAGTGGAAGTATAAAAGACGTCTGTTATTTTTCTTATGCTAGTCACACTCCACAAAATGTCACATTTTGCCGCTAACGAGTGCCGTAGTTTGCATCGCTCGCGGATTCTCGAAATGAACGTGTGTTCGGAACACAGGAAGAAGGGGAGAGGCTTATTGATTTTCACAGCCTCGAAAAAAGGCAAACATTCGATAGAAAGTTATTTAGGAGAGTATATTTCCAGCGCTGGCTGGTGAGACGATACGCTATATGAGATACCGTTGGAGATTCGAAGAACTATCAGTTCCTAAAAGAATCTATTTTCTCATTGAAGGAGCGGAACCGTAACACAGTAAGAGGAAATTTATCATTGAGAAAATACGATTAGTTGAGCGCATGTAGCAAAATTTCGAGCCAGTAAAGAGCATTCACACCACACCGCAAAAAAAGTATGTGAAGTGGATTAAAGAGAACATCGATGAAAACAGTTAAAACATACGCTGTGTGGTCACAAGTTCAAAGAATTAGCAGATTTCTGCCTTCAAAGCTCGCAACAGAGTGGTTTGCAGGTATTTTTATGTACTGGTGCCTCAGAAACTGCGCAAGGGAATATAGACCAAAGACCGTCGGCATAGCAACCGGCATTGCAGCCTCCATGATGCAGGAGATGCAAAACACTTCGTATCGATGCCCACGGTCTAATCGCGCTAGTCGAATTCACGCACCGACAATGAGTGAAAAAGTTATAGGTTGCCCGTGCAGGGCGATTCTAAAAGGTCAATCTGGGATGCATTGCATCCCAATAGATACGAGGATTGCATCGCCTCCTATCTTCCTTTCGCTGAACAGCTCAGTGCCTCGGACTAAAGTCCCATTTTTGCAAGAATCAATAACGTTACATGCGTTACATGCGGCACAAGACAAGTATTTATAAGTTGCACTAATTAGCTGGCAGTGTAACGTAATTTGCTTTAAATAAAATGGGAATAATTTCGGCTGGACCATCTAAGAATTCCTACTTTTTTTTGCGAAACGTCGAAATGTTATTGTTGTGGGTTGCTGTTAGCACATTTCTGTGTTATCTTATTAAAAATTCGCACTGTTTTGCGGTCTGCTCTGTAGAAAGCTAACCGAATAGTTTGACTTTAAATGATAGGTGAATTTCTGGGGAATTCCTGCAACGGCAACCATTTCCAAAAGCGTTCCCACGTTCGAGAATCATTCCAGTTACAGATAGTGTCAGATTTGAACACTGTTGACACATATGGCTTGCGTATCATAGACATCATGCACCTCGATTTATCAAAGTGCAATTTTATTTATTATTTATTCATGCAGCAGTAGAAAGGGCTTCAAATTATAGGCATTGAGGAGAATCCTGACAATATGTCGTGTTATGCCTACCCATCGTTTGCTATCAGCGGTGCCCATAAGTTTCATTATTGCAACCTCTATGACCTCATATCTTCTTTAACAATTTCAAATCAATGGAGTAAAAGAAGCAAATGCCTCTCAAAATATTGAAAGTGAACAAATAATGCAAGTCGACATCAGCAGTCTTTCAGAATAATGTAAGAGTTATGATAGAGGTGGAAGACATGCTGTAAGAGAGATATTTTCAATGAAATGTGCCAAGCAAAGCCGGTTGCAGTAACGAATGAACAACTAGATGAAGGTGAATTAATTACACGTTCTTGAATTTGCAGTAAAGCGATACTTCACTAGGATTAGTGATTTTGATTTCTTCATTTTTCAACTGCATCACACGAAGTGATATTAGCGAATAACATTCTCGAAGATATTCCACACCTTCATAACAAGTTCAGCTAACGTAGAGAGAGGAAATACTGCCGAAAATGTGGGACGAAACGGCAGTGAGTAATCGCCGAAAAGGGTGGAAGAGTTCGACCGGGCCCAATCTGCGACAAAAATGTTGAGATCTCTGTTGCCACCGTTGCTGCTCCAAGTTACGTGTTCACCGTCGAAACTTACAGAAGGAAAACCATTGAATTCGCCTTCGGTAAACGTAATCTGGAATGCCCAATAATTTTGAGTAGCCAGAGAATTCATACTACCGTTTCACTGCTATAGTCACAGTTTACTTATACGATGCAACGTTATCAGGTTTCATCGATGTTTTGAGTGGCTTTCAAGGGAGTATAATTAATCAAACAGATTCACCTCTGATGCAGTGCGTGGCTAGATGGGAAGCGGTTCAAACGCTGAACTAACTACGCAACGAACTATCACTGTGCACTGAAAATAGAATTTTCGGTGTCTTCTTGTTACTTTGCCATTCCCCCAATACCGCTGCACTGATGAACGGCAATTGATGCGCTCTTAAAACGTTCCAATTTTTACATTGATTCGTCTTTGAAGAGAGGAGTGCTGCGAGTCTTACGACCAACCCATAAAAACTTTCGTTATTATTGCCAGAATACTGAAGGTTGTAGGGGTACTGCGTCCTTATGTTTTGCCCAATGTCTGCAAAGCAGATGTTATTGAAAATCACACGAATCGGAAGCTGTACTTGCTCTAAGTCGGTGCCATCTTCGTTGATAGCATAGAGATTGAAGGACCCAAGAACGGATGAGTTGAAATTGGAGGCGAAAAGAATTCGCTCATCACCGAGAAGATAACTTGGGGACCAGCTTGCGCCACCAAGAGACGTTATACGACGCATTGAGCTTCCATCCACATTCATAACGTACAGCTCCATTTCTGTTGGATCCACAAGATTGTAGCTGGAATACAGAAGTATCGCATTTCGAGAATTCAATGTATCGTATAATGACGTCGAATATATCGTAACGATATTAACTTCAGTTCTATACATAAGCTGCCATTTATTTTATGCTTTTTGTTAATGATGCTCTCATGAAGCGTCGAGTTGATTTGAGTTACAACATTTTAATGCAAACACTTGAGAGACAGCGTGATATGAGAAGGAAAGTCATGTGAAGAATGCTGGGAAAAATTTCGAGATTGCAAATAAGCTTCGTAATGACACCCGCCATATCTAGTTCATCTACTGCGGAAGCAATTTTGCATTGCAGTGACTGTGAATTATTGCTGTCAGACGTGAGCACTAGGTCGATCGAGGAAGGCATATGAACGAATCGTTTTTGCCAACTTATCTTAAGGCCAGCCCCTTTCGTTTTAGAATGAAGTATGTGCATTGGAAGTGCTAAAGTTACTAGTTACTTTAAAAGTTCGAAAATGCAATTAACGGAACCCACAAGAAAGGCTCTGCGAAAAGTGTTTTAATTGTGCACAAGTGCAAGTATTAAAGTGAAAAAGAATTATGTAAATATTTTAGAGCAGAATGTTACCACATTTACGGTCTGGATGCGTTCCTTTCGTTGAAATATATTGCAATGTACATCAATACATGACTTGTCTTAGATGTTTGATTAGATGCATTGGTGTGCCTCACATCCGTTGACTCGACAGGAGAATGCTTGCGTTCATGAGGCAGTACCTGCTCAAAGCTGTGTGCCTAGAATTGTCGACGCCTTGCTGTTCTCATTATGAGAAGCTACAATACTATGTACCGAGTTTCGTAGACAAGTAGCGGAAGAAGTGTTTAACTCTACTGGTGCGCTTAACCGGCTTCATTTGTGCAGTATGCGTTACTCTAGTTGCTCAGTGCTAACTGTTACTTTGGGATACTTCAGTGGTTTCGATGCAGGCACTTAAAGGCCTTTGAGTCAAAGGCATATGTTCAACGGTGGTTTGTGCTCGCCAGGGGTTTGAATTTCCCACCATACATCAAGGCCTCCATTCGACAGTCGTTCTGTGGCAGGGATAAGGGATATAATATTCGAAATAATCGTAATCTACCATTTTGCAGCCATCTTTTAATTCGGAAAGGTTCACCTCAGCAGTTTCTTGTATTTACTAATCTCCTCAGGAGTCGTCGGTCTCGATGCCCGAAAAACAATTTTCGTACCGTCGTGGCTAAACGAGGCGCCACCATCGTAGCCATGCTCTGAAGTCAGCTGCAAAAACGAAATTTGCATATCGTTCTCTTGTCTTCGCGTTATTCAAATGAAAAGCTTAAAATACTACAGCAGGAACAATTTCTTGGTGGTGGCATAACAAGCGTATGCGCCAAGAATCCCTTTGTTGCATCCTATTAGTGCCGATATCATGAATACGAAACGATGAGAAAATTTATCCTGAGGAAAAGCAGTGATTGCTGGAAATGCTGACATAAAATTATCAAGAATCAGCAAGCATAAGCCAAAGCATAAAGTTTTAGTTCCACTATAAAGCTTAGAATGATATCGAGAAGGGGAAAATGAGTCGGTCATCATCTGACTACGCGAGGAATCCGCTCATGCAGTGCTTTCTCCCTCCTCTCAATTAACGGTCAATTGTTGCAGACAGGTGATGTACGAGGATCACCTATGCCAGTGACGCCATTGTCATAGACAACGTGCAACTGCGAAGAAATTCGGTGAAACAAATCTCACTCCCTCTTACCTGATCAGTGCTTGTGTTTGTTGAGATTACGGAAATACCCTTTCATCGTTTCAGTATATGCACTCTCCAACAAAAAAATATGGCAAGTTGATGACGAACTGGCATACGCTGTATACACAACGGTAATGGTCTCGATCACTCTACGGCAAAAACCCACTTAGTTAGGCCCGTAGCAGAAGAATACAATTTATCATACTTGCTTCAGTCCTGAACCATCCCAGTTCATAATCCATATATCAGGGTCACCACTACGCATCGATGTGAACACAATGCGCCGTCCATCGTTTGAGACTGACGCTTCCGCATTGTAACCTGAAATACACCTGAAACAGGTCGATTTTAAGGAACAGCAAGGATGATGGGCTCTGGACTTATTAAATGGCTCTAGAGCGATTAGCAGACCGTACGTACAAATTAGTACATAGTGACATCTGCTAATTGCTGACTAATTATGTTTTTGCATGAATACATTTCCAAAACAGTTAAACACGAATAATGAAGCTGTTACCGCCTGAACTGGTGAGTCGTCGTATGAAGTTGCCATACTTGTTCACCTTGAAGATGTCGTAGTCAGGAAATAAATCCCACAGGTATGAGGTATTACCTATAAGAAACAACATGGCAACGTTAACAAAGTTTTTCTATCAGACAGAAACAGGTCGGTCAAATTTGGCAACGGTAGCCAAGCAGAATTACTAAACGGAAGATCGTATGTGTCTCACTTGAGGTAGAAAACAAAACACTGAGGGTGACCAACAAACCGTTCACAGCTGTAAGAAGCGATCAATAAATTGCATCCTAAGAGCATAGCTCTATGGGAGGATTAGGACAGTGGAATGGAGCTTTGAAATGACTGCTTACAAAGATGCCTTATTGTTGGATCCTTGACAAATGTACAGGCTTTCTTTGGGCATGTATCCAATGCGCTACGATTCGCAGATAGAAATGTGCCAGCGTAAAGGGCATCACCATTCGGGAAGAAATACGAACACGTGCATGATCCAAGCCCTGCAAACTTATGTAATTTTATATCGCTTTTCACATGCCCAGATTTGAAAATTTAAGAACTTCGTTTGTTTCTGCTAAGTGCATAAAACAGAAATAGTTCAGCCGCAATAAACTTTAAACCTTATCTGTTCGTGCAAATAACGACTAATAGGCAAATGCTAAATGGGCACTTCTGTGCACCGAGATGCACAGATTTGCGCAATTCGAAGGAAACACTTCTGACCGCCCCATGCAACAGTGTCGACATAGGGGCTATGCTTTCAACTGCACGGCGCTGTTTTATGGCAGAGATATTTTCATTTTATTCACTACTAGCCTTAAAGACAAATTGGAGAATTCCACAATGTGAACTCATTTGAAAAGGGAACGGGCCTTTTAGTTCCTCTGTTTCTCCGAAAGAGGCTTTTTCCTCCTAGATGGCAAAGAGCTTCTGCTCAGGAAATGTTCGTAGGTTCAAGTAAATTCACTAGATTACAGACCAGCTAGTTTCTTTAGCAAATTCGGTAAACTCAGCCTCTCCAAAAATTACTTACGCAATAAATGTTATAGATATTCTTACCGGTGCTAAGTCGGCGCGATATACGACGTGGATCAGCGACGTTCAAGACATATATCTGAAAAACAAATAAGCAATGACGCCTTGTGGAGAGATTGGAAAGTGTGTGCACAGCATGGAGAGACTGGAAAGTGTGTGCACAGGAATTTCCAACCAACAAACTCTCAAAATGCAATCTATTGAACCCTAACACTGAACAAATGCTTGAAGGCTATTCACTTCGTAAACCACGATGCCATGGTGAATCCACTTAACGACATTAGCTGCATTTAAATGAAACAGTGGCATTCCTTGTGGTAACATTGAAATTATTTCTGCACACATTTTGGATCCACGCTTTGCTAACACTAATTTTTTATTTACCTGATCGCACATCGTTCCATATTCCACATCTCCCATCGCTTGAAATATCACCATCTTATCATCGTAACTGTAAAAGGGAACGCAATAGCAATTGCAGGGAAATATGATTAAATACGACATGAACAGCAATTGCTATGAGCAGCTTTTATTCCTAATGCCTTTTTTGCACCCACCAAATCACATTTCTTGCTGCCGTTACTAGATATGTCAGAGTTCGATACATGAATGAAAGATGCAACTCCTTCATTCGGGTGCCGAATACCTCGCTCACTGTTATTGTGAGCTACCGTTTTTTAAACATTTTCAACAACCTAACAAAATTCCCAACTCTCTTACTCTTCATCGAGGCGCTATGAGAAGAGTTGGGAAAAGCAAATTTTAACGAAAAAAATTGTCCTCGTTTGGGAATCAAAGAAGTTCCAATAAAGGAATGAGAATAGAGCTAGTATGAATGCGAAGTTCTATACAACTTCCACAAAAGTTGACCACTATGCGGAACATGAATTAACGTCCTTCCAACGCTCTTTCTAACGCGACAACTGTTGAAGATGTGAGCAATTTTACTCCAACATAAAATCATGTGAAATTCCGTAGACAATTTCCTATCCGATAGGTTTCCGACAAAACAAAAACACGTGAAAAGGCAAGCAAATCGTCAACTGAGCTCGCCTCTGTGAAGCCCGCCATTGGCTGGTGTTAACTAAAGATTGCTATGTCATTGCTGTTTTCTCCTTATTATTTTGATTGCTCCCACATTAAAGCTTAGGCCGCAGAATGTCATATGAGGATCCTCAACAATTTTACCTGAAATATCCTTGTCCATTGATACCGGTGAAAGTCAACTGACGAACATCCGACAGATGGGAGTGAGGTTGATTTAATGCATCATCATAATCACGATGCACACGTTTTCGAGGTTTGTCCTGCAATTATAATTCATTGTTTTCCTTCTCTCAAGTAAGTCCTCTATGCACCATCATATTCCAGTCACTTCCGTTTAATAATGTTCTCGCGTCTGCGTGCACAAAATGGCATTACACTTTTGTTGATGTACTTCTTTGAAACGTAACATATAATAATTGAAGCTGAGTTCGTCTTACTATTCAGAATACGTTCTGGTGGAGCATTTCAGTTGGTAATCCCAACCTGAGTCATTTTCTGTTTGTCGAGTATATTTTAACACTGCTTCTTATTCGTTAGCTTATTACACATGTAGGCAATTTGCTGATGTGTTCGTTGAGGTGAATTCTGCCCTATCACTATTCCTTCGAGATTTACTCAACTGCAAACAACCGAGTTCTAATGATAAAGCATGAAACAACAAAATAATAACATAATTACACAACATACAAGAATGAGTGCCGAAATTATCAAAATCAAAAAGAAAGGATTCTTGTTGAAGTCAGTATTGGTGTTGCGGAACGTCGTAAGCCTACAAACACGTGAAGTTAGAATTAATCATGAAAATCTTCCACACCTCTGGTCAATAGTGGAGGGATGTGAACAACCGGTTTCGATGAAGTGAAAGTCGATGGAAAATGTTACAAATATTGGCGGAGATTTTGACAAGTGCAGGTGTGCTAGAGAAAACAGAACACTGAAACATATGCAAGCGGAAGACTTGAAAAAGATGTAAGCAAGGCTGTGTAATCCCAATGGAAGTGTTGACTTCTTAGGTGACCAATAATGGAGGACAATACAAATGTGGCCATTTTCGCCAACCTTCGTCCGATTGACTTCTTCGCTATCGTCTTCAGCGTCTTCTGATTCCATGGAACTGGCCATTTCGATCCACTCTGCCATGAAGACATTCAAATCAGATGGGGAGGCGGCATTGCGACTGCTAACCCAGACGAGTCGTTTCCCAGCACGATCAAACATTGGAAATGCGTCAAAGCCGCCTTCGTTGTAGGTTATCTATGTATTTTGTTTTTTGAACAACATAGAATAATCTTGCAGAGTGAGTGTCATAAAACTTCTCAACGTTAACGTCGAAAAACTCTTATGTAGCATTAATGAAATTACTCCAATATTGGAAACGCGCCCGCTTCTCTTCTACGGAGCTGTGCTAACGAGGCTGAAAGTTCATGAGTTCATGGACTGCTGGTTCATGATTAGTAGCTCCTTGGAATCCTACCAACAATAGAGATGAGCAGGAGGGATGGGTGGAGGACGTTAAGAACTTAGTTGTTAGGCATTCCGATGCTGGATCCAACCCACACAATACCACGGTAATTTATAACTAGATTCAACACAGGTGACTATTCCGGGATGTATAGATGATCCGGTCGAATTCCATCCAGCAACTTTGGTGGTCGGCGTGTTCAAGCTAACAGACAGGTAGGCAGAGAGATGCTCATATTTTGCAGCTTCGGTGGCCACCTAGTCTGTATGGATGACCAAATGTCCGTATGGAGTAACGAAACGAATGATCGCTTGTCCCTTCAAACAAAATTTGCGCTTATAGGAAAGATTATTGAGCCTGCGACAATCGGTTCTCGTTTCGGATGTAAGCACCTTATACAATTTTCAGCTGATTCTGAAGGCAGCAGCCGCAGTACCAAGCCGATAGTCTACAGCGTACTTTCTGAAGGACACTGCTTTATATATATTCTTCGTGAGAAATTACCCGTTCAAGATTGTCACCATCATCATCGATTATATACAGATCGAAGGCACCGAAGTGTGCTGTCGAATTGAAGTTAGAACTGAAAATAATGCGGTGGTTGTCAGGTGAATAAAAAGGCGCCCAATTTGAGCCACCTAGAGATGTGATCTTTCGCAGACCTGTTCCATCGACATTCATCGAGTACAATTCCATCGCCAAAGGGGAAACCAGATTATAGCTGCAAAAGGATCAATTAGTGTCTATGAGAGCAAACTGCATCCGCAATTTCTTTCATAAAGAGCATGCACACTGTTCTACTGGTGATGAAACTGAAAATGGCAGGTTATGAAAGAGCCTTCCGTGCTAGAATCGTTGCAAGAGAGGAATGCAGCGGAAATGTTCTTACTTCCTTCAATTTTTTTCGATTGGAAGGTTTGGCTTTATAGATACTCGGGTACAATGACATAACATATGACAATAGGTTGTGATATAAATGTGATCGCTTGCATTCACAAATATGCATCTGAAGCTCATTTTTACAGTATTTGGGTAGTGAACAATTTGACTGTTTTTTCTTTGTTTACGCCAAAAAAGATGCCGTCATTCGGGAGAAACATGAGTTAAGATGTAGTGTGGAGTGGAGAGTGAGCGCAGCAAGTTTAGCTTCACAGACGCTTTTTAAAAACTCAGAAAAAGTGTGGAGAAGAACACGCTCAGAGATGGACGCTAATTTAGGCAGAGCTGCAACCAAGAATGCCTGGGAGAGAAGCAGTTCTATTTCAACGTGAAAAAAATTTTATGAAGGGAACAATGTTTGATTCCTATTGCGGACTCTTGCATCAGGTAGTTGCGTTCAAAGACCAAAGGCTTACTCCTTCGAAAAGACCATTCCTTCCCTTCTCTGCACCTCTGTAGCCCGTCATGTCATCACCTCTTGTGAATTTTAAGAATGCCAAAAAATGCTTTAGAAGTACTGATGCACAAGATAAAATTTATCTGGCAAATTGTGAAGTTATTTATCATCGAAACTGTTCTGCAAGACGCAATAGGAAAGTGTGCATAGTTTGGAAATACGCAACTGCTAGAATAACGAACCTTAGGAGTGCTTTGTACTTCTCGATTTCTTCGGAGGTATTGGGTCGCGATGCACGGAAACATATCTTCGTTCCATCAGGACTGAAGAATGGACCTCCATCATAACCGAGCTCATGCGTCAACTGGAAAAGCTTCTATTGAGAAGTTCTGTACCTTTGCAAAAAAAGTGAAAATCACCACAGATTTTATACAGCGATGCCAGTAAAACCGTTTTGAAATTGCCACAGTCTCATTACCACTGGTCAACAAAGTGTTGAGGCACGGGAGTGCTTAAGCAAGATGCCCTAGAACCTTGAGCACATGCTTCTAATTCAAGTTATCCGGATTGAACGCAACGTGTAATGAGTTGAGAATATCTTGAAAATTACGTTCAGAATACGTTCAACTTACATTCCTTTGATCACAAATATCACTACGCTACTTCGCAGTGGCCCTACAGTTGTTACCGCTGCTGACGAAAAGTCGATTTGCTGGCGAAAATTCGCAACACTTACTTTTTTTCAGGTGAGAAAAAAGTTTGTTTTTTGCTCTTTCCCATCGGTAACATGAGGACGCCGTTTTCGGAAAGTTTCAGTCTGCTCTTTTCTCCAAAATTTGCTGCTTACGGTTTCTAGTCGGAACATTCTGGTTTTTACTTCTTCCAGTGTGAAGTCAAGTTTAGACCGATGAAATTGATAGAAATGGCATTATTTAGCAGATGGGAATGTGTGGGCTTTGGTGTCCGGATGGATTGGATGAAAAGCCACCGAATGCGCTGAAATCTTCATTTTCGATGACTCTTCCTGAGAGCTGTGGAAATTTTCACTTCGTGCTTCAATATGCCAGCAAAACAGCAAGCTACTTCTAGTATTTATTTGCCTCTCGATGCCCCCTTGCTTTCTGGAAATAAAAATTTTCGTCCAATCCTATCCATTCCAGCGATCTGTCTCTTTCATTGGAGTGAGCTGGTTTAAGGCCTTGCTTACCTGTAGTCTGTCAGATTGAAAATCTGCATAATTATAGTTCTCCAATCTAAATCCCGCATCCACCTTCCACCACTTCCCTTCTTGAAACTGCGGTAACGTATACGTTTCCATGTCTTATTTTCACACACTGCTCCTCAAAAAGATGACCAAAAATTCATCTTAATAAACATTTTCACACCTCAAGCACTTTTGGCGTAAAGCTTTATATGTGGAGAGCCCTTTTGATAAGCAAATGGGCGTTAATCGCTGCAAAAAGAGCATGTTGGACAGCATGGCTCAAGGCGACAGCGTCGATACCATATCCATCGTGTGATGTCGAGTGCACATCAAAAAACCGATTGCGCACAACAATACTCACGATTATGCGCCGGCAGGCTTCCAGTTTGAGAATAGTATCTCAGAAGGTAAGAAGCTGCACTCAAATAAGCGGGAAAGCTGATGAAAACCGTTTGGAGGACAGGATGTGGAACATGAATCCATCCAAAATTCAGTGGCTCGTGAGTCTGAGCTTTTTTCGTAGTTCATCTAAACTCGTTTGCTCTTTCCTTCCAAATGTCGTTCTATTAATATACATGGAACTCTTACTAGAATTAACCTGTCGCGGATCCGTTCCATCAGAGTTCATGATCCATATTTCTGGATCACCACTGCGCACTGATGTGAAAACGATATGACGACCATCCGGCGAAACGGCTCCCTCGGCGTCATAACCTGCTGAAGTAGTGAGTTGTGCGACAATCTTGCCGAATTCATTTACCTGTAAGATTTCATCAGCGTGTTTTTAGCAGACTGCAGCGTTCCTCGTGGATTTTGTATTGAAAAACTTTTCTGGTGATTAGAGGTTGAGAGTATTTGTCACAAGAAAGTTTCAAAAAATCCTGCTTCAACTTTCTGATTCGATTATAATATTTAGCAATATACTGCAAATGTCTCTATTAACTACATCTACTAAATAACTCCTACTGGACTAGTCACAAATTACTTATTTCGCATTTCTCTTCTGAAATAAATATTGTTACTACTGAAACTAAACTCTCAGAAATCGTTTGCAACAAAGCAGTTACAGAAAAATTGTGTTCTATACTTAAAGAAAGGTTTACCTTGAAGATGTCGTAATCGGGGAAGAGATCCCAAGTGTAGCTCGTATTGCCTGGAAAATCATGTGCAGTTCATGAGATTTGTGAAAGAATACTCACTTTCGCTGCTCAGATGAAATTTTCTGAATAAATTTCGTAAGGTCGTTTGCAAAGGCAGCGAAATTCGTAAAAACTTACATAATTCCCTGAGAACTGGGTCGGTTTTCGCTCTTTCCGATTTGCACATCTTCTGTGGGCAACTCTCCAGTGTAACGTTCGAATTGAATTTTGCGGATTGGAACGTTCCTGCGTATATCAGATGTCGATTATCCGGGTAGAAATATGAGCACGTGCATGCACCCAATCCTGCAAATATTTCCTCCGCTTCTCTTCCGCAGCTTTTTCTTGAAACACATGACCACCCTAGTATTCACATTATGGCACGCACGCGTTTTAATGAAGATTGGTTTCTGGGTCTTAAATATGGTGGGCAGCATCCAGAACTCATTTATAAATAGCAACGTGCAGGCAGTTTATTCACTTGGTTCGGGGCGTGCACCTGTGCAGTGTGTACGAAAGGTTCTTGTTTGGGTATATGAGAAATGACTTCGTTATTCATTATTTGAGTAGACAAGTTCACTACTGAAGAAATTTTCTGTTATGCGTTGGTTGTGAGGGTCGAACAAGCTTGGTGTTGTGGGTCGTAGTCAATGCAAAAATAACTTGAAGATCAAGTTGATTGGGAATTAAGGATTTGTTTGTATTTATTCGTTTATTTTTTTCGGGATTTATCCAGAATGTATTCGCATAGCTTTTGCTGTTTATCTTTTATTGCTTTACGAAACGGATGTCTCGTAAATGTAATTTATTCGATCTCCGAAATGCTCGTTTAACGAGAATGTACAGTGCTCTATGTGTGTCTCATTAGAAGCCACCGAAAATAAAATCGACGTATTTTCAGTCTTCGCTCGCAGCGGGCATATGCACTTCTTTTGCACTTTGAGCACATCGAACGACAAAACAATTCGCTTTTCATACTGTTGCAACTTCTATTGAACTTTTCCAAATGTTTACAAATTCTATGACAACGACCGACGACATTTTTGAACCCATAGATGTGTGCGTATTTGAATATGCTGCGACCAGCCGTATTATTCACAGCTCATAATCCCAAGCAAGTCACAAATTAATTGGTTCTTTCACGCCCTCAACTACTTTCAGTTCCTTGCTTCCCGTATAAGATGCGGACATCAGCGCCATGAAAGTCTGTACCAGAATTTTTCCTGCATTTTCTAGATCCGCCTCAAAAGGAGTCTTTTTTCGACGTTACCACATTCCTACAATTCTTTATCCTTCCAGAAAAAGAATACAGGGTCCATTTCATAGGAAAATGCATTATCATAAATCACGCTACTAATTTTGAAGAGTTGGCTGATAATTGCATTTGTCGGCTGATATGGAAAGACGTGTATCGGAATCTGCGATGACAATATATTCGTCGTAATCATTGAAAACGAATAATACAGTTGATGCCTATCGATTGATGGAAGTGAAGAGTAATAACAAAATCACGATAATGTTTCCCAGGTGCTCTTATAATATTGTGGGACCGAATTTGAATTCATTCTGAAAATAGGATCTCAGTTTTATTCCATAGTGCATCCAACACATAGGCATGTTCGAATGCGTCATTCTTTCTAAGGCCGCGATTGTTGCTTCATTGAGCGGAATAGAGACTCGTTTTGTCCGCTATCGCTATGGGCCCCTCTGCACACAACCCCTCATTGACAGCAGTTTACGTAAACGATGCGCTTCATCGTTCTCTTTTTGACAAAATTTTTTGAAGATTTGCTCATTGTGCACATCTATCGACAACATTTAAAAGCTATCAATAGGGAAGCCATTTTGCACAAATTGGAACCTAATTAATTATTATGGGATGCGGCTTCTATGCGTCACATTTTCCTATTTCTTCATCTATAGAATCAGGGATTTTTCACTTCTAAGATAAGGCAATTCTCCTTTGTCCGAAAGTGCGCAACGAAAGTGTCAAGCTTTAGGCTAAAAATCATAACGACAGTGACACATTACGACACCCTTTCTTCTCTGATGCTCGCTGTCATGAGCACAACCCTCCTCTCAGTGGTCCCTTCAATGTCAAAGAGGAGATTACGAGCATCGACAGTTGTAAAAGTTTATAGTCGACACGTCGAAATTCGGTGTTTTCGACAGCAGGCTCGCCGGAAAAGGTGTTAATGTCAATTTCATTCCCCGAGCAGTGCATTGTTGTTGTTGCTTCTTTAAAAACAAAAAAAAAGAGATACTTTACCGGTATTTGGTTCTTTTCTTTTTTATAAAACCTCAAAAGTGATCACTCAGCCATGGTGATCTTACACAGGATCTGCTCGGTCGAAAAAAGGCTCCCCCTTTCACTGAATCTATTCGAGCTTGGGCACAAAATGGCTTCCTTGCTTCGCTTTTCGGAGCATCATTTCCGTTCCAAGCTTCTTTAATGCTTTCCCGTACCTGGATCGTTCTTTCGATCCACGAATATTAATGAAATTTCCTTGTGCAGTCAATTTGTGATTGGGCGAGAGAAGCAGGTAAAACCCGAACGTGTAGTTCTGAACATTTCCAGGTCTCTTCTTAAGGGCTTTTGTATACTTCTGATTGAAAAAAGCGCTGTGATGAGATCACATTCCTGCGTATGCTGAGTCCAGGATTTCAACGCGGAAATCAGTGCGGCTAGAGTAATGAAATTATTTTGAGCGCAACGCGAGTCTCAGGATGACGCCCTACATCAATCATTCAAGTTGATTTCTCAAATTCGAAAGTTGTGGTCACTCGAACGCCGTCAGTAGATCGCAGCAGTTTGCGAGTGACTGGATTTTCACTTCACACAAACTGGACCATAAGAAATGAGTCCTACATATTCTATTGCTTTCTCGCATTTTGTGGAACTGGTTACCCTGGCTGAGTGAATCGCAAAAACGTATGTTTTGTAACTACTATGGTAGACATCTTTACCTGTTGTTTTACAACAACGGTGTAATTTTTCTCGTTGCGGGCAGCTTCAGCAGAAAATCGGACAACAATAAACGTTGTTAAACTTTGTGTGCACATGAATACTGAAGGTTGGAATTGAATAATATATTAGATTTTTGGTGATAAGCTGATCATCAGTGCCCTTCCACCAGCTGAGTATCAAGGCCCTTAACGTGCTCGCAAATCTTCGAACTACAAATTGAATCCTGACGAGCGTTGACTTCAGGAATTTCAGGCATTATCGATGCCGATGAAAACGTTTGCCGAAAAATAGGACTGATGCTTTTGGAAAACGATGCTGCCTTAATTTTCACATTTTCGATTGCATCGGAATGACGCAATGGATGATTTATGCGAGTGTTGTGTGGCGTTGAATGATAAAGAAGGAATAGCGAGAATAGAAGCATGCCTAACTGAAAGATTACATTATCTTAAAGCAAGAGGAGCGCCTTTAGCTGAAGAAGTTTGGTTAGTATGCATGTGAAACATGTGAAAGTTTGCAGGACTTTAGAAGGGTTGCAAAGTTGTAGAAGTTGTAAAGTTGCAAAAAAGTTGTAAAAAGTTTGTTATGTAAAGCGCATTTATGATTCAAAGCAGGAAAAGCAAATATGCATTGAGCAAATGGGGTTTCACACAATCACGTTGTTGTCGGCGATGGAAGCGATTTCTGACCAATTAAATTTCACTATCACACTTCCCTAGAAATGAACGTTGAATGTGCAAATTTAGTCCCCCCAAATCACTCTTCATGTCCACTTTACGATGGTTCACTCAATAGTCGTTAAAATTGCAAGAAAATAGAGAAGAAAAGCGTAATTTCATGTGCATTACATTGAAATTTGGACTTTTGACGTTGGTTCCTACAATATGCACCTATATCTCCTTCGCCCGGATTAAGTGCTTAACACATGTCGCATTGCTTTGGCTTCATACACCCATAAAGCACTAAAGTTGGGACGTAGAACTCACCTGTGCTGATTCGATGAGGCGTTTGTTCTTTCGGTGGGAGCGTGAGATCAATCCTGTAAATCTGAAAACTTGTTGTGAAATCGTGAAAGATCAGCGTGCTTTCCTTTCTAAGATCTTTTTCAAGTATGGAAGGATTACTGCATTTTTCAAACGTGAAAGGAAACGATCTACAATCTGCTCAATGGAAAGAGCCATTTTACGCGAACCAAGAAAACTTGCATTTGTTGCCATTTTCTGAAAGGTTTTTGTTCGGTTATGACAAAACATAACTCTCGTTCCCATAACTTTGAGGGCGTCTTTTTTTAGAGCTATATGAGTTCCATCGAATGATGTCGTGTGGAAAATCGGGGCGTTCAAAATGTCCGTTATCTGCTATAGTTGCGACATGTTGCATGCATTTGCAAAGTGATATCAGGACCTTCAACCATGTTAGCAGCTCCGCAACCGTTGTTCATTGGCTTCCTCGCTTGCACTACAATGACGTCGTCATTTTGTATTACTTCAACACAAGTCGCTATGAAAATAAATGCATAAACGTGAGACACCTAGGGCAAGCATGGGATCCACATTTCCTTTTTTCTCGTACATTCACCTCACATCTTATGTGCTAACCATAAAAAAGAAATGATTCACCTCAGTGAGATGGGTACTGGTCATAAAGCACTATGACTTTGTTTAATATCATTAATTCACTCAGTTCAATATATTCCTTCAAAAAGTTTTAATCGATAACCGAGACTTGCCTGGTCACAAAGTGTCCCATACTCGTCCATGCCAGCAGCTTGAAACGTAAGCCATTTCCCGTCGAAGCTGCAAGTTAGCATTCGGTTTGAAGTGTATGGATCAAATTTCCCATTTATTGCGTCTTTCCGGTGGTGTGTACATCACTAATAAACACAATTAAACGTAGAAAAGAATGAGCGAGAGCGATCGCATTAGAGCTGCAGAGGTATTGTCTACCTATGGGCGCATCACGACGTTCACAAGGAACAGAACATTCGGTTTTTGCTCTGATTGCAGAAATAGTTCAACAGAAAACTGCTCAGTTTTTCGCATATCGCATTTTTGCTACAGATTTCATAGCAACCTACTTCCGCCTTCGAATCAGTTTTTGATGCTAACACTGCCCGAGGGACAACAGCAAAGTTGTGGTGGAAAAAATAAATAAGGCAATATGGCATTGATTCTACAATCCGCATCAGCGCTATCAGGTTGAAAACGTGACGACATTGTGCAAGGTGCAACAAAACCACCGTCTTTCGGTGTGCTTACTCACAGCGGAACCGCTTTGATATTTTATTTTTCTACCTGAAATATCCTTCTGCGTTTTGTCCACCGAACGTCAGTTGCTTGACGTTTTTGAGTCGCGTTTCCTTCTTGAAGTGAATGTTACCAACACATATGTCAGCAAATCCAAAAGTGATTATGAGAAATAGCATATTTCCGACTGAAAGATAAAATCATCAAATATTTCAGCAAATTCTTTTACGCCGCATATGAGCGCCTCTTATTTCACTTCGCATAAATTTCAATAAAATGTTAAGCCCACCGAATTACTGTGCATTCTATCAAGTCTGTGGGTGTGTTCCAACGCAAAAGACGCATTAGAATTCAATGTCGCGGAGTGATCGCCTCTCATAAAAGCACCTGTTGGGTCCTTTTCTGCCAGCCGTGTAAAGATTTTTCCAGATCACATCCTGGTGAACCCTTCATCCATTTTACAACAACAATCGAAGAACATTCAGAAAGCAAAATACTAACAAGGAATAGAGAAAATCGGAAGCTCTAAGACTGTTGGAAAAAGCATCATCCGAAAATGTAAAATTTTCGTTTTGGTTATTTCATCAGTGAAATCAAAGTTCATCCTGAGCACATGTCTCAGTTACGCACCACTTACACACAGCTGGGCACAGTGCACTGGGGGGAGAATTAATCACATGAGGCAAACTGTGCAGAAAATGTGGCCATACAATCGTAGATCCGAAAAAAACATTAGTGCAAAAATCGCAAATGTTATCGTAAAATGGACTCTCACATTCAATCACTTTCATTTACTCTACTCATATTTAAAGTATCACAATCTGGAAAGCAGACTGAACAACGATTCCTTATGCTACTAATTGCACTTATTACCTAGACGCATTTTCTCGTAATTTCCACCCTTTCGCTTTCTTGCTGCATGCAGCACCAATTGCACTCAACGCAAAACGATAAGCGTCTATAGAACAAACGTTGACGAAGTTTCTAGCGATTAAACATAGTTTGAAATTCCATTTCATAGATGAAATGTGGAGAAAATTATTTGTGTTTTTTGCTATTTGGAATAAGCCTGAAACGTCAAAGAGATGGATACATATAGATGTATGGTTTCAATAACAACCGAAATTAACTTCATCGCGTTTGCATGTCTTATGCCAATTTTTGAAGATAAAATCAGCTTTGAATATTCATGGCAGGCGATGTAGACGTGTGTGGTCCAGTATCACTGCACTCATGCATGCTATACCCGAATAAGAATCGGAGAGTTGCATTAAAATACGATCCTTCAACGAGTAATTGGTCGCGTTTGGTTTGAGCGTAATGTTTTATAGCTTTACTTCTTAGAATGGAAACCTCTTTTCCACTAGGTTATTCCTTCGTTTTCAACGTCTACCAACTTCTTGAATCTACAAATAAGCTGTTTAAAGAAGCACCCACCATGAGCTTCGAACGCCAATACTTACTTCCCATCATCGAGTGGACTGCATGTGTGCTGGAAGCAGTACAGCACAGCACTGGAAGATTCCAACAATTTTATTATAGGCTTCCAATAAATTATTAGAAGAGCCATTTACTGTTTATTCCAGTTCATAATTACAAGGCTCACCCCCTAAGAGCTTCGCAATAAGATAAATTTGTTGCAATGTTATTGAGAGTGCATTTTGCAAAAAGCGGTTCCTGAAGCATACGAGAAACCACTTTCGATCTCCCATGAGGCTTAATTCGCTAAATCTTCATATTGTTGAAATTACCCGTTATGCATCGACATGCGCATGGTGCATAAAAGTCTTCATAGATTTTCGGTCAATTGAAAGGTTGATTTCTGCAAAATTGCTGACAAATTTGAAAGGGCTATATTTTGAACGTCGGTGAGTGCCTTTTTTATTGAGTGAAAAGGTTACCAGTGAGTGAATTACTCTACCTTAGCGGCTGATCATCCTGAAGTCACCAAAATTGTTCATATTATCGCCGACAAGGTTCTCTTATGTCGACTTCAAACTTATTCCTGTTTTCGTTATAGTGCAGTTAGTGTTGTTTAGCACTGTGAATGTGAGCGTTTGTCGTGGCTGTTAGGATCTGCTTGGTCATCTCCAAACTATTTCAATTCTGTAAAGTACAAATGTCCACTTTTCTGTTCAAAGCAAACGTAACACACTGCAATAGTGAAGATAAATAAGACGCAACGTGAGGCAATCGGTTGCATGAGCATCCAACATCCATCTCTTGAACCTCATGCTCGTCTAGCAAAACGAAACGTTCTGCGGTCAAACACTTGTCAAATATGAAGCCTCATTTTGCATTTAAACGGTCAGTGTACAACGTCACCAATCTATTTGAAGAATATTTTAATATGAGGCTAGTTCTTGATCGGATGATATGCCGCATCAATTCTATGGGCCATAACAAATACATCGATCATCATTTATGAGACACCCAAATGTAAAAAGAATAAAATAAAAAAACTCGAAAATGGGTGCTAGCTGATGAGCAAGCACAATGAATGCATGGAGCACATAAGTGCAGGTGAATGGAAAATACGATGTTTAAAGCGAAAGCAACCGTTCTCAGATCGTGATAAATAATGAAAAAAAGGCCGTGGAAATCGCAGAACGATTCGCAGAGCTATGAAACTTTTTTGAAGATCGCTGTTTTTGGTGAATGAATACTCCACTCTCTTATTCATACTATACTGATCATGATTTTAAACTCAGCGCATTAACATCGTCTAACAGAGCGCAAATGTAACTACATTTGCTCACAAAAATTATGGAATACGTGTTAGCATCGGGAAACAAAATATAACACCCGACTGCGTAGAAATTAAGGGTTGTGTTATTAAAAGAAAGAGTGAGACGGGGATGGAATCGAATTCAAAGAAAGCTGTGGCATGTGCGCACAGAGGCAGGCCAAGTCGATGGGTCGCAGCGTTCTCCAATGCCGAGCCACACCGTTCTGGAAGGCGTTCAGCCCAGGGACATATTGAATGCAGGGGAGGAGCGCACTGCATCTTTGTGGGCTCCAATTCGACTAGCCTCTGCGACTGCTGAAGAGGAACCCGTCTTGCTCATCTGGCGTTCAAGTCTCGTCTACGAAAAGGAACTGAGGGCCGCATTTAACTTGCTGTTGATCGAACGTATTTATAGTTGCATTAATTTCACAGCCAATGTTAATTGTTTGATTGCAATTGTCATATGTCTTGTTATGTTTTATGAAGTTATTGATCGATCGACTTAGCACAGATTTGTTTTTTTATGTCTGTTATAAAATATATCACATGTTGTCGAATATAAATCCTGATGAATATGAGCTCCTGATAAATTGCACTAGGGAAATCAATTCATTGAGAGATGCACTTTAATGCAGCAGAGAGTTTTTTCTTCGTCATAAATTTTTCTAATGCACCAGGAGTTTAGAGTATCTCGGATGCCCTAAGATAGTTTGTTTTCTGCAAATTTAGTTAGCGGAGGATTGATTCGTTGAGGAAGGAAGGAGACTTGGAAGGATCATTCTATAAACGCAAAGAGGCAATCTTTTCTCATAATGTTTAGAAAAGAGCTTCCAGAAAGAAAGAGAATCATTGGAAAAAAGTACAATAGACTTCAAACTAACGTTGCGCTGCTTGTGAATATCGTAGCCACTACCCTGATGACTGATATCATCAGGTGTACGCACGTCGATTTACTTGAACTCCTCCACGCATATTTTTTGTACTTCAACTACCATGGACATATCACCATGCTCCATACATAGAAAGGACCTTGGTATAATTCCTACTTGTGTGTTTTATTCCTCTTCCCAAAGCTTCCTTTCCCTTCCCAATGACTCCATCCTTCCACAACTAATTTTTCAAAAAAAAAAGTGTATTTCGTGCATCTGGAATGCCTTGTCATGAAGGTGCATTTTGCCAGTTTACGTAAAAAATGGCCCTGCTTAACGTCGGAAACCTCTCAATAAATCTTTTCTTCCACTAAAATTCAGTAGAAGGTTACAACCATTACCAGTACATTCGATCACTTCGTATAGTAGTACAGCAGGAACTAACAAACAATCAAGGGCTCGCTGTGAAATGAATTCAGTTCTCAAATCCGCTTTTTGAAAAAGGGATAAGCAACATTCAACATTGAGTTAACTATCGCGTTCATTTCCATTCCACAAACGAGTTTCACAAAGGGTGAACTAGACGCTAATCAACTTGGAACATTCCAGGAGGCATTGCCTCCTACCTGCATCCAACATGTCGCTGGACTGATTACCTTCCGAAATGGTACGATTCAACAAAGGAGAACGGAGTAACTCTCCGACTAGGCCTAGCGCTGTCAGCCTTCTTCGAATTCCAGGGTATATTCCTTCACTTTGCACACAGATATGTTGGTAATTTATACAGCATATTAGTCAGATAAAAGCGACACAAATTCGCGCATCATGAGAACTTTCTTGAGACAGTTCTCGCGTTTTTTTTTCTGAAAGCTTTCTCCAGTTAATTTTTGGGCATCTTGTCACCACTGCTCTTCTGAACCTTTCAAATTTGCAACCGTTTCCTTTGCTGTCACCCTTAAGACTCTTTTAGTCATGCGCACCTGACTACATGAATTCCGCGTGGATTACATGTGTTGAAGAATTTGCTGTCATGTAAAGCGCTGTCATCTTTTAGCGAAAATCCGGCTAGATTGTTGCTGTTGTATTCTGAAGAGTTGCAGCAAAACGACTGCCATATTTAAAGTTCGCTGCCATGTGTCCGATCAACAAGAGTGTTGAAATTTCCATCCTTGTCATTCTATCTGTGTAAAGGTTCAGGTGATCAGCATAAAGTGTGGAACTTGCTAGTACAATGTGTTAAGTCTTCAGCCGTGTCATACACACCGCACACTTATTACAGTTGCAGCTATGCTCATAACCGTAAATCCGGTTAATTCTGCCTGCTTGCAAATCATTTGCTTGAGTTCTCGTCTCGTCGCCAGTGTCTGCGTGGTTCATGATCGAGTCTAATGCAATTCGTTAGTCAATTGCACTTGCTTCGTATATCATTCGTTCTCCATGCGATCATTTAGGAAAATCTCTTGTGTGACACTCCATAGTTCATTCTGTAATTGCCTTGCTTTGCCGGCGTGTTCTTCGCCCACTTTCGGCGCTCGCAGCATACGACAAAATCGGAAGGTTTTATGGCATAATGATACTGCGGGCTAGCCTTTATGGGCGGCCGTCTGTGCAAAAACTGCTGCAGTCCATCAGCCACAATGAAACTGGGCCAGTCTAGCTACCTGGTTTACTGTTTTACTGTGTTATTTACCAAGCATGTCGCCCAATTCTGAGCTAGATCCACAGGACGGAACGTACATTAGAATAATTTGGCTTTTACTCATCCATTATAAAGCAAAAAATAATATTAATGCTGAAAATTCATTGATGAATGATAGGCCTCACCAATTTCAACTAGAAATTAACGCTTAGTAATTTTTCTGTTCATTTATGTGGGCGTTCACTTGCCCATTTTGATCCACTCATCCATCGTTTAGGGCCCTGATGACCAATGTTTCCTTCAGACACTTGATTTGTTGTCGTCAATCGAATTGGTAGCGAACACCGACTTTTGTGCCACTGCCAATTGTTCACTTTGTATATCTAACTAGATAGTCTTTAAAAAATTTCCTTTAAGATCCATCTGAACTCTCTAATAATTGTCGAGGCTCTTTCGTCTGTCTGATCACTTCGATAATGTATAATAGGTGCTCAGTGCAAGCGAATAAGATCCAAGAACAGCTAGCCAAGTGAATCTGCATTCCTATTAAAGTTTTTATCTAGCGCTCTCTCAGGCGAGCTCGTTATGACGATATCGGCACATACACCTGCGCATATATCCGTTTCCTAGGCAGTTTCGGCTTCGCAACTGTTGTAACTGGAGTTAGGAAGTTTGGTGAGCATGATGTCCATCAGTGGGTCACCTCCTTGCATTAATAAGACAGCTTCAGAAGAAGTTCCATAGGGGGGAAATAACTTACAGGTATTTCACACCAACCGGTGCCTGAGACCGGTCCATCTGTGCGTGAGAAGAGAAGTGTCCTTTTTTATGAGGACCAGGTAAATTGTGAAGCCATTATTCCGTATGTTTTCTTATTTTTTAAAGGGAATTGGTCGGATGAACCGACCGCGGAATGCACTCGGTTTGCGAACTACTCCTGTACGCTTTCCACTGGGCCAGCTTGGAAGTGAATGTCTAGCCAAAGCGACGAAATTTTCTGTCAAAAGTTCGTCATTTCGTCTTTCGCTAAGCACACTGAAAGCCTAAGAAAAACAACGAAGCATTACAATTACAGAATGAGCTATGAAGTGTGGCACAAGAGATTTGTCTAAAATGTCCCATGACGATCGCATGATGTGAAAAGAATAGTAGACTAATGAACTGGATCAGACTTGATCATAAAACGCGCAGATACTGACCACGAAACGACAGCAGACTGCAAATGATTTGAGAGCAGGTAGAATTAAGCAGATTTGCGGTTATGAGCTTGGCTGCAATTAGGACGCCGATTATAGTAATGGTACTGTGAAAACTCAGTATGACACGAGTGAAACATTAATAAATTGTACGACGAGATTGGGCAGTTTATGGTGGCCTTACCAACACGTTGAGAGAGATCAAATGAAAAGGAAGGAAAATTTTACACACTTGTTGATCGGACACAAAAATGGGCAAATTCTGAACGCGATCTCCAGAAATTCGCAGCATAATGTAATAGGGCTTTGCGCAATAGCAAATTCATTTAGAGAGAGTAGAGATATCATTCAGTCAGGTACGTATGACTGGATGGATCTTGTTGGGGACAGCAAAAAGAATGAGTTGCAAATTTGAAAGTTCAGGGGAGCAGATTTGTTAGAATGCCCAGAATGTGGCTCGGAAGAGCTGTCAAGCAGCAACCCCAAAAGTTTATCAGGGAAGTTATCATGATATGCGAATTTGTACCCCTCGCGTATCCAATTCGGTTGCAGAAATTATGGAAATGTAATCGCATACAGAGGAACACATGGAGGCGGCAGGGGAAGGGAGGATCTAGGAACACACGCACCAGTTCCAACCGAAAGAAGTCTGAGAATGGGCTTCTACAATGAAAAAAAACGATAAGCAGACGAACTTCCTCAGCGTGGCACACATGTCGCATTCATCGGCTATTTTGGCACCACGGGTACTAAGTAAATACTTGCGGTTTCGGATATCCGGAGAATATCAGAACCTTTTCCCCACTCCGCTAAAATAAAGAACCGAAAGCTCCACTGCTTAGGTATCAGCACTGAAAGTTTTATATCTAGCAAGCAAGCTGCTGTTGGAGACACCCACGCATAGATTCATTTCAATTGGCGCGGTGATATGCAAATGTTTTCCTGTGTTTCGCCGCTTGTGAGTTTTAAAATCGACTTGCTCTTCTTTTCCATTGTGGATCATATCCCGAAGTTTCACGACAGAATTCAGCACCAAGAGAACAAGTTACGAGCTGCGATAATGAGAAGTCTTACGGACAGGGTTGTTGGAAGGAGAGGTGGGGGGACAATAAGGACAGGGGAATGGGAAGAGAGGCAATTCAGTTCACGGAGGTGCTTTGCAAAATATGAGGGAATTCCCTCATCTTCAGGACATTGTTTTTGCGGAGTTCAGCCGGTTTCTACCTCTTCTATTGTTTCAGGCAGGAGCTCTTGCTTGCAATGAACGCTACTGACCTATCTCTCTACTTCCTCTTATTTAGGAAGCTGTTGCTAAGGCCTGTTAGAGCGTACTTAAGAACGTGGGATTGTTCGTTGTCATATGAGGATGCCTCATGAATCATGCAAAGAACCACTTTTCTTCTTACACTCCTGCTGCGGAATCCCTCTCACATAATTGAAATGCATGCAACGGACAACAATTAAAAGGCAATCGAAATCGCTGCGTGGACTAGACGAGTGTTTAACTGATCACGAGATGAATAACAGGTAAGAGGAATCATCATTAACTTATTTCCTATAAGAACACTGGGAGAAGAAAAAATTTCCTCTTAATATGACGTGTCGCGAGCTACCAACAGTTGTCTTTTAAGCGTACGCTGCGAACAACCTGTCGGCTGCAATCCTGTAAGGTTACTTTAGTAAATATAGGTAGCGTGAGATACTGCAAAAGAAATGGTGAGTAATATATAGACTTTTCGTATATAGGTAGTGAGATAGCAACCAATTACATGCAACAGCTACACCTGAGAAAGACCTGCTTTTCAACTTCGGAGACTAAATGAGGAATAAGATGTGTTACTATCAAGCCAGTACTTCAAGCACCACCAGGACAAAGAGCAGCAAGTTATGAGGTGAGTGCAGCACATTCTCAGGCATCATCAAAGCGTCCCTACCCTGCATGGTTATAAACAGCAGCAAGATGTACTTTTAGAATAGCATCACGTTGCAAGTATCTGTGCTCTGGGCCCAGAGTTTTTTTTTTCCTTTTTAACAAACTTTCGCGCACAGAATCGAATGCCTTTTTCTCCAACGAATTCACTTGCGAACCAGATTCTCATTGCGGTTTCTTATTTCATTTCGCACAATGTGCATGAGCACTTGTACTTTGTGCCGGTGAATTGCGCCATCTAGTAAGATCTGAGTATGAAAGCATTGGAAAATCCGGTCCAGTCCGTAGTTTAGCGTAACAACAATTTCATCGAATTCGGTACAGTCTGGTCGTGTGCGGTTTGAAGTTTATTTCATGACGACTAGGAACGTAAAAGGACGATAGGTTTAAAAGTGCTGCTGAATATGTGCTTCAACTGCAAGGCATTTCTAATCGGCGGTATTGAGGGGATTGGCCAATGGGAATCTATTTGTACGTTTAACGATTGCATCTGCCGATTTCATGGGGCAAGCTTCATTGTGTTGGTGTTGTTATCTGCACACCATTACACTTGAGCCTCCCATTTGCAATTAAGATCGATGCTATTTGGAAGATGGAAAAGTTTTGAGGTGAAAGTTCGAGGATTTTCATCTCAGACTCTTCAGAAGTTTTTGATTCCTTGGTCTCATTATTTAGTTTGCGCATTTTTTTTCTTCTTCTCAAACCAGCGCAACAGAGATTCGACCGCTCTGCCTACAGCACTAACCAAGTTCCTCTGTAGGTCAACAAATGTGAGAGATCGATTGTGCTATTTATGCGGAATAAGGTTGACCACATTTGAGAAAAAACTCCATTTTCACTACTAATGTACCACGTTTCACCTATATTGTGATACAATCTCATGGACATTATTGTGTCCTTCTGATTCGTTGTCAGTTAACACTTTGGCGTATTTCTTATTTTTCATAATGTCTTGCACTGAGTAAATCAACTCGCTAAGTTCACTGTAATTATTGCATTGTTTGCACATATTCGCTTTTTCATGGCAATGCGTCTATCACTGTCTTCGCAATTCCAACGAACACTTTCACATACATTGACATGAAACAGTGTTTTTATTCGCTGTACAAACGTGCTTTGCAAATGTGCATTGTGACAGTGGCGTATCTCCCTCTGTTTGTGTTGTACGTGTGTGCGCATGTCTGTCTGTCATTACAATGCTTGCAATTCAGGAACCACTAAAACTGAGTTTTTTATGAACTTTAATGTGCGTCAAAGTTTGCATTTTTGACCTCCCCGTTTCAGGGGTTAAACCAACCGTGTTACACAAAAGGTGAATCTTTTGTAGGTTTATGTGAATGATCATGTCATTCAAAACACAAAGGTGTTACTTTACTGATCCCATATACATGTATCCGCTGTGATCGGAACACAGAACACCACTCAGTGCGATCGCCCTTCGCACACTTCTCCATTTCCTCATATAACTAACTAATAACAGGCATAAAACGGTTCCAATGTTGCGTGATCGTATATAAACTGAAAGAGTTGCAAAATGAGCGCTGAGTTGTCAATTTAGAGCGGAACATTGACAATTGAGAAATTTATGTTCTCTGGTGTCACGCCACTTTGTCAGTCGTCTTTCACGTTTTTCATATCAATTTGTGCTTTCTCCTTCGCAGAAAACGCTTTTTTTTCTCGTTCCTTGTAACGGAGCGTTCGTGTTCTTCTCCCGCATCACTTATATATCAACTGTGAGAAAGCAGGTGTCTTTTACTGCCGCTTCGGGTTCTAAGGCAGACAGCAAGATGCCATTCGTTAGTAGACATCAATAACGAAGTTTTTTCGCTATCGTGTACTGGATTCGAAACCGGGAGATGTGAATGAGAGGAAATCTGCGCGCCCTCATATCTCTTTAAACCGATGAGGCGAATGATGGCCACCCTTCCTCTTCTCCGCCTCTCCCTCTCCCACGGCAGTAGGTCGCTTTTGTTAGCTAAATGAAGTTTCGCTTTTGCACAAGAAATTAGCAGAGATATGCTTACTTTTTTGTTTGTGCTGAGAACAGTTCTAAAGGATATGCTCTGGGTATGCCATCATAACAACCAAAGAATATTCAATATGATGCCTCTCCTGCTTGGCTTTTCCTCCTTTTTATAATTTCCGTAGTGCAATGAGGACGAGAGTCATTCTGGCGATGGGAAAGGGGGACCAATTGGACGCCGAGGATTGTCTCTAATCAACTATTGCCGTTCTATATCCTCCTAGCCATCGAATTCTCCTAATAATCCCTCAAAGTCTCGTTTCCTTCTGGCCTTTCCACGTTCAAATGAGCTGGCGTGAGCTTCCCTTTATCTCATCAAGGCATGCGGCATCCTTACAGTTCCGATAACATATGGTTTCCATCGCAAATAAATCAACTGGATGTTTATATATTTCAATTAGTGCCCGACGGTACAATCTGTTTTCTTGTGGTCTTGAAATGTTCCGTTGAACCAAAGGTAGAGACGAAGTTTTCCCTTGCTTCGTTCAGCCGTACTCTTCAGAAGCCATGAGGAAAGGGGTGGCAATGATTTACGAATAAGCTGAACACATAGAGTCTGATATATGCACGTGTTCTTGCTTTACTTAGCCGTTCACGGAAATATGATACTGGACTATTTATTACGGTCTCACCCGTAATTTATGCCAACTCTCCCACACTACCACATGCCGATAATCCATCCGTAACAATATGAGCATCGTCGATCGTTGCCTGTACGATGTATATCTTTCTTCGAACAAGTTTGCAACCTGTAGTTTGTAGTGAGCGGCGATATGAGAGGATTTCACTAATCACTCGATGGAATGATGTGAGAAACTTGAATTAGTAAAAAGTTGTGAGTCAGTGTCGATGGACAGCTGATAGCTGTCATTATTGAGTTAGTGAAGTGAAAAGTTGGTAAAAAGTTGTGGACGTGGCCATACAACTTATTATAGCAATCGGTCACTGTAAGACAATACTGCCAAAGCAGACTCGTTTGGCCGAAACTACTCTCGAAAACATAATGGAGGAAAGGAAAATTTACTCTCCGAAGGTTTCTGCAAAGAGATGATAAGATCTACAACCTTAAGGCGGAAATATTATCACTGAAAACCTTCCATCAATAACCAACTGATTTTTTGTTTTCCCGCGATTGCGATCACGCTTTGATAATGATAAGCTTACTGTTGCTGCGCAACATAATAATTGAAGTGTTTTCTTGTCCCATTAACTTATGGAAAGCTTGCTCAATAACGGAAAATAATCGAAATTGTGAGAGCTGCCAATTCAGAAACATTTATGAATCCATCGTTGTCATCCGACGCCTAAGTTCTTGTGATATACTTTTCAAAAAACAAAATTTTATTTATTTTATTCAGCAAGAACCAAGCGCGCATGTGCCACTCATCAACAATACACTCAGTTATTTGAAAAAAATTTGCTGGATTGATCATATCATCATAAATATCGTACTCTTTTCATTATAGCGACATATGACAGCACCTTAAACAGGATTCGGTGACAGCAATTCAACGAAAACTGACAAAATTTCAAATGATCGATTTCAAAAACGTTTTTGAAATACCACTTGGCAATGTCCACACATCAATTTTAAATATGCGCGGATCGTTATCACACAAATACAGCCTGCGATAGTGATTATCGTACATAATTACCACTTCCTCGTAATGAAGCCTTCGAACCGTCTTCCTGAAGACTAGACCTTTCAACACTTTTAAATTCTGTGCGGAAACCTGACGTTTTTTGAACCCCAAGTGTTCGATTTAGGAATGATTTTTTGTCTCTTCACGTTTTTGTAGCGGCATATTATTGAGTGATGCTGCAAGCATATTGGCGTAATAAAGTAGAGCTGAGAGCAAGTCTAATCCGAATGAAATAATCTTGTTGAAATCCAGCAAAGCTGATTACTCAAAAGAGAAACAAAATATTTAAAATGATGAAAGTAATCATTGTAACACAGCTATCCAACAATCGATGTAAAATGGTGTGTGAGGAGGCATCCCAGAACAAGGGCAGACCGACAAAGAGGTGCAGAAATCAGTCTTACGAGGGCTGAAAGTGTTAAGATTGTGTTAGCAACCCCTGAAGAACTAATAACAGTTTCTTACACCCACTGCACCCTGTAACCGATCAGACAGGAATAGTTTCCTACACTTATGTGAACACTGATAATGTTCAAGTTTCGTTACTCTTCGCAGTGCTTTCGTTCATGCCTGTGCATACTTTACGGGCACATGTATCGGCTCATGTGTGCACGTATGTGTGTGTGTGTGGTCACTGTTGTGTTGGTGTTTGCTAGCCTGCTAATTTCACCATTCAGTACTAGGAATTCCAAATCTGTATCCGATCGCAGAAAAACGATTCTGTAATGTGAGATTTGTGCGGAGGATATATTCAGCTGAAATACATAGATATCATTACTGGTGCTTGGGAGGTGCGTTGGTAAGCTTCTTTATCTTCGATCGCCCATAATGCAGCAAGTGAATGGTTTTATAACTTGACACTGTGCAATCTTACCTTCTATGGGAGAAGGAGGCCTTCACATTTGCTCTCTGATACCCTGGAAAAGATATAATTAGAACTGAGTTTAGAAATATGCGTCTCCAAAATAGTTTCGCATAAATCATTCTCTGTCATATTCTGAGTGATTATGATGATATAACCTCGTTGTTATGTGAAGAATGCTAACAAAAAATTGCTGATGTATGTTTCAATTTCTCTATCATGTTGGTATTATGTGAGGTAAAGAAATGAAGTGTGAAATAGGTAACAAACTGAAAACGCTGGGAAACAATGGCGCAGTTTTTCACTGTTGTGCGCATACAAAGCCACAGATGGATTGCAGAACAGAAGCGACCTGAGGTTTAAGGCAGCCGTGACTTGGTTACGCCAAGTACATCAACAGCGATCAAAACGTAAGGCAACCGCTCAGCTGTGCTCAAATATGATTGTCATTGATCAGTTGTTAATGTCACCGAGATAACAAAATGGATTGCAAAATAAGTGAGTGCATCAATTTGGCCGATGTAATCAATTTCCAAAACACATTTACCAAGTATGTCCACAACTTTGGTGAAGAGTTCGATGAGGAGAGGTGAAAATTAGGAACTGCTAGAGCTCGAGAATTAGGGGAATTAGAAAAAACAAAATCATCATCCCTTTCTCAACGATTTGGAAGTCCGCAAGAAAACGAGACGCAAATAAAATGAAAAAATTGTGCACACTTCAGTTCAAACCAGATCAGATAAAGATATTTTGTAGAATAATTCCAAAAGATTTCTGGGATCTGTTTATATGGACACGAAATATCACCATTCTGGCAATCAAACGGGATATACGATAGATAAACGCATATTTGAGTGTTTCAGTGCAACAGCTTCTAGAATACCTCACAAAAACCTCATTTACAAGGGAATCGTAACTTCGTCAGTGAAAAGTGTCCGCTCAAAATTGTGCTTACTTGAACGAAACGTTGCTCTGATGTGCTGCATTGTCTTGAAATAGCCGTCCGTCCTTAATGCTGCATCGAATGCAGAAAAATAAGCTAAAGGCTTTACGGCACTTCAAAAAACATGCATGCATCCATTGCTTAGTAAGCAGTCACTCACTGCTCACTATTTGAAACCCGCGCTAGAGATATAAAATCCACAAGGACGCAAACCGACGTGCCGAAAACTCATTTTCGTACCACTGAGCAACCCATTGCTCAATTGCGACCACTCACTTGCTTTTGCGGCAGTACTGTGCCAATGCATGGCTTATGGAAAAACGGTTTGAAACAATTGTTTCCCTCTGCGACCTAGATGACTGTTCTGCAGCTTGATCTGAGGCCGATGACGCGACAATTTTTACCCACGGTTAACCCTGTTGGTTCACCCGTTCCCCCTCTCCCATTTTCGTTCCATAGGAAACACTGTCCTGGGGGGGAAGGAGGAGAGGGGTTGGCCGCGAGGAATATTTCCTCATCCATCCCTAGGTGCAACGCTAAGCGTTCGCCACACTCACACAATGCCTTATCCAATGAGAGGTATCTTCCTACCCTTGATATTGTAATCAGTTTGTATAATAGGCCGCCTTATAGAGGACTCGAGCCTGGCCGTCCCGAGCCTTTTCTGCAAACGCTGCCTATATTTTTCCCTTTTCTTCTTCGATTTACATGCGTGTCACATGAGCCTTGTATTTTTCGCTATTCACAAACTCAGGAAAAGAAGAAGAAGAAACGCTGATTGGCTCGAATAACTGTAGTGTAGCTGTAGCACCAATTTTGAACAGATACATATCAAGAATTGTGATGTAGAAAAAGATTCTTAAATGGTCTAGGGATACTTTGGATAACATCTCTATGGTCCTGTTGGAGATGATCGCGACCATCGAGGCATATAACTTCCTGTTTTAGCGCTTGTCGAAATCCTACGAGGATATTTTGGCGAAAAGACCATCATGCAAAGTAGATGTTTTGATTGCTAGTTCCTCACTCATTAAAATCCTAAATACACCTAGACTTTTCATCGACTGCAGCATTCTTGAAACGGAGATGCTACTTGTTTTCTCAGCTCAGTCCATTGCTTTATCTGCATGAGGTACACTTTATAGGTATATTAGAATGATGTCAGCATCACTGGGGGATCTTTGTTCACCTGTTGAATTGTTGTTCCCATAACGTATACAAAATTTTAACGCACTATAAGATCGTTGAATTGTTCAAAGGCACTCGTGGAATGTCTGAATGTGGCCAGCGATAATCCTCTGCTATCCAGATTGCGGCCTATCTAGCCCTCTTTTTTGTTGACATATGCTACGTTCAGCACTGAGAAAGTGATCCTGTAAACTTTTGTTCAAAAATGGTCTCTTAAACACATTTTTATTCTTAAACCAACTACGATAACCTGCAGCTGTAAAATGCAAACCGATTTGCATTTCGCATCTCCTGACGTGATTATTTGCATTCTATTTGGTCATTCGGGGAAGGGAAGGAGAAAGCAGGTACATAAGTAGTAACAAGATGCAGTTCAATCTAACCTGGAAGTGCTCTGTGCGGTTGGTCGCATGCGTTTTACTCTGCGGGGATTGGGAACTTCGACCCAGTCGGCAACGAAAATATTCACATCCGTTGTTTTGACTGAATTTCTGCTGCTTGACCACATGAAACGTTTGCCAGCCTTATCGAACACTGGAAATGCGTCGAAGCCACCCGGATTGAACGTCACCTTAAATTTTTCATTGACACCTTTTTGGTTTTGTGAATCTGAATAGGCACTAATATCTTTGCAAAACTTCTTCCAACCGTTCCCATCAAGCGCACTGAGACCAACTTTCTGCCTCTACTAGGCAAAAGTGTCAGTAGATGTAAGTATATGAAATAGGGACTCTGTCACCATGGTCGCTTTTCGAACAGCTGAGCAAAGTGAGCGAAGAGCAAAGAAGTTTCGCGCATCTCAAATATAAAGTATTCTTTTTCACGCGATGGTGTCTTCAAGGAAGTAAAAGTCACCTCCTATTGCTTGAGTAAGAGGAGATGTCGTATCAGCAGAAAACTGCTCATTGACAGTACACCTTATCCCTCAAATCAGGCTACAATTCTCACTGCTTTAGCTCTTTCCCAAAAGATTCGATTTGCACATGAGCAGTCATCCTCAGCGTGATCCATCTGCTGGAAGGGGAGGGGTTATCCTCGCAGCCTCATATAGAGGAACAACCTTAGATCGGCCCCTTATAAACCGGAATGAACCCCGCTTATAATGAAACCAACAGGTCGAACCTCTCAACCTTCCGCAAGGAAGAGGCATTTGTAATTAATCTCACTCAACCGGAAGCGGCTCCGCCGCAGATTCCGAGTGTTTCGACAGGCACGTTCTGACGGAGCGTCCAACGAGCGATGAAATGGATTCAAAATTTTGCAGACTTAAGCTCTCTCAAAAATTTTTGGCAGCGTCAAGATTTGCGAATCGTAAATTCCGGCTGTGTATAATCAACTGAGAGGTCTACTGAAAATTTTAAGAGCATATACACATGTTTGATGCCGACAGTGGGAAGGGGAGGGAGGCTCTGGCCGTCTGAAGTAGAAACCACGTTTGCTCCAGATTAGAAACACCTGCTGTTGTACCTGTTCGATTTCTTGGGTTTCTTCTTCAATGATATGGATGCTGAATACACCGCATCTTCCAACATTTGCATAATTCGAGGTGAAGATTATGCGTTTATTATCGCTCATATAGAAGGGCGACCAATTCGATCCACCCAAATGAGTCACTTGTCGTATATTCGTTCCATCTATATTCATCGTGAAAATCTCCATATTTAGCGGCGATACCAAATCGTAACTTAAATTCAGTACTATTAGCTCTTAAAGCTACGGTGAGAGGAAACATCTCGATCTATGCCGTGTGAGTTATCCCCTTCTTTTCTGTCTTAGGGGCAGGAGCAAAATCGATTACATCTTTTTATTGACTAAGCGACCTCTTTCGCTTTCAGAATCTCTTTCGCAATCAGTTCAGCGCTAGAAGAAAAATGTGGACAAAAGGCAATCAGACATCGGAAAAGATTGTGCTGATTGCTCTTTTCATATTTTTTTCGAGGTAATTGTGCATTCCATGCAGCTAAATTATTCCCTCATGCAAAACATTTTGTTGAAGCTCTGCGAGGTGCTGCGCGAAACTGAATTATCGACTTTATCTTCCAACGAGGCAGATCCCTATGAATTTTGCAATTGCCGTAAACGCTTATGCTGTAATATGTCCTTTATGTTTTGCTACAGTTAATCACATTCGATATTCCTCAGTATTTGGTGAGTTTAACTTATATAAAAAACCTTTCGGAACCTACGGTAGGATCACTTTCCTTGCAAAGAAACCGAGAATTCGTGTGTTCGTTTTCGCATACATGACTCCAAACTGCATTTTTCACTTTTTTCGATGCTTGTAAATTGCACAGCTCTTTCAGCGGATACTACTGGCACAAATTTACTGCAGTGCACAAGTAAGGGTAACCGATCATTTTTCATAAGATCCCAGCGAGATATAGGTGCAATTATTTCAATTTACCTCCTGCGCACAAATGAAAGAACGCATCAGTGCCACAGATAGTAGTCTGACTTAAACAGAAGTTATGGTCGAAATCTGCTTAGGAGGAAATACTCTCGGGAAGCATTTTTGTAGTTAAACTGTAGTTGATGGATGAATTTCATCCGTCGCTGTCAAATACAGAGAATGTCATAGCGGCGAAAGGGTCAAACAATATTCGGGGGAAAATAAACTTCGATACGATAACAATTGCTTATGAACTAATAGAATTAGTTGATTTCAAATCAAGTCAGTTCTACGCTTTGCATCGAAGCATTTCATAGATGCCTCTCTACTCCTGATTTACATCGCATCGCAAGTACTGCTACCTAAGACTTATTTTGCTGCAGTGAATCGTTTATGATGTTCGCATGCGTTTCGTGCGCTATTCTGTATATTTATACATTTTACTTTGGTGATTCTGAAATCATTAAGAGCAATCAAGAAATTTTTAAATGTTTTGCAAATAATGAAAAAAAGGTTGCCAATTGAGGATAATTTTATCAAAGCGTGACACCTCCAATGTTTCGATGCGTTTCATTGAAGAGCACAATCGATGTCAACAAGAAACAAACCTCAGTAACTGCTGGTAAACGTATACTTCACTTTCGGTTTTCGGTCTTGACGCTCGAAAAACAATCTTCTTTCCATCTGGACTAAAAGAAGCTCCTCCGTCGTAGCCGAGTTCATGTGTCAACTGAAAAAAACCAGTGCACCAATTTTGCGAACTGCATAAATGAGAATTTGAGTCGGCTTCCTTATGTGTTCACTACGCTACAATCCACCAAACGCTGAGTGCTCCAATTATTTGTACAGGTCATTTTTGCGTGCCTTTTACAAGGATTCTTTATATGTTGCAAGTTTCTGGGTTCGAGCAACTTTATGTTTCTATGGTATGGCCGTGTTCGCCCTTTGCATTCGGTTTCGAACCTTTCATGGCTTCCATGAGGCTAAAGTTTTGAAGGTTCTCACCTCAATATGCCCATGATTGATATGGAGCGATCGAGTGAGACAGTGAAGATTTTCCAAAAAGTTTCAATGGAAATAAATGGCCTGAGGCTGGAAAATGAAAGTGACCGCCGTAAACATTCTCACTGCTGCTCCTAAGGAAGAACGCAGAGCATGTTGCCACCGAAGCTAGCAGTCTAATTTTTATTGGCAGTCAGCGTGTTGGTTTAATAACATAGGTTTGATACATGGCTCCTTGTTTTGACAGATTCTGCTTAACTAAAAATGATGAATTTTAGCCACGTTTCGAACAGTGCAAGTCCAGATGTAGTGGTCCAAAAAACCAACAATCCATGCTGTCGTGAGAGTGGTCGGATAGGGCAAACGAATTTTTTAAATCCGTATTTGAGGGTCTCCTATGAGCCATTGTAGTACAGAAGTATAACAAAAAAAAGTGGAATTATGTAAGGATTGATCTCTGCATCCATTTCATAAGTATATGACTTAAGCGGTGCTGGTACCGTCTATTACAATGAACGGTAGCCGTCCCAAGCATCAGCTTTGAACGTGCCGGTATATTTCACTCCTGAAATCCTTTGCATCTACATGTCTTTTTGAATAGGAATACTGAGCTCTCACTGATCCAAGCCCAGGTATTTGGCTCCAAGCTTCGAACTTACCCGCCCTCATACCTTCGTGCAAAGCATAGTGAAAGTGAAGGAAATGAGACCTGAACTGGATTGCTTCCGTTTACATCCATTATCCAAATTTCTGGATCACCACTACGCATCGAAGTAAACACTATTTTCGAGCCATCAGGCGAAATCGACGCTTCCGCGTCGTATCCTGGAGTATCGGTCAACCGCTCTAGTACGTTGCCATATTCATTGACCTTAATAGCCAAATCTCGTATTTTTTGCTCATTCGGGAGCAGGCTGTCACAACAGCACAAGTGAAAATCAAACTGACGCAGAAGTTTGCTTGTTATCACAACAAAAACGTCAAGTGCTGTATCGAAGAAGAGACAGTTCTAATGACTCGCAGCTACTGTCGCTTATCATCATGGTCGTCTTTGAACTCAACTTGAAGGTGACTAAAGGCGAAGCTTCAAATGCGACTGGTCCAATGAGATATCTAAATGCTTTGATCCACTAAATTATTTTTTCCTGCGAACGGTCTAAATCAGAAAGGTTTCTGCGAATGGTCGAAACGACTAAAAGACAAAGGCGTCATTCTCCACACTCATTTTTGGTTAATTGTTTCATAACTCGCTGATGAAGTGAGCGGAATGTAAGCCCTAAAGTCGTGTCGACTTTCCGAGTGGCTGCACTAGCAGACAACTTATTTCCTGAGCAAAAGTAGCAGCACAGACCCATCACTCTCATCGACTTTCAAGTTTAACCACCCAGCTGTCAATAATTAGTAGGCAATAGAATGTGTCTTTAAATTTGCATGTCAAAGGCATCTTGTAACCAGTCGGATTATGAAGCACGCAGCATGACAATTGTCCTTCCAGACCTTTTCGCAAAATTGTGCTTTGACGTCAATTGTGGAGCCATCGAGACTGTCATCGGGGCTATGGTCAGGAAATGTAGTATGTCTAACCGTTATTGCCGTTGTACACACTGATCTATCCACTTTGAAAAGATTTATAAAAATTCCAACGTGCCCAACACCAATCGGATTTTATTTTTGCACTGAATGACCTACAAAGCAGGCGAACTGACGCAACAGCACGTATCGTGCTAGATTCTCTCACACGCTTCCCGAATTGGTAAAAGACGTGAAGGGAATGGAGGTAGCAAATGTTGTTAGCTCATTACGTTAAACAAACTCCGAAGGAATTTTAAAGGTGTATTGTTGTCAAAAGTGCGGTGAAGATAAAAGCTTACTTCGAAAATGTCGTAAGCGGGAAACAAATCCCATGTGTAGAAGCGACCTGCAAGTTTCATTTATTCAACACATCGGTATTGTTTTCTGCTTTGCCTTAGGTATATCATCTATTGGAATAAAACACCATCTTCGCGGAAAACTTCTGTCATTGAAGGCGTGGAGTGAGCACGGTCTTTTTTTGCAAGCAAATTCAAAAATTCAAGCTCAGGGAAGATCGCGTACGGTTATTTGCTGAACCTCCACGTAGAATAAGTGAATGCAGATGACTGATGGCATCGGAGCTTTTATACGAGGGCACATTGAAACAGATTTCATAAGCAACTGAGACACAGCGAAAGTACTGAATCTTCGGCTCATTTTTTCACTCGCCAGTTTTTTCTCCTAAGTGGCAAGAATACTCACTTGTGCATAAAGTGATGCTTGCCTACAGTCGCTTATTTTCAAGCTGCGCAATAAACATCAGCTATTCAAACATTCTGCTGAGAAATCCCTGAGAAGATAATTAAAACAATTTGAAACCTCAACAAGCAAATGATTTGTAAAATAAGGGAAGTGCGCCTGTTATGTAATGAAGTGGTCCTTTTTTTTCCTTGGATTGAAGAAATTAATTGGAGAGAATGTTTTACATCTGGGATATCACTGCTAAAAGCAATTAACGGCATCTATTGAGTCATAAGCGGAAGGTGAAACGACTTCGGGAATCTTATATTCCCGTCTGAAAATGTCGCAATTCGTGAGGGGACGCCACTTCTAAATACTGCCGACGATCAGGAGTAAGTTTCACTTCCGCATAAATGATGACTGTTAAAACAGGATGGATAAGTGGAGAAGGCTTGATTGGACTATGGGCGTGATCGATGGTGTTGAGCGTTTTAAAAACTTGAAGTTACGGACCGTGCGATGTTTCAGCCAATTTTGATGCAATACGCCATCTTTCCTCCTTAGGTAGGAATGTTTTCTGGAAGCTTCGTTGGAGTGTACGAATTCGAAAGCGAACAGGAAGGAAGTATTTTTTGGTCGCGTGAGGAAATCAGCAGCAAAACTCGAAAGTGTTCCAATCGAAATGATTGCTGATTGACAGAACTAATTGATTTTTCACGTTTTTTCGTCCTTCTGGAGCGTATTGTTCCCACTGACACTGGGAAATATTTCATGAACGGAAACAGTCGAGGCTGTAGTGAAAAGTTTATGTGATTCAATTTTTCGCAATACTTTTTCCTGCTTTTTATATCTGGACTTCGTCCCGAATTCCACAATGCAGAATTGATTCCAAAATTACAGAATTCCAGAACAAATGAATTTTTTCGAAACCGAGACCCCTAAAATCCGAAAGCGGTTTTATTTTGAAGTAGTCAACAACGGTTCAAGCGGTTCTCAGATTGCGTTTGCGATTTAAACAATCTAATTATTTCATGCGAGCGATTTCAACAAGAAATGCGTTTCCCCACTAAGCAATTAAATTGTCCTTACTAGAAAATTTCAGGTAGCTCAAGCGACTCGAGCTCCTCAGAAATCATGAACAGTTCGAACGATCCCACCGCTTCAGAAAAATCACAAAATTTCCTATAACCGTGTATGAATAGCTATCAGTTGGTCGGTTGTTCTTAACTGCAAGTTTGACGTGTTAACACGGCTTATGAGAATAGACTTGAGCTGGGAAGTCCAAACCATGTCTGATTTTTCCGTGCTATGTTGCCTCGATGGGATATGGCTTGTAAATTTGACCCCGTCTAATCCCAAAGCCTCAGAAACCAATACGCAGCGATCGACCTCACGAGATTTCATCACCGAGATAATTCTTAAATCCGATGAAGTGCAGCAATGAATGCTACGCGCATTATACTATCTATAAGATTCAATTTTTTCAACTACATCGTCACTGATTTGGAGAATCGAACTTTTGCCGTTATTTCAGTTTGAGTGATTCGATTCTAATAATCAACTCGTTTTAATGAGCATGAGGGTACAACAGCCGCGGTGTCATTTTGTCAACAGATGATGGCTTATATGCGCATGTAGTCGCAAAGAGGTTTAATGCTCCAGCTTGTGCCAAAAGAAGAGCGATTTCTAGAAGGCGATCAAGAAGTTTCATTAAAGTGAATTAGTTGACAAGCAAAAACCAACATAGCTTATGAAGGATAGGGTCGAAGTGTGTTCTGTTCGAGAAGCACGCTCTGGTTGGGCAAGTGTCTGCGCCAAGGTGGGCACATGGCTTCCAATCCCGGAACGTTCCGGCGTAAAGAACACGTCTACTGTCCGGATAGAAACGTGCACTCGTGTATGCTCCGATTCCTATAAATTCTATGAACGTTGTTAAAAAACAATATCTGTAAACTGGAAGCATACAAGAGAGTAGCGTTACTTTAGTTTTACTATCATGCTATCTTTTATTCGTTCTCGAACTTCTGCATTAAGCTCCAAAGATTAAGCGAGCGATCAACAGCAATATATATCGGAAACTCTACACGAGCTTATAAGAAACGTAACACAGGTGATTGCTTACGATGATGAAAAGCAAAGAGAAAATTCTATGAGGAATTGAGCAAAGTACAATCGCTTAGAAAAAGGTCGGCTTTCTGTGCGATGTGAAGAGTTTGTGAGCACTATTTAAAAATAATTCTTTTATGTAGTATCTATATATCATATAAGTCATTATGGTCACTCATCGGATGAGCAGAACTTTTGAAGATATTTATGCATATGAGTGAAGTATCTTCAAGCACTGCGCAATTGTCATCGGCTGATTCTTTAAAGGGAAAGCAATTCTACACTTGTAGAAAAAGCAGTTCTACACCTTTCCCATAGGGAAAAAATTTAGTCCTAAATAAGGAACTTATTGCTTTGCGTTGCAAAAAGCTTCGATCTCCACTGTTTCTTATCATCCTCTCGAACTAATCATGGTTACATGAGCAGATACAAAGCGTAGAAAACAAATGTAGCATTGAGCTCATATTACAGTAAGTGCTGCGAAACAGTTAGAAATATCGGCACGATATGTGATTTCGCATCATGGCTATTTAAAACGGTAAGCGAAAAATAAATGAGTATGAGGAAGTGATTGCGTTCAATGCTTCAAACAAATCGACAATAATACGGAACACAAAAGATATGCATAAGTGCTTGCCAAACTAACTAACAGCCTGTTTTCCTAATCCAACAAGCTATACGACACTCAGAAAAAAATTTCTATAGAGAATTATGTCGTCGCACATGTGCTTCATTAACGGGACAATATAGCAATGACATAATTAGACACTAAATCGGAACTACTTGCACAAGTTTAAAATAAATTTCTCGCTGTAAACGTACAGCCCACAGTCCTTCAGTGCACAATTTTGGTGCCCATGAAACCGTATATTGCGATGTGCTGAAAAAAATTTGGCTACCCAAGTCTTTTCTTCGACTAACTCGCAGTTGATAGCATATAGCCCAATGTGAAATCGACCATTACGCCTTCTCACGATGGTCGCCAGAAACCTTTGAAGCGCATTAAAAGTATCGTTCTTTCATCATTGAGCGTTATTCAGATTCGGAACTAATGAAAAGAGCCATCAGCTGGGAAGTCTGTAATCTGGAACTACTAACGATCAGAAAGAAGAAGGAAGAGGAAAATCGAACCCGAGTAAGTCCATATTGGCCTACCAAAAAACTGGCCGCAATTCTTGGATTTGCCCATGAATCTAATCATCCTCCTTGACCAACTACCTCGGAACGAAAGCGCTCACTCTGACCGAAGCTGAGCACTTGAGTAACGGTATGCAAACGAGGTCGTTTGCGGGACGTAGGTTGCTGCATAGAGGTGGACAAAAACGGTCTCTTTACTGACGAGAAGTTTTAAGTGATTCGACGAGCGCATGACAATCAAAACGATAGAATATAGGCAGCGGAAACATTTAGTGTCAGTCGTCGAACGGATTCAAAAGCCAAAGTCGACCACCGTTTCGGTTGGATTTAAGAGTAAAGGAGAAAATTCTTCCCCATTTACCGGGGAGGAATTGAAGACCAGACAAGAATTTTACCGTAGACGCGTTCAGTAGAAGTTTATGCCACCTTGATGCAAGAAAACATATGAGTACACAGCAACAGGCGATTCAATCGCATCATGCACTAGCGCACAAAGAAGGGCAGATTGAACACTACTATAGAATTCACTTCCCTAAATTCACCGAACCTCATGAATGGTGTCCATATTCACTCGCCCTGATTATCCTAATTGAGTATTCCAGAGTCAAAAGTGTGCTTCAGATCGCACAACTTGCTAGTGACAATGAAATAGTGGCTGAAGCCAACATGAAGTCAAATATCAATTGAAACATAGATAAAAGCAGCGGACAATTTTCTGATCAGGCTGTAGAAAGATGTCGAGTGTAATTATGTACAGATTAATTCATGTCTCTCTTTGACGCCAAAAAAACAGATTGAACCAGAATTGTCTTAATGTTTAAATTTTGTCTGGACAAAGTTTATGGAAGAAATGTTCGGTCACGCTGTATAATTGAATGCGCAGAAGTGCTGCGTAAATATAAGCTTAAAAAATGATGCAAACCAAAATGCATTGTAGGGAAATGTGGGGGAAGGAGAATGAAGCGACATCTATGGTTTAGTACAGTGAAATGTGCACAGTCAGTTTGAAATTGGCCGCTTGCACTGTCTGAGGGTCAAATTCTTGGTCGTGGAAGAAGGAAGAGGATGGGGATTGAGGAGAGGGCAAGGCGCATCAAACTACCATTTTTGGGGATATGATGAAAATACCGATGCCAGAATTGCAGTTATTCTTCGATTGGTGTTCGCTGTAATTTCTTTGACTGCTGTAATTTTTTTTTTTCATATCAAAGATACCGCTCGCAGAGTTTTCATTGCCGAAGTGCTTGAATTTTTTTTGCAGAAAAGTTATTTCAAACTGTCTGATGTTGCCACCGAAATGCGTTCCTATCACTTGACAGATCAAATACAAGAATTCTCTACCGAAAACAAGCTTCTACTCACATGAAGTTTTGAGAAGGATGTTGCTTCGCCCAATCTTAAAAGGTTTCTCCTTGCGATTGAGTGGGACCCACAGGAAGCAAACAGATAGCGCCTCAGAGACTTTCAAATATCACTTTTTCATAACTTTGACTCCTATTTCTCTTTGAAATTCTTGGCAAAGTAATTCGGGTTTATGGGATACAAGCAATTCAAAAATCGCAAAAGGCGAGTTGTTTTCCTCGTCACTTTGATTCGTTTGATCGTCCAGTGCTCATTTCGAACTTTGAAGAAGCCGGACGAACAAATCATCCATTCCCTTGCAAAAAAACTCATGAAAGTGGCATTCGTTCATGACATACCTGAGCTGAGTCTGCTAGCTACCTGCTGTTCTATCGGAAGAGCCAAGTCGATTTTATAGACCTGAAATGATGCTTACAATTAATCCTTGACAGAGACTGCGATATTATAACGAAAACGCAAAAGTGGGAATTCTGCTGTGGGTGCAAACAATCGCGTGACATTAAGTGTCTGCATAGGAAATTGTTTTCATAGCTGCTTACGTACCCCATAGGACTGCGCGGAATATGCATTAGGAGTAACGTGAATTGCTCTGGTTATTCCACTCAAAATCTTTGATCCGTACAAGCTGTAATACTAAATCATTTCATATCTCACTTGCTTTAGAAGCCTCGTTTGTGCTTCGCTGTGCTCTACAGCCCATTCGCACATACATGAGATGGATTCACAATTGTCCTATGCTTCGGATTCCTCCTTCCTACTTCCTGCTCTGAATTTTTCATGACTCTTACATCAGCGTTTCCATACCACCTGAAAGGTTGTTTTCTTGGGAAGAAAAGATCGAATAAAACGATTTCTGCTTGCCTGATCACATAGCGATGCATACTTCGGCCCATAAGCTTGGAAAATCACAGCCCTTCCATCGAGACTGCAATCAGTGGACACTTCATTTGTAAGTCGCTAGAAGCTTGATGACTTCAGTATTGTCATGCAATGCCTGCCCCACTATTACGTCTACTTCCATACTTAGGAAATATGAAATTCCACACGAAAGAACCTCACCGTTTACGCGGCATTCTCTACGTATGCAACACGTTAAACGAGACAAAATACGTCTGATTTACACACGCACGCCATGCTTTCAAAAGACGAGAAATCAATATCAAAAGACTACATAAGTTTCATTGAATATCAGTCAATGTAGAAGAGCATCTCAATTTTGCGAATGTCTAGCAATTATTTTATTTCAGTGATGGGTGCCTCACACCCGATGGGCCTAAAAATGTTAAAAATGCGGTTTGCAGAAGAACTTTTCAAAACTTTGATTAAGCAAAGTTCATTTAATCGTTACCCAAAGGATCCAAGGGCGTTGATGCCACCGAAGGTGAGCTGACGGACGTTTTGAAGGTGAACTTCTTCAGCAAAGTGAATGAGCTCGCTTCTTACTGAGCAACAGTACATACCCAGCACGAATAAAAGAACAAATGTAATCATCGTTCTCCCTAAATGCGTGTATAAACTATATAACAGTGGTTATTCTCGGGACTGTTGCATTATTCGGCAGAAAAACGTGAAAAAAAAACTTCTATCCAAAATCAACTTAGTTCTGCTTCAAGCAATATCTGCAGAACATTGGAGTGCTGAGGTGAATTTGCCTCTTTGACAAGTGAAGTCTTGCCAGAAGGGCTGACAGTAGTGAAAACTTGCACCTCTTTTGCAATTGCAATGACCAGTATCCTAAACTTTTGACAGATGTCGAAGCGCATGCGACAATAAGTTCGCATCCCAACTTAGCCAACCGCTCGAATCAGCAATCCACAAAACCAATTTTTGATCCCGTGATTGTGAAACACGGTTCTGACTGCAGCAAAATGGCTGCCGCAAGATCCTATAGGCCCATATTTTTGTGGCTTCAATGCGCGCATAAATCCCCTCGAAGTTGCTGCAACACCTTGACAGTTAACAGAGGAAGGCAAAGTGCGCTGCTGGGCCTACCCACGAACTCCCAGGTATGTCTCTAATGGTTTGCAGCTGAAGTTATCAGCGGAACTAGCAGGCAGACGCTCACACGCATACACTCAAATTGTGCACAGGCATCACTTTGCCACTGTAAATGTAGTTTTGCAGAAGTGCAGTAATAACCCCAAACACTCGAGCATCGAATCGGTAAGGCTGAACAGTGGTGATTCAGAAAATCGCAGATATGATCCAGAAGTGGCCACATATGGGCACATGGACACCCCTGCTGCTTTCGTGACGTTTGTCGCAACAGACATCAACGACAAATAATTCGAAACACTTCACAATGGTATCATTTAACGGTACTGGAAAGCAATTCATTATGCTAAATAATTCAACAATTTACTGCATCCGCCCCAAAGAAGATGTTATCCGAAGTGTGTGCATTTCATCTAAACGACGGCAGTAAAAAACATAAAAATGGTTCCACTAGGCAAACCATATTAGAGTGTGAACTGTGATAATTTTTTCGACATTCGGTATTCTTACTCGATTAGTCATCCGGTTATTCGTGTAAGGTTCTGTTCATTAGTAAAATGGTTCGCTAAAAATGGCCTTTGAAAGCCTTTGAGACAACGAATGTCGCTACAGCAGTTTTTTGTAAACGAGCTGAACTGGTTTTAGAGTAGAGAAACTGGGAAGTTGTAAAAAAGCAACTGCAACACATTGACAGTGATCATTTTATATGATGTGGGTGAACAAAAACGTACGTTTGCGATGACTGTAATGTCCACTGCTTCTTGCTTTCGAGCAAATTTTTACAAAAGAAAGGGAAAGTAAGGCGCAAAAATGTGCAGATGAGAAGCAATCAGGCGTTGAGTGTAACACTCACAGACGAAAGTTTTGCACAGCTATTATAGTCGCTTCAAAGAACATACCAATCTATACGGAAATTAATTACAAGAATGTGTGGCGAAAACTGAGAAGCGGTGAGGCGTGATCGGGAAGGTGATACGTTATAAAATAATTTTGTCCGTCATATCAATTTCTTTAATGGTTTCTTCAGCGGCCCACAAATAATGAAACGTGTACAATAACTCATTTTTTCTTAGACAGACCGATTGCCTCTCCGAATCATTCCATTTTTCCCGATATAATCAACTGAAAGCGCAACGCGATTTTTGATGCATCGAAGTGTCTACACTTACTAACTCGTAGAGAATGTTAAGCAGCTCTCCAGGGCGGCAACATTCTGCCCTCATCCACGCCACTTTGTCATATCGCTGCATCTCAGCTGTCAAACTTCACTTGCACTAATGGCAAGTTGTGTTGAATATTATGATGAATAGTTCGTTCCTCATTTTGAAGGCGTTCAAACCTGCTGGCATAATGTTAAGATCAGTACTGAGAATCGGCCAGTGCTGCAAATTGTTCAACAAGTTCTATAACTGCACCTTCATGGTTTACCCAACTGCAACTACTCGAAAAATAGGCAAACTGATTGACAAAGCACCTGCACACTCATCGTCACTGCGACGCGCTTATGCACAGAACATACACACACAAGCAACGAACAGTAAGAATGCGGGCGTACTTTTCTATGCTTATGTACTGAAGATAAGATGCGAGAGCCGCAGTCAAAAAAGTCTCTTTCCATGCATGTCCAGCTTTCTCGAAATCGAGAGTTTAGTAGAATTTGCCTATTCTGGTGAGCTGAGTTTATTTCATTCTTACTTCCTGTTTTCATTCAATTAACAGTGCGACGACTATTTCCTTTCCTGCAATGGCTACTGTCCTAAATAAGACAATACCCTTACAAGGCAAACTCTCAGAAAATAATTTCATCAAAACAGCGTTCCACTTTTCAATTTATCAATCAAGTACGAACTCCTTCCCCATATATTGGTGCTTTAATGAGTCACTTGCATTGCTCTTCCAATTGTTAAAATGATATGATCATTCCTTGGCAAGCAACGATTCTATCCCTTTCAGATGAAATTTTCTGTATAAATCTGTGAGGAATTACATTTCCGCGTTCATTTTGATTCCGTACTGGTGAAATCGAAGCGTTTGCCAATTTCGTATTTGTTGATTTCGTTTTCTGTTAACGGAACTGCAGAAGATGCTATTACTCTCGATATTTAGGACTTTAGACCTTTCAAACTGACGCAAGAAAGGCGCTCACCGAACATCTACTCTATCGCCTCACAAAAAGTCCACTTGTAAATCCGCTCAGAATTTTCATGAAGCCACGTCCCCGATGTAAAGAGAATGAGAAAGTCCACCTTGATATATGATGTAGGTGTTTTGTGGGATGCTTAAACGTGTGTTCTATGCCTGCTTAACGCGATTGCTGGTACAAACTCAGGTGTTCAGAGTACGTTTCCTTCTTCACCATCTGAAGGCTCCCTTTTTAGCATCCCTCAACCTTTAGGTACTTGAAACTTGATGAGCATCAACAAACTTAAACATATGAAATGAATCGTGATCTTCATCGTTTAGCACGTGCTGCACTGCTATGCACAAAAAATGACACTTCATTGCTGTTAAATATTTGAACGTCACTGCAGTAAATCAAATGTCATAAATTTAGACAGTCATACGTGAGATTTCATATTTCGTCGGTGTCTACTAGAGTCATATCGAATATTTGACGGCAGCCATCACAATTCATTAGCAGTTACAAATTGAGATTTGTGATGTAAATTTAACCCTTACCAATCATGCATTCTCCTCGCATAGCATACAACATTTTTCAGTATCAGACATCCTAGCGAAATACGAATGATGCAGCAATGATAAATTAAGATCGTCGAGATACCTACCTAATCTAATCCATTTGCGTCTAGTCGCTTTCCCCAATATCCATTATACGCCACAATGATTTATTAGGCACGAAATTGGACCAATTAGTCGGATTTCATGAGATTTGACAAATTTAAAGAATTGATCAAAAAACTATACTGTTGCAATCCTAGGCAAACGTCCCCTCACGCTGGCACCTTCCTGAACATAAAACGGGAATCACAATTCACGTAGTGCAGCCACAATATGTATGTAATCACAAATGTCGACCTGCAGGGTGCACGTTATTATGAAGGCTCCTCCGGCTCAATTACAACTTTATTTACAGTGCTGGTTCGGTTGGCACGCCAACTATATAGTCTGCCGAGCACTGATTAAAGAAACAAGTGATAGCCTTGACCCAATTTTTATCCAAGATATCCACGCCTTAATCCGCAATCCAAGAAATAAGTTTAATCAGAAAATCCATCGGCTTTGCAAAGTTCATTTTTGATCTCCGCCTTTTCAACCCATCGACAGACCTCAGAACGAAATCTGATTAGGACCAACTTTAGCTAACATAATATTTGAGAACTCCATGGCTAGCATCTCAGTAGAAAAGGAAACATCAGCTGTTCGAAGTCTTTCATCCAATTTTTCACAGTTCTGTGCACCTATATTCAATGACTGGTGAGTTGTACTTGCAGAGGACATGTGTATTTGCACATACGTTTTCATTGGACATGCACACGTATTCATACGCGGAAAACTCTCAAAAGGCATCTGGGAATAGAAAAGCGGTGCCCGCACAATCAGAATGGGTGGACATCATGTTGCGTTGACAAAGACAAATTAATAAATGTTATTTTATGGGTTGATTAGGTTCATCGAAATGTGTTACAGATGAATCAAAATGTTCCAAAACATCTAGGAATACTTTCACGAGGATCTGTGAGAAGCGACAAGTTAGATAGGAATTGCGTTGTCTCAATACATTTCTTTAGCACTATAACAGCATATCGTTTCGCACAGTAGTAGTAACCTAGGAAGTTCGTCTGTTGAAGGAATATAGGAGCTGTTGATCGGCTTCAAATTTCGACGCAACAAGCAATGAATACGCATGAAGATAAGTGGAATTGCAGAGATACACCACACTTCCCACCCCGAAAGGATGGATGTCACCTGCTTCAAACAAACATTGGAATGCATGTAGAAACGCAAACGTACTTTGTACTATCCAATAGTTCCTACAAAACTGCTACAAAAGACTTCTATGCCTTCATAGAGTTGCGCAAACATGTGTTTGGAATACTCGCCAAGGCAATACGCTTTCCCTGCAAATGTGTGTGTGTGTGTCTGCCTATCTGTCTGTATATGTGTTCGTTTCAACTTAGAGACCACTAAAGCTAACACTATGAAACTTTGTTGACGCTATGACGGCGCAGGATCAGCTTCTAATCAAAATCGGAGGTAAGCCATCGCCTCCGAAAGATGCTGTAACCTCTTGTATTCATTTTGTGATCGATGGAGTTCCATTCCACACTTTGAAGAAGGGCGGCAGAAGTGCTAGCACGATATGGACGTTTGCATTCCATTCACCACATCAGCTTTGTATCTTTCGACATCCAGTATCCCATAGAAACTGTTGCAGCAACCTGATGGGTGATAGGGGTGGTAAGGGAGGGGGCGGGTGATGGGCTTATTCTATAATGGCTATTGTACCTGCCAAATTCCGTAACTTTATAACAATCGAGCTGGAGTTGAAAGTACAGTGCAGACGGACAAGCGCAAATGTGCAAGCATGATGCCATACAAACCATGATTCGTCATACAAATGTAAACTGGCGAGAAAGCATCTATAACAGAAGCTATGATCCGTACAGATATTTGAACACATTATTATGTACGCTTTATCCTGACCTGACAAGTAAAAATTTCACCTCTCCTCAACCTTTTCTAACCGGGGCAAATGCAAATGCGCCACGAACGGTTTTAAATTCCCTTTTTGAGCATGAGCCATCATCCTGAAGGTTAATCTTACAGGGATGATTGCATTTGCCACCTGTAGCTCTAGAATCTTCCAGAGCTGCAACTATTGAAGAGACAAATGGACACAGACGTGCACCACACCACACATACATGAATCCGCAGAAGCTTGTTGCAAATGCAACTACTTTCGCTTGCTTTTAGTGGGTTCACGAAACGACGTTATGACAGTGCCAGATCTCTGCTCATACCGAGATAGATTTCTGCTTGTATGCTCATCTTGCATTAAACAAAGCTACATTGGTAAAATGTGGTGGATATAACATGGGCAGTTGGTGAATCGTGTCGCAAATTTGGTTGTGATGCAAGAATCTCTGTATTTGTTTTTGCATTTTAAGAGTATTTCAGATTTTTTTATCGAGGAAGAAATGAAGCACTATCTGCGACTGGTGTACACAGACAAGCATAGATCATTGAGGATTTGTCTCCCTTTTTTCCACCCTTTTTTTCCAAAAATATGATGGGCTCATTAGGTTCATGTAGTGAGATGTAAAGTTGAGTATCACGAAACTTTTCTGTGACAACTTGTCAACTTCACGAATTCACACTGACTAGTTTAATAGTTGCTTTCCAATCCACTAGAAAAGATTTGAATGTTGTCCGGACTCTTGAAAAATTTCAACTTCTTCGATGACATTGAGCATTTCAACGTATTGCGCAGAGTGAACAATCACTCAACTCAATTTCGTTCAACTACGCAAACGAAGTTTTGAACTATCTGAAACAGTTCACTCACTCCCACCTTGCCCCACAGTGGTTAGATCGTTCCAAATTGACCGAATTATTTATACTTACCAACTAGGAATCATTATGGCAGTGAATCTCATAAACGAACACGCATTTCTGCAACACCGATGCTTTCTTAAGCGAATGTTTACATCTGATGAATCGTTGCTTCAACGTATAATTCAGACTTTTGGAAATTTCAAAGTGAATAATTCCACCACCTGCAGCCTAGATTGCTTACATTGCTTACGAAAATATGGGTGGGTGAAGTGTGGATATAAAAAACTGCAATCGATGTCCTGTTGAAGAAGGCCGAGAAAATATCGAGTGGAATTTAAGTTTTCCTCATATTGCCTTCGCCCCAAACACTTTTATCTATTGACGCTATAATTTTTCAATCCATCATCTGAACAACGATCTATTAATAATGATGCGTTGAAGAATGCAAGAACGTCATTCAATATAAAACACGTTTCTTGCCATAAATAGCATTACGTCAATTTTCTGCGAGGATGTTCATCGAGAAATAACCTACCCTCCTCGAAAGGTACCTTCCATAGCCTCAATCAAAACGAATTTCACGTTAAAACGGAAAAAAAGCAGTCACTCTGATAAGTTGCCGTCATAAATTAAAGCGCAAAATAATAATGCATTCGCGTTTTCAATAATTTGCTCGATAGGAGAAATCAACCAAATATTCATCTCTTAGTGACACGGCTGGTTCGAATGTGGATGTGAAACCGCTGCAAAAGGCACGCGACCTTTTGTTTCTTTAGATTTCGATAACTTTTCTTCTAAAGGTCTGTGTGACAGAGTATAAAGATCGTGAATTTATAGTCTCCATAATGCGCATAAAATTTAATAGCTCTGGTTAGTCCGGTTGCTGAACTACGCCGCCGATCAGACAAACAGAAGCAGAGCACACACAGATGCAAATGCGACCCGCCGATTTGCAGTTTAGCAAGGGGAAGTCGCAGAAGCGCGTAAGACGCGTAAGACAAGAAGCCTCTGGGAACACACTCTGAGACCATTCCACACTAATATTTGAGAAGGTTTATATGGAAAAGCAAATATAACCCCAAGATGCTTCCACCTGCCTGGTGCGCGATATATAAAGACTTCTTACAGCAAGAAGTATAAAACCTAGCAATTTTTTTAGTTTCAATAGCTGAAAAATGGCAAACGCACACTTTTTTCGGCACTTATGAAAGTGCACGGTCAGTTGAACGGGTTCTGAGAAAGAAGCACATCGCATCCATTGCTGCGCCACACTTCTGCACTTGTTTTCATTAATATAACTCACTCTGTGATATGGTCAGAAGGTTTTTGGTTGTAAGCTGCAAACTTTTGTGGAAGAAAATCTCATATTTGCGACCACCACTTCTGATTATTTTATGCAATTGTGCAAAATTGCTCTTATGAAGCACATTACGGCAGCTCCAGGAGCATATGTATGGTCTTTCCAAATGTCTGTGTTGATTCCTGCAAACTGATTTACTTATTGACATATTTATTTATTCAATTATTTATTGTAACTTCTCGAAGTGGGGAAACCTACAAAAGTTATGTGATTATGAAGAGCAGGAACGTTCTCAAAGTTGCAATTTAGGCGATCAGTCATTTAGAGAGCTACGAAATGTGACCGAATGACTTCCCAAGCGTCCACAAAAGGCTCATGAGGTACATTTGGTCGTTTACACTGTTATTAACGTTGGTCGAGCAAATTCTGTAGAAGATGAGCATTGAATGATGGCAAGTTTGCGTGAATTTCATATCGAAGTGATTTTCGATGTGAGCAGATCAAATCTCCAAGAAAATATTTAAGAGCAGGTTTATACCAGTGCTCGGGTCAGATAAAATATAATATCATTGTCGGCAAGTTTTATTACCTAAACATTATTTTGCACATGGCGAGGGGGTGCAAAAGCGCTTATCGAGCCAATTGCTTTAGCAATTGGCTTTTTTCTCTTCACCTATGACCGTTGCTCATCGCAGTGGTCGCGTATAACTCAAATCAAATTTTCCTAGTTCTCGCATGTGTTTGTGTCATTACTTTGTGCCTCTATGCCCACATGCTTGATAATTATGTAAAGGATAATGAGAAGTGAAACGACGCCCAAAAAATTTGCATATGCATGAAATACGCAGCTGAGGTATGACTAAGATGGAACACTTGTTATGGTTCATAAATTCTATAATCAAATAGCACTGAGTATTCCATAGACAAATGCCGATTACTATAGTAATAGCCATTCTAATGAGCAATCAAATTACGAACTATTTGGATGAAGGAACATCAGTCTCTATTTTAAAAAGAAATGAACGTATTAACGACAAATATGAGTTTTCCTTTCCCAGAAAAAAACCCATACTGTTCATCGGCATATCTAAATATACTTCAACAAACGTGACAAACATCCTAACTACGCTTACAGGAGAAAAAGTGCACTCTGAATGGACTTACAGGAGAAAAAAAAACTTACAGGAGAAAAAAAAAGTGTACGCTTCTCTTGAAAACTGAATGTATCTCTTTACGAACAGTGAGTTGAAGTGAAATTTGTTCGTAACTACAGCTGCTTCAGCACGAACTACCTTTAAGAACTCAGCAATTTCGAACTAAATTTGCTTTTTTTACTCAGAGAATGACAGGATAGTTTCAATGAAATTTTCTAGCGAGAGAGTAGAAATAACTAATGAAAAGGATTTGTGAGATCCGAACCGTCGCTTAAAAATCGCATTGGACGGTAAAAGAAAGCAAACAAGGTCCGCATGAATGCCTTGTCGAGAACGATTGCGAAAAAACGACCGCGCATCCGCATTGTTTCAGGTGTACGTTGCATCTTTTTTCCAAGTTTTCCAGCATTGCGTTTTTCTCGAACCACTCGAAACTAGATTCATTTGTGCCGCAAAGGAGCAAGAGCCCGACGCGAACTAGGAATACCTGAGAATGCACCAGTTCCGTAGCTGGATAGTGACATTTGATGCTCTGATGGTAGGTTTCGTGGTCGAAGATGGAGAGAAAGGGGAACCGTATGATGAAGGAGGTGGTCGAGGGGAGGGGAGAAGGGGAATATGCTGACATTTCTTTCTCTTCAACTCTTCTTCAGTCCACTTCGTTATACAGGTATCTTCTTCCTTCTCGCGCTGCCCTCACCGAGGAGTTATTGAAAAAATGTGAAATCCAAGAAGTTTGCTCTCCAAACTTTCGTCATGCTGCCATAGTGTGGAAACTACATCTGGTCACAAAATCAAATTGAGTTGTAAGTTTGTCAGCACTATGGAAGGCATCTGACGAAATTAGAATGTGTTGTAGCAGCATAACGTCGACAACACAATTTGCTGTATGTTGTAAGTTTCATGCAGCTTGTCTGATGGCGCTGATCAATGGGAATGAAGTCGAAGTAGCAGGAAGAACTATTTTTGAAAATATCAAAATTTCAGGATTTTTCCTTTAAATCAGCCTGACACTAAAAATAATGCTCCTTCGGCGTTTATAGGTCCCAGAGTAGCAAAATTCTTTCCACAATTGCACATATCCGACAGAACTTTAATATTTCTTGTAGACTGCACAGGCTGTGCTCGCATTTTCACATTAGAGGTCGTAAAATAGAAGCAGCCACGCTTATCTGGGGAAGCAGGAAGAGGATCGACAACTTTGTTTCCGATTGTATTTCAGAAAGGGCACATTTCTCCGCAGAAAGAAACCTTTGAGTTTTTGGTGAAGGTACTGTTTGCGAGCTCATGCTATCAGGAAATCCAGAAAACTTCTGCAAATATAACAGAGGAATGGATTCCGAGGTCACAGAATGATTTTAGGAGAGAGAAATATTTGATAAGAAGATGTGTAAGTGCGATCATGACTTTATGGGTTCCTTCGGCTTTAAATTGAGCAGGAAATACCCTTGATACCGCCTTGGTGGGATGAACAGCAACGTCGTCGAGTTGATCTGGATTGTCCTCAAAGCTGAACCACCATTCAGAACTCTTCTATGCTTCGAGATTACCTTCGAATCTGGAAGCCTTTCTGTTTCCATGAACGAACAACGAAAGTTCAACGGAAAAAACGTTCTAAAATTTTTGGAATCAGCTAAAATGGCTTTATGAAAACAAAAACTTTTGAAGGAAGTAGTAAGAGAAGCATATAGACTCACTTTTTGGTTGGCGTTTTATGATATGGTAAGGGAGCAGGAAAGTGGTGACACCACAATTTAATTTATGCTTTGGAGGAATTCTTTCTCTTCCCTATATCCTTCACCACAAGCCTGGAAAAAGCAGAAATAGAATACAAATACAATGATAGATAGAGGATCGTCATTCACTTGAGTCAACTAGATGACACATCTGCCAGCGCACGACTATCCAAGTGGACGAATTGATCTCATCACTTAAGCGAATCTTGTAGCTCGAGCTCCTCCTTCGAGGACATAGAAAAGTTTTTTTTTTTAAAGCGCGCATCAAACTCGAAACCCAAAACAATTGCCACTCACAATAAACTGCTTCATGCTTTACTTTGAGCATGTGAGCGGGAGGAATATGAAACTTGGAGGCTTCACGCACAGACAGAGAACGCTTGCGACAATCACCTCGTCGTGATTTCATCATGTTCTCTGTCCCAACGTCTGCTCAGTTATAAGGACGCGCCTTCAGACCATTTTAGGGGTATGTTGCATATTGCTTTCGTTTACCACTTTTTGGTCGAAGAATTTTTGCCCGGTGCAGAAAGGATTGAAACTGGTCTGCGGAAGCTGTAGCATAGAAACACGGAAAACTTGTAGCCCTTAACTCATGTCATAGCGGAACCGCTGCATTAGTTTTTCCACGGGGTTCAATTGAGTATCATTTTTCACAGCTGCTGTATTTCTCGTCCGTCTTGCGCACATGACGAACGACTAATCTGCAGATGCAATTGTTCGCGACGACAAAAAGTTACGAAGGTCCCAGGTGATTGCTTAGCAGACACGATGAACGTTATCTGATCAAGACATATTTGCGTTCAGATTGAAAAAAATGTACGTCACTTTTCCAAACAACTGGTTTTCAGTAATCGTTCGTTGAATAAATGATCAATCAGATTGACAGCTACCTTTTCAACACACTGCTATCAGCTGGATGGCATCGTATCTATCAGTGACATTAGTGAAAGTAAAGATGGTGTCTCCTTGCTCTCCGGTATCATTCCTCTTTCCAAAGTTGAACTTATTGTCTTGTTTATGAATCACTGATTCCTTGCTCGATAAACTTTCAAAATGCAGAGGATATTGACTGCTCATTACGTATGCGCTTCCATGATTCAACTTTATCAGTGGGAAGACACGCACGGAAAAACGGAATAAAGTAATGAATCGTAAGGAACAATCTGTGCGCACTAGCAAATATAAGAGGACAAGCGATGCTTGAACGTTTGCAGTTAAATGCTTGCAAAAAATTGCGTTTTATTCCGCATTTCCCAAATTTAAGTGCAGAAACTACGACAACTGCGGAATTCAACAGGTGTTATGATAGAAAGAAAATAATTGTTCTCGCATATATCGATATGGAACGCCAATTATTTTTTATTGCAATCTATATCCGTTTGGAAGGAGGAAAGTTTTGCAAATGCTTTAGACTTGCACCAGTAGAGTGTTCAAAGGTGAGGAACATCATTTCGACCATGCTCTATTTTTGTGGTGTTGCACCGAGATATAACTGAACAGAGGAAAATAATGGAGGCTGATGACGATAAATCGCAAGGGTAACGTCAGTGATTCCATATTATTCTTGAGCATCACCGATCCCTTCATATTTTCCTCTGCTAGCCAGAATGCTTGCTAATTTCTTCCATCCCACAAATCACGAAAATAAAAGCGCCTCCCGAGCGCCTGACTAAGCAACATAAACGGTGGTGACAAGCAGGAAGATGCTGGCCTTGCTTCCTGACAAGGAGACCCGCACACTTCAATCGTACCTATGCGAAAACTGGCGCCTATGGACGTCTCACTTTTCTCTCATCTCATATTTCGCCATCCTATCGCTAAATAACGACTACTTATGGAGCTTAACTTTAATTAAGTCTAAAAAGTCAAGCCGGAAGCCTATTTTTCTCTCATTTCATCGAAAGCACTCATGTCTGCATTGCTGTGCTCCAATCCGATTCCGGTTGAAAAAAAAGAATAAGCTTGCTGGATAGCGCTGGCACTTCTCGTTCTTTCGCACGAACCTATCATTCGATTCGCGAAGCGAAAGATGTAGAAACATCTGTACTTATTTCTGTTATTTGAGCTGCTGGATTCATGCATCAACGAATAAAAGCATTCTTAGGATTTGAGTCAATAGTTGAGTTTGACTGAAGCCTTCTCAAAACATATTTTCGATTTTCCTCCGATCAGCATTTGTGTGGTCTATTAAACATTTGTCTTGCTGCACGAGGTGATGCACGATTGGGCCAAATTGGTGGTGTTATCTCATCATTCACAAAGATCATCATCATAAGGTGCATGGAATAGTTCTGACACCATTCTTTTATACGCATTTCGACCGACTACGGCACATCACAACTCTTCCGCAATGATGTTTCATGAACTGTAAAAATTGTTTCTTTAATAGAGGCGATATGCGATATGTGGTGTTTTGCTGTGGTACGTGGCAATAATGTCATCGTGCCGTTAACTTTTCATATTGAATCCATGTTTCTGCGAGACATAGCACAGCATCGCACCAAATTTAGAGCCATCATGAGTACAGCTCAATCTCATTCTTGAAAGGTGGTATGAAAGCAGCACTTTACCAAGTTTTTCGACATAAGGTGCACTTCCGTCACTCTATCTTCCATACGAACTTGTACCTGAGCTGTAGTTCGGACTTTTATAAATTGAGAATTTGTGGCGTTATGGGACTTCTCTAGTTTTAATTATGAGTGTCTGATGGCGCACAGGACATCATTTGGTAATGCTTGAAGTGGATGAAATAGTTGTTTCAATATGCGGAGTTGAATCCTGCATTTTCCGCCTTCAAAACATCAGTGGCGTTGCCGGATTGTTTCAGCTCCATATGTTTTTCCGTAATTTCTTTGCATCGAAGCATTCACCCTCTTTATTTCTTTCCCTTATTTCTTTCACACTCTTCTTCAGCGTGCGAAAAAAAAACTGAAATATGTAAAGTACCGCGGGATTTCTGAAATATTTCTGGTCTCACCATTCCCACTCGTCAAGCACTAAGCGGTGATAGTTTTCATACATTGTTTATGTTTTCTACTAATGCGCGGCTCCGGTTTAACGGTAAAATCACTGTTTGCCTTTGCATCACTGTTTACAGTTCTATCTGCTGGCACATAATCCTTTACAAGATGCGAGCCAAGTGACATTACTTCGTCGGAACGAGGCGCACAACTGAAGCGTTGCTTATGCTGTACCAGCAGTATATGCGCTTCTTGTAGTGTTCTGTTACTGGCTTAGTGCCGCTTCTAATGAAGCCTAATGTTGTATCCGCACCAGATACTTTCACTATAAAGGCAGAATAAAACATCTGTTCTTCCAATATTAACTACCACCGTGTCATCCACTTATGGGGATACAAATATTGCAGTAGTTAATTGATGCAATATTTAAATATCTCGCCATTTACAGATGATTTTACTGCCTACTTTGCCAATGCTACTTGTACTAGCTGATAATTGTTAATAAGAATTTGTTGGTAATAACTTAAAGTAAAAGTGGCACTCCGCTCTCACCGCAAGGAGTAATGAGTAAGCCTAATCAGGTCAGAATGGGGGAGGGAGGGATTAACGCTGATAATGATAAGCTACTCAGCTGCATTGGTTCTGACGGTAAACAGAGCTAGTTGTACCAAGCAAACAATTCTATTATTACCAACTATTAATAACAAATTGCTAATAGATATAATAGGCACGGTCAGCATTTCTAAGCAAGAGATGAGAGGGAATGAATAAATTTGCATACTAGCCCAGACCGCAAATTAATATGCATAAATGTATTCTCACATGCAAATGCTTTTGGCACATTCAAACAGCTGCAAGGAATGTCCTGTGCTAGGGTCATCCTGCAATGCCATACTGAATGCATGAAAATGAGAAGCATGTTCATGATTAGTGCAAATCGTCAGAATGCGGGGTGATGTGCAGCTTCTTCTGCATTAACGTAGACCTGCAAGTACCTTCCAGCAGAAGGCATTCCGCCTAGAAAGTGTTAGGCCTTTGCTGTCTCCAAGAAGAGTCAAAGGGCCTAGGGTGAGACCTCTAAGAAATGACGCCATATTTCCCATATGTTTCATTTGAGGTGAAAGATTCGATGTGCCTTGCTTCTGAAAACTATCAACGGGTCACGAAGAGGAGAACTATCCTTCACTCTTGTTATCAAACAAATAACATTATTCTCAATTCAGCCAGCATTCTAAACAGACCGTTAATATGCAATTTAAACCAGAGGTGATGCAATCTGAGGTGCTCACTTGGCCAATAGACACATAATGACAGTGCCTATTGCCCTTAAAATAGTTTGTAAACGAGGAAAATTTGGGGTTAATAGTGATCAAACATGCATATTTCTATGCAATAATCAACTCTTTTGCTCAACGACTGCATTTGGTCGAATTTTCTTCACGTCAGGTACATCGTCGACCCAATTAGCCATGACGATATTCGTTTCGCCACGAGTTGTGCCATTGCGGCTACTTGCCCAGAAGAAGCGTTTATTCTCACCATCAAATGATGGGAAAGCGTCGAAGCCGCCAATATTGTCTGTTACCTAAAAAAATCTTGTGGTGTGAATTGAAGGCCTTTCAGAATGATACTCAAATTATGATACTCAAATTTGATCGGAACGTTTCCGCGCTTAAGTGAGGCAACAAAATGGCTTCTAGTACAATAATATCAGTGATAAAAAAATCATATTATGGAGGTGATAAATTAGTCTTAAAACCATCCGACTATATTAAATTTAACAGAAATTGCAAAATCGTGAAAACAGCAATAGAGTGCATGGCTACGAATTATTGATCAGCAACATTTGCATATAATATTTCTTTCGGTATACTCAGATGGGCTCATTTTCTGTTACCTTTTTTTGCGAAAGCAAATTCAATATTGTTTCTGCGTATATGTCTGCCGTCCGAGGCAACCATACCAATCCTGGGGTGTGACCTACTTCCTCCCCCTTGCGCAATTACCATGAGACGTTCAGGTCATACGAGGACGAATTTACCCCAGGCATCTTGGTACAACCAACTGATAGACTCAGAGGGCGATAAGTATCAAATACGCAGCAATAATACACTTCCAGAGAGGCGGAATAAACGAGCTAATCCTTGGAGCAGAAATAGCATATGCTGTATCATGGCTGATACGATCGATAGTTTTTTGACATCTATTAACTAACTGAGGCCGTCTGATAGAAGCAAATTACGACTGACAATTTACAATATTACCTGCCGCGAAATAAGGATAAGAAAAACTCGGACAAACGAGCCCATTATTGGAAGAAAATCTCCCGTGAACACTACTGAAAATTCCCCACACATATTTCTAAACACTCTAGCAGCAGCCACAGCTTAGGCCAGGGTACATCAATTCGCATCCTACAAAAGGCTGCCAACATAAAAAGGATTGCAGACAGAATTCTTCTTGGTAAAACCATCCAGACAATTTTCTTTACAGGTGTGTACGATAATGCTAAATGTAAGAGTAATTTCTCCCAAAGTTTCAAGGGATAAAGCAAATCCATGTCCTGTATATTCTTTTCCTCGCTGCACGCACAAAAGAGAACGCTAAGCTAGTGAAATTGCAAAATTTAAAAGAATTAGCTGTGTCATTTTAAATAAATCCGAAGATTTTATAAACGTTTTGACTTCTTTGAACCCAAAGCAATGGTGCTCCATAGCTGCTCCACCAAAAACTGTCATTTAATCTCGGCTTCCACTCGCACCACAAAAATCTTGTTTTTGCTCCTTTCATAAGAATGTAATTTTAAAAGTATCTCATAAAAAAAGACAGATGTCTTGCAGTCTCATAACCAGAAAAAGTTCATCAAGAAATAAAAAACGGTGAAATTTCTTCCATACGTAAGAGTATCGCCTATTTTAACTACTAAGAACTTTGTAATCCTCAACGGCAACAATACTGACCACGGGAATTTCATACGAAGCCAACTGAGGGTGACAAATTTCTATAACGTTCCGAGTCCCTTCACTTCTCTGCAGCGAGAAGAAGGAAGAAACTGAAAAATCGGAGGGCAACCTGTATAAATTTTCCTCACCGTAGATCAAGTTAGCTCGTTTCTGGTCTATTTCGTTTTCTGTGGCTGTTTCAGCCCCATATCTACGCACCTAATGCTTGTGCGAAAGATCCCATAAGCAGTTCTGGTGACGAACATCCACGATCAGGTACACCGATGGCTCTGAAACTTTCTGTTTTATACCTACACTATTCCATCTCTTGTTCTTCAGTGATACCACTCATAACTTAATAAATAAACTGGAATAATTGTCTCTAAAGTGTTACTGTTGGCGCTTGAAGCGGATACTGGCACATTCGTCATCGACGAACTACTGTTGGCAATTAGCAGTGCTACGTAATCCGCAAACCAATTATGTTCTTTAAGCGAGCAGATGTGGTTCGGAAATGAAATTTTCAATTGAGTGCCCGCATAATCAGTTACTTTGGCCGGATGACATGTTAATAGACGTCCAGCCTGCTTTTGGAACTTCAAGAATCTAAACTGCGGAGACACATATCGTACCAGCCACCTCGGTGCAGCTGTTCGTTTGTTACGCAAAACTCCTTTCGCGAAACGCAATGTGAAGAGGTTGTGCTCGGTAGGTACACATCGTGCGCATCTGCGTATCTGTCACTAAAATAGTTTCACCTCTGGTACTACTTCAGTCCTTTCAGTGAACATGTTGAATTTAGAATGATGAAATTTGGATGACGCATATAAATGCTAATTTCCTACAAACGGTAGTCATCTTCTGCCTCTGAAAACATCCATGAATTTTAGGATAGGCCGCACAAATATTTCTCAATCATTCTGGGTGCATACAAAAAAACGTCATGTGGAGTACTTTACAATAATCTTATTCTGCTAAGACAGGGATGCGATGATGAATGTTCAGCTATTTAGCGAGAATTAGCTCTACCGATCGGTCTGAGGGACAGGATTGCAACGGTGCCCACTGTGACAGCTCTTTACTTGAAGTAGTTCTTCTTCAACGCATTCCACTCTAAAACAGGTGATGGGACCAAGGTTTCCATTTATTTAATGGCGACCCCATTTTCGACCTTTTACTGAGAATTAGTGCAAATAACAAAAGTAATTTTGAGATAATACTTAAAACAAAGAAAAATATTGACCGCGGTGGCGAAAGAATATTTCAATTACGACTTATGCGAGGAGAAAACGCAGTCCAGTGTTGGAATGTTGCAAACGTTACATCTGATTCGAATAACGCTCACCTTTTCCAGGTTGTTGCCATCCACGTCGATGATATAAATACCGAAATCACCACAGTTAGCGAGCGACTGAAAATTCGACCCGAAAATAACTCGTTTGTCTCCTTTCATGAATGTCGGCGAAAGGTTCGCACCACCAAGCTTTGTCAGCTGTGTTATATTCGATCCGTCGACGTTCATTATGAAAAGCTCCATGGCCAAAGGTGAAACCAAATTGTAGCTGTAACAATTTCTTGGATTGCACATTGCGCAATAATAGGCTTCCTAGCACATTATAGCAGCCATAAAACGTGGTTGCGACCAATGTAATAAATTGCTCGTAAGGTGTATGGAGTTCTACTGTGGGATAAAATTTCGTTCAGAAGAGCTCTAGGCTTTTTAATCCTGCCACCCCAACCTCTCCCCTCCCCTCTCCACTCCATCCGATTACTGGAAGCTCCCACTTTCCAGCTATGCGGAACACTGATCCATAAGAAGAAAAAACAGAAAGCAATCAAAATGTTCTTGAATATGTACCCCATTGACATTCCAATTCAGTCATAGTGAATATATGAAGTCAGTGTCACTAAGCAGCAAAATTAATGGAATGATGGACCGAGGAACAGAAAGTAAGTAGGATTACGAACGAAATGTGCAATGTATGGCAAAAATAGCGCGATTTGCAACAGACAATCCAAAATTTCCTCTGCCTCCTAGGGGCTGAATACACGTAAATCGTTGCGCCTCTCTAGAATCAAGAAATTTCCTCCTCCACTCGCACCCAATTGTCCTCGTAATCTCGTGCTCAATCGCCCTCAATACAATGACAAAAATGTTATATGTTACATCACACAAAATTATATATATATATATATATATATATATATTATATATATATATATCATTCGCCGTTTCGCAGTCAGCATTCTGCCGGTCTGCACGTCACAATTATCGTCTTGCCTTGTCATCGCATGCAGCAGGAGAGGCGCTTCGATGCAAAGCGTCAGCTTTGATCTCCAACCAAGCAGAACGTTCTTTGGTCACCAGGCTGACGCCTTCCACGGAAACGCATTCCCTATTATGGATAAACTACTTGAACAAAATGCGGTCCAGCATATTTTACAGCATCTTTTAAAAGATATTCAGTGCTGTCCACAATTGCATTGGCTTCTATCACTCTGCTGAACCAGTTACCCACCAAGACATCCGCAACACCAACATCTCTGCCTACGGATGCGATACTTCAGGTTCTTCTCTGTTTTTTTAGGTTCTTTCATCAACAGTTCCCTCGATGATGCTTCTTCCATTTAAAAAAAATTTTAACATTGCATGGTCAGACCTGAGAAGTTTTTTGTATCTTTCCAGTTGCTTCTCTGTCTTCGGCCGAGAAGCTTGAAATACGATTTTTTTTCCATCGTTGCTGAATGTCGCGCCACCTTCGTAACCGATCGTATTGGTTAGCTGAAAACATTCATTCAATCACTGTAGTCATAAAACGGAGGAACTTTAACAGCACCACTCTCTGGTCCTCTTATGATTCCCTACAGTGCCGTCGGTTCTCACTGGAATCCCAGCAAACAGCATAATATAAAGATAGCTTAACTCATAAGTTTATAGCTCAGCCCTACGACCGTCCAAAGTATGAGGCTGAGAAGCGCTGCCAAACTTAGAAATTATCTGAAGAATATGGGCGCAATGGGCAGTCAAAAATCGGTGTGTTTCGCACTCTCCAGTCTGTACGTTAAGCGCTCTCACAGTGTGGTTTTTTTGCCACGTGATTGTGCACTAACGGTGTAGTATATTTTAGAATCGCTGTTACACAAAGCGCCACAATGATGTCATAGTCTTCTTCTAGAAATTAAGCATTGTTGTCCTTTTGGCTCAAAAACCCTTAATTTCTCGTCCTGGCTGGACTTCCCGCCCGAGTAGCGATTTTTTTCTACTCCAGACCTCTTGTCTTTCCCAATCAAGTCCTTCCATCATTGTGCCGAACTGTTGGGCCGGTTTTTGAATTATCAGGCTAGATGTCGCATCTTACATATTTACAATGGCAACATGATCAGCATAGGGGATCTTCAGAATATGTTTAAGGCTGTCTTAAGTGATTTTCCAGACTAATTTAGAAGCATATGTCTGTAGCGCATATTACTATAGTTGGCGACAATGAAGTTGGGAGAATGTGGGAGGTGCTCCTTTGCATCGCGTGCGTTTGATAACTTTTCATCAGAATTTACCGAAAATTTGTGGACGCAAAACAATTATTGCATAGATTCCTTTTTCAACGATCCACCTGTGAATTGAAAGCGAAAATGGCGTTAAACACATCTAAATCCTCGGATAGTTTAAATGTTTAAAGCTTGCTTCGAAGTCAGGCGTCACCATCACTGCACGAATTTCTTGTAGATCGCTCTATGAGTTTGTCTTATGCTGTACATTATATATACCACTTTCCGTACATTTGACTAAAGTGGTAAAGCAGACAGGCAGGCAACATATATATATATATATATATATATATATATATTATATATACACTGAAACACACGCAGACTTACGTACACACATGGACGCGACTGGAGATGCACATTGGGAAGCAAAGCATGGTTAGGTATGAACTACAATGGATGTAAGAAATTGTTGCTAGTTCCTCAGGAGTTCCTAACACAATCCTAACATTTTCAGCCATCGTAAGAGTGATTTTTGCACTTCTTTGTGGGTCTGCCCTTGTTCCGAGATGTTTCCTCACCCAGCATCTCACATCGACTGTTGGATCGCTGCGTTACAATGATTATTTTCATCATTTTAAATATTTTGTTTCTCTTTTAGGTAATCAGCTTTGTTGGATTTCAACAAGATTATTTCATTCGGATTAGACTTGCTCTCAGCTCTACTTTATTACGCCAATATGCTTGCAGCATCACTCAATAATATGCCGCTACAAAAACGTGAAGAGACAAAAAATCATTCCTAAATCGAACACTTGGGGTTCAAAAAACGTCGGGTTTCCGCACAGAATTTAAAAGTGTTGAAAGGTCTAGTCTTCAGGAAGACGGTTCGAAGGCTTCATTACGAGAAAGTGGTGATTATGTGCGATAACCACTATCACAGGCTGTATTTGTGCGATAACGATCCGCGCATATTTAAAACTGATATGTGTGGACATTGCCAAGTGGGGTTTCAAAAACGTTTTTGAAATTGATCATTTTGTCAGTTCTCGTTGAATTGCTGTCGCCGAATCCTGTTTAAGGTGCTGTCATATGTCGCTATAATGAAAAGAGTACGATATTTATGATGATATGAACACTTCAGTAGGTTCCTTAAAATAAGTGAGTGTATTGTGGATGAGTGGCATCTGCGCGCTTTATTTTTGCTAAATGGAATAAATAAAACTTTGTCTTTCAAAAATATGTCATAAGTTTCGAAACTTAACTTGGGCGTCGGAAGACAAGGATGGATCCATTAATGTCAGTGACTTGGCAACTCTCAGAATTTCGATTCTTTTCCGCTATCGAGCAAACTTTCCGTAAGTTAATGCAGACTAGAAAACATTTCAGTTGTTATCTTGCGCAGCAACAGTAAGCTTGTCATTATCAAAAGCAGGGTGGCAACCATGAAAAAAGAAGAAATCAGTTGATTATTGATGGAAGATTTTCAGTGACAGTATTTCCGTTACAAGTTTGTGGACTATACCTTTTCTGTGCAAAAACCTACGGAGAGTAAACTTTCCTCCATTGTGTTTTCGAGATTGTGTTCGGCCAAGCGAGCTTGTTCTGCAGTATTGTATTTTTATGAGCAATTGCTCTGTTAAATTGTACGGTCACATTCCCAACTTTTTACTGAGTTCTTTTTTACTTTACTAAGTTTTTAACGACAGGTAACAGTCGCCCATCGATAGTGAACGCCATAAACGCTCTGTATGGCGCTCTCACGATTCCATCCATCACGTCAACCAGTTTCGCATACTGCCAACAAACAATAAGAAGTCAACAGCAACACACTGACATTTTTGCTGTAACAATCTCTAATATGAATGCGCAGAGGATTACGTTTTTCCTGGTTGCATGATAACAGGAAACTTCTTTCCGAGACGTGGGAAACGGGATTTCAGAATTAAAATCAAAAGTGCTGGACCAACACGAAAATTGGTGTACTTATTTCCATCCAGTTCAAAATGTAGATGATCATTTTGCCAGATCGGTTGCACACATAATGTTGCAACCTGCGTTGATTTTTTTTTCTTTGACTCTCGCCGCTGCCTATTCCAATTCAAACAAATTTAGTCGCATCAGCTGAAGTGGGGTGGGATGTGGTTCTGCATCTCGCTCATCTGACCAGCCATTTTCTGCACTCTTAAAAAACCACCAAAAAAGAAGGGGCGGAATAACACTTTTGACTTTTGATTAACCAATCACCGACTCTCTTTACAAAAGATCGGGTTTTTGTGATGCGCCCAGTTTGAAACTATAAAATGGACCAGTGCGAAATGAATGCAAGTTCTTTGACATCTTTCAATGCGCGTGAGACCTCTCAAGGTTGACAGATCAACGTAAAATATCCTGTAGAAGGGAACCTATATTTCCATAGCACTGGCTGCTTCCTGACTTGAAACTGTCATAATGACCAACAGATACACATAACACGCTAGGGATAGATGCGATATCGGCGCAACGCAACTCGGAAGTGAAAATTTCAGCACTTTGAACCCACCTGTTTTTGATTGAGACCATCGGAATCCATTATCCAGATTTCAGGATCACCAGTACGCATCGACGTGAAAACCACCTTAGTTCCATCCGGAGAAAGATCAGCATCTGCGTCGTAGCCTGGTGTGGTGGTCAACGGCAATATAGCATTCCCAAAGCGATTCACCTTGAACGGTTATCATTACTGCATGAAATGTATGAAATTGACATATGAAGTCTGAAACGGCGGCAGACCTCAAAGTAAATTAGCATTTGATGTGAGATGAGGATTGACGGGAAGGTGCTCGTGCCGATCAGCGATGACGTGAGACGTGACATCGAGTGCTGGGCAAAATATAATTGACACACTGGTTCTTGTAAGCAAATGCACTCTCCTTTTATATGTTCACGTACCGACCCTTCCCTCAAGGCATTTATAGAGAGCTTGCTCTATCTCATGGTCATCTTTTCTCCTCTCTGCCCGAAAGCAGTTGACCTATATTGATGACTCCTTGCAGTGAAGCGGTAATCAAAGCACTAGCCATTGCAGGACTACTGCCTGGGAAAGATCTGCGTTGGAAAAATTGGCCATATAGAGCAGTTTGTCGCAACAGAACAAAATGCCCCAAAATTCCATCATCGTGACGAACGATTTTGAAGGGGGAAAAAACAAGTGACTTTGAGGGGCACAACAAAATCAATCTAATACTTTGCCGATCAAGAAAGGATAAAAAATGCCAACTGAACATTGGGACTGCCCACCAGTGATCCGGAATGGCATATTTCATTATTAGGTTACGACGAAGAGCTGTGGTCATTGTCTGCTAGCGTCATTAGCGAAAGACCTGCCGGAATTCATGATGTGCTTAAGACAATTGCAGTAACTAGAAAACTGGAGCAACATTCTCACGCCTTCTTCAACGATTTTTTCGTACTTGTTGGCAATGCAAGAGAGAGGAATTGATATATTCAGTCACGTCCCAAAGAGTACTCGTAATGAGAACCCAACAAAACGACTTCATTAAGTTCCAGCTGGAACAGTCTTAATCACATCAATGAAGTAAGGTGAACCTCACGCCACGCTATATATTAGCTGCACCATATCGGCCACGCGTAGCGAAAAGGAAGCAGGACTTTTCCTCTTTAGGTGTGGAATCATTTAAATAATATAATAGGGAATCTGTTGATTGGTGATATTGCGTCTGCTGATCCACAATTCTTTTCGCCACTGTGGTCCTTTGTGATGGTTGTGCCATCACTGGATAGAATGTGATTTATGCGACCAAATGAAAACATAAGTCATAAACCGGCGTTACAAAACAAAGCATCGCACTGGCACGGAGATCTACGCTGGTGGAAAAAGATAGACTTTTCTAGCCCACTGTTGAAGGCAACGTTTATTTATCCTAATAACTTAATAGAGTCCTTAAGACTGAGAAATGCTCCAACGGAAGCTTGCAAGATAACGACGGCGAGGAGACTGTGGAAGAGTAAAACTGCTTATATTGAAGTGCTCTGCGTTTTCTGTAGCAACTTCAAAGATTCCAAAGTAATCTGTTCGAACGTTTGTCTACTCGTGCACTCTTCTCTCTTCCTCCTTCACCAGTGATTCGCGGCTCAGCCATTTTTGTTGCTGTGAGGTAACATCTTGTAGGACCTCTAACTTTGCTAATTAATCCAAATATTCGAGTACGCAACGAAGCAACGCAGAGAAAAATCGCAGCCCCAATGTAATGAAAAAGCGACCTTGTGCGCAAAAACTGGAGACATTCATAACAAGCGGAGGTAACGCATATTGGGCAATGTTTATAAACACATATGCCGTACCATCATCGTGTTCAGGAAACGGAGAGATAGAACAGCGCAAGCACAAATGAATAAAATGGGTGACGACTTAGAAGCGTCGAACAGTCGAAGCCAACGCGTCATCTTCGTCATGTGTTGAACGAAATTCATCGTGAGGCACCAAGATGGCGTCAATCATCTGCAATGACACTGATGGAGATTCCGGCCAGAGGCTAACCGCTGCCCTGAGAAACTCTGTACACTTTCATTCCAAGATTGATTATAAGTTCATCGACTGTCAGAATAGGCAAAAGAAAATATCTGGCCGGCTTTTATGCGCTTTTGAAAATTCGCCTTTGCATAGTGAATTATGGCGACCGTGTGGACGTATTTGCGCGCACTTGCGTCGTCCGATAGTTAAACTAGTCGTCCGATAACCGCAGGCTTCAATTGGTGAATTTCTTAGAAGTGACATCACTACCTGCTGTGCTTCTACAGCAGCGTTCGAGTTAATTCATCATCTACTAGATTTGAAAATAGTTGCAATGACAGGCACCTGCCTGAACTTCGCATGCGCTTAGCAACCAGTCGGATTCCCACTTTACACCGGACGAATAGCAAAAACACCACTCGATCAAGGACTTGATGTGTAATGTTGTGGTCTTGATCTGTGATATTCAAGTGAAGCGGTGACGTGTGTTGTTAGTCTGTAATATTCAAGTGTGTGATTTACTCCATTTTATTAATTCAGACAAATGTGTGCTATTAAAATATTAAGCATTGTCCGCATTTCCCTTAACGGGTCCTCAAGATTTATGCGGTCTCAATGCTGTCGAACGATACTTCAATTTTTCACGTAATGTACATATAATACCTACAGAGACATGGAGTTGTGCCATAATTCATTTCATTATATGCCTGGAATTTTACGGTTTCCTGCTCACATTTCCATCGAAAATCGATCAGAATTTCTCCATCTCAAGCCAGTCCTCCCTATGAGACAGGACCACTAATGCCGCTGCAGCAAGTAATAATACCCTTCTCACATTGCACCTGCACTCATATCTTGCACAGCTCAAGGTCGTACAAACGCTGAAGCCTTAACTGCAGCTTTCTACCATCTTCAAAAAAAAAAAAAAATCAACAAGTATGTTGTTCTCACTTCCAGCTCTACATGTACCTGAAATATACTGTACTTTTTCGGTCTGGGATTAGTGGCGTTATTGCGTTGTTCTCAACTACCGAATTGTGGCGTTGACTCCCCAAAGGATTCCTCTACCACAGCGCATCATATGGGTGAACTGTTTTTTTGAAAATATCGAGCTAAATTTTGCTTTTCACATCCTCAATAATGCTAGCAAGTGTTAAGTGTACAGGGTTACTCCATGTTCAGTTCAAATCCTACAGCAAAAACTACACCTCCTATATTTTCTATAGTTTTAGAGCAGCCGTTTAATTTGCATTCCACTGCACTTAATTTGCATAATTTCCATTGAAGCACTCCTTAACGCGAGCAAACTAACCAGCCAAAAAGCTCAGGTGTACAATGTTCGTGAAATTTCTTGAAGTAGCTTGCGATCTTTCCAGTCCGAGTCCTCGGCATTCTGCGCTGATAATTTTCACACTTTGCATATATTAAATGCCTCCCCTTTACATCTGTCCAACTGAAGAGAAATACAGTTTTTTGGTTGTTCAGTTGTAGATGTCAAATAAATTGTGCCTTAAACGCTTTAGCAGCGTCTGTCGACTAACAAAATACTGTTAAAAATCACTGGAAATGCAAGGTGGTCCACACACAAGGAGACAAGAGCTGAAGATGTTGAAAGGAGTTCTCTCTTCTCTCCTTCCTTCAACGAAGGAACTTGATTCCCACCTGCATTTGCTCGCATATCTGATGAAATTGCTGTAGGTGAAGAATGTAGTGTTCGTGGTGTTTTTTATTTCATCCTTTGCAGGATTTTTGCTCAAATTTGTTCTAGCAATCATGGATATTTCCAGTGGGGATATCCACTCTTAATAATATGCCGTTTGTTGGAAACCTGGTGACGATTTCAGCACCAATGCATGGTTACGTAGCAAGGATTGCGATATATGTGGCCACGTGATGACCAGCCGCAATATTGCGGCGAGGACTACGTGACCACACAACTCTTTGATCACATTTCGACATACATGCTCACGTCGCTACTGCTACATAAGCTGATCTTTTCGAGTCTTTAGAGCAGCTAGTGGCCTCAATCGCTTGAATAAAAGTCTCTCCTTAGCTTTTCTGTCAGTCTCACTGCACTCCACGACGCAACACCGCTTTTGACGTGAGCAGCGTTGATTACTTCGGGCGCGGCTGTGAAAATTGAACTGTATTGACACTATCGTTTTGAGTGAGAGGGAGAGGATTGCTGATGGTTTCAGTTAACTCATTCTTCGAAGAACTGCTTCACTCACAACCACATTGGTCTTGGCGTTTTGTGCAGTTTTGCGTACTGTAAGCCGTCCTCAAAAGTTACAACTTTTTTGAAAAGTTCGCTGTAAAATTTCATCACGGATTTAATTTCTGTTACCGTAAAAAATAGTAATCTGGAAGAGTCGGGAGCAAAGGAAGGACAGATACCTTCTGGCGACATAAGTGCACACAATATGCAGCAAGATAACAGCATGCATGTTGTACTCATTTACATGCTAGACTAGGTTATTTCGCCCTGTAGTGGAGATATATCTCAGCTTCAGCTTCGCAGAGATAACTATGAGGCGTTTCCCGTTAATTTTTCATTTTCAGTTTCTGGTTGTGTATTAAGTTATATGATTCACCATAAAACCATGAATATTATTATATGAGCTTTCAGCTAACACAACGTCCTTGCTGTGCGTTCCACCTAAAAATAAACAGACTTCCAAAGCTGTCTTAGCCGCATTTCCTCATCACCTTCATTGTACGCATCTTTTCTTGCACGATTGCGAAAATTAGAAATTTGTAGAGGTTTGTCCTTTCCTGTTCTGCAAGCAATCGGATCGACCATTCAAAGCAGACAAAGGTAAGTGCCTGAAAGTTTATAGAAAATTCAGGAAGCATATAAGCTACACTAATAAAATGGGAAAGGAAGAGGAAGGGAAGGGTCTCCCGATGCGCTTCTCAAAGAAACTTATGCAGCTTTTACTATTTTGTGTCAAGCGTTGTTGGATACATTCATTTTCAAAAAAGCCGTCGCTGAAAAGCAGTATATATAAAGTGAAATATAAATCGTTCTCGCGATCGGAACTAGTTTTACCAAAATAAAAATGTAGTTTTTTTGACTGGCTTTAAATGCACACCTCTTGGCTGCTTTCTCGCTAATACGAGTATTTCAGTGATCAACATCGGTCCCACTCGTCCACCTTATTTTCTTATCATTATTTGTCCTTCCACAGCGATCTCCGCAATAATGTAAAGATTAAAAGTTCTCCTGACGCAGTAATAGAATTCGCATCTGTTGTTCGCTTCGAATGACACTACTGTTTCTTGAATTCCGTAGTCATTTCCCCTCTGTGCGCAAAAAATTTTGCTAAATTGCTGGAATGTGGAAAAAATCTTGAGTTTCCTGAATATGAAGCATCTTTGGTGTTTATGATCTCCTTGAACCTTGGCGTATTTAGTGGGAAGATGGTTCGGGACGTGCGTGCAAGAAAAAGGTAGTTGGCATTGAGATGGAACAACGGAGCTTTTTCGACCAAAACTCGTCTAGGAGAGAAAGAACTCAGTGAGTGGTGAAGAAAGGAGAACGGAGAAGGAGCTGGTGATCAGTGGAGGAGACAGGAAGCACTCTCCTTCTATGGCCGAAATTTTCCTCGATTGTTGACAAGACAGCTGTGATCGCTTGCACATAATTCTTGCGCGTAGATTCACATTAATTATAATGGCAGCAGATATTTCAGAGTCTCAAACTAGGCGCTATTACTGAAACTGAAGTGACAAAAATTTTGTTCTCTTACGAAGCTGTTGCTGAAAAATGTTTGCGACAAGGGTACAGTGGTGCTCATTAAATTTCAAGCATAGAAATCTCCTCGAAAGCTATCATGTTGCAACCTAGACCAGTTTACATATGACGTATTTCGCATTTTTTAAACTCGTGTCACAATCATATAGCACACTGCTTTAGAGTTTGATAGTCACGTCTGTTTTGTCGTTTCTATGGGTTCGCGAGGTATCGTGTCTGAACTGCTCGAAGAAGTCTTTAAAAAAGACAAACGGTAAGATATGAGAGAAGCATGCCAGATCGGTTGTTGCCAGACCGGGTGAAAAGCATGCCAGATCATTTGCGCTCACTTGACCAATTGTTTTCAAAACTCAGAAGTGCATAATAAAATATTGGTGACAATGCATTCACGTCGCAGCCGAACTGGCGACTCGCCCAAAGTTTTTACAGAAGAAGTATTGTTCCTATCGACGCAACTGTAACCCTACCGGTCCTAAATTTTTAGTGAATCGGTCACTGCAGGAAGTCCCAGTGTGTACACTATGTGTAGTGATTTTGTAACTTCAATATCAGTTACCATTAAAGTATTTCAGGTTGTCTTACACCTGTGATGGTCTCCTTGCGTGCAGACTATCAAAACGCCCAAAGCATTCCGTGATATATTCTTTCCTCAAGGACAGAATGAGGAAAAAATATAAGGTGTTTCACAAAATCACTGTAAATAATCACGCCTTATGATAATGTTGCATTAACTCACGTTTAAGCCCATCATTCTTGACAGGGCCGCCATTTCTATGGCAACATTCTAAGCAGTACACATTTCAACGTTCAGCATCGTGGCACCCAGAATCAGGCCTTACATCGTTACCATATGCGCACACTCAAAGCTACATTCGCCTGACGCATTATTGCAACATTGTACCTGGCGTTCTGCGTTTGTTGGACCAGCCATTCCACAATATTGACTTCTAAATCACCAAAATTGAAGTACGATATCTAACAGGTTTAGTGCATACCATACTATATATAACCTCGAATAACTCATGTATTCATTCATTTTGAAAATAAATACAATAAAATACGACCAGAAATCTGTATGCACTTCATACCTGCAGGCTTGGACCTTGCAGCGAGCTGACACAAAAGAACGAATAACTTTGAGGATTTCAACGGAAGTTCGTATTTCTCCGGGTATGAAAGCATAACGCCGCATATTTTATTATTTTTTCCAGGTTGAAGAGCTTTCGAAAATTCAGCGGAATTCCAAGGCAGAAAGTATGCCAATTTTTGACAATGTTTTTTCGTTGATTGTGACAGACAAATTCATCCGGAAAAAGCTGTTAAAACCACTTTCGCAGGTTCTCACTTCTGCAGTATTCATGTCAGCTCAAAACTTTCAGTAGCTTTTCTTCAAATTTTTTATGCCACTTAACTTACGACAGCACTGAACGGGTGAGAATGCTCGCATTCACAATTATTCAGCTAGCAGCTATTCAAAACGTGGAGCAAAGCAATCCTCAGTTCAAGCGAACTATTGGAAAGAAACCGAGCAAGACTAGGTGACAGCTACAAGCCGTTTTCGTCCATCTGAGGGTAAGGATTTCTGTACCGTGAACGACAAAGAACTGCTGCAAAGACTGTTCACGTTGACGACCTAAGAACAGTGGACAAATTGTACTCTGGTAGTCCCCCCATGAAATTCGCTAAGGGAGTAAGCAGACTCCCAAATGACAATATCTACCAGCTTCTGTGGCAATATTTCTGCATTTATTTTCCCGAATTTCTGCCCTTTCATGCGCCAGTTTAATCACGTTCATAACGTTCGTTTTGATGTTGGAATACGTAAAACTTTCAACGGTGCTAGTAGTATGAAACTTTTTGGGCCATATTGCCGATGCGCTGGTCACTGCTGGTCACGATGTTGTGAGTTTTCCTTTTCATTTCCTTTCTAAAATCCCGTTTACAAGGATTGTTGTAGAAAACGAATCTACTACCTTTGCTCAATCTAATGTATCAACTGCCAAAACCATTCTAAAAATTTCGAGGAGCGCCCGGTTGTCCCATTTTCACTGTTCTGAAAAACCAATAACGTTTGTTAATGTTTTGAAGCACATTTCATGCGGCCGCTTCGTGCTGCCAGCCTAACGAATTATAAGGAGGTATTGCCAGCCAAAAAAAATGCTCATAATAACAGGAATTTTCGTCGGGAATGCTGGAAAATTATTTTTCATTTCCTTTCTAAAATCCCGTTTACAAGGATTGTTGTAGAAAACGAATCTACTACCTTTGCTCAATCTAATGTATCAACTGCCAAAACCATTCTAAAAATTTCGAGGAGCGCCCGGTTGTCCCATTTTCACTGTTCTGAAAAACCAATAACGTTTGTTAATGTTTTGAAGCACATTTCATGCGGCCGCTTCGTGCTGCCAGCCTAACGAATTATAAGGAGGTATTGCCAGCCAAAAAAAATGCTCATAATAACAGGAATTTTCGTCGGGAATGCTGGAAAATTACTGTCCGTTAAAACTGGAAATAACTCATTCATCACTGCAGAATTGCGAATAAAATCTTCCAACGTTCGCAAAGGGTCTGATGACTAATGAATCAGCATCACACTGCACATAAATTCATTCTTCGAAAGTTTTAGAGGAAGCAATCCTTGAACTGCACTTTCCAGCGCTTGGGAGAAGTCGTTATGGCCTTGCTAAATTAAAGATGTTGGATATTACCGCTATGAATTCGATAAAATTGTTTCCAAGCGACAATTATCGAGACAGGTTTTCAAATTCTGAAATCCCATCCACGAAAGTGACTGCTCGAGCTATTCTAAATTGCAGGCAAACAGACACCGATTTCAGAAACGTTCAATTTTTCTCAGCGTTGAAAGAGACAATTTTGTATTTTAAATTCAAGATGAAATCATTCCTACCACTCTTCCGTGACTATGCTTAGCGAACATCATCTCCACCTCTTCTTTGAAATTCCTGGGAATGTAAATTTCCATGAGACTTTGAGCACGATTTTCAAATATCATCAATATGTTGCACAGTGTTTCAACTTGAAATTGATGATGCTTGAGACTGAAACAGTCATTTTCAATTGGCAGCAGGGAGCTGATTTTCTCGCACTCCGAACGAAGCTTTCAGATCTCGAAATTTTTCGAGCCAAAGTGAATCCCCTACAGATTCTAAGAAAGAGTCAATCTTTATCACCACTGAAAAACCTAAAGAAGCATTATGGCTCCTGCATAACGTTCATATGCTGATGCTTTTCTTGGAAGATTTTTCACAAAAATTTTGGGAATCGTTGCAATTCTCATGCTCCACGAATCGAACTTCTGTAATGATTACAACATGGTTTTTACTACGAAAAATTACTTAAGATTTCTAGAAAGGCATTATTAAACGCTTTCGAATGGTAAAATACCTGTTTCCCATTCCAGCATCATAATTGTAAGCGTAATTGCTTTGAAAATTTGGGAAGGCGCAGTGGAGGAGGTCGGTGGAGTTAAATGAGCTTTTGCAATGTCCATTAACCAGTTTCCCAATTTCCAAAAAAAGCACAATATGCAATAACACATTCATATCTGCAATCACTTCCCCAATTCAGCGCTGTCGCATCATCAATGATAAGCAGGAATAAATCTTCTTCCTTAATTCGTTTGCAACTGCAAATGGCGCTTATGCTAATCTCTTAATCAGCAAAGGTGATTGCATCTTTGCTTGCTGAGGTAATTCATTAACAAAAATTACCTTAACCTCTTCAATTAAATGGGTAGAACAGGTGTGCGAAACAGCTGCAATTCTTACACTGCTCGTTTACGATAGCATTCTTTGCTTTCGGATTTCTTGTTATTCTTTTTTTAGTTTGCTTTCAATGCGCAATCCGCGGATTCCTTTTGACTATCCTAATGACTACTCCAACTATGCAAAGTTATTTCGGCATTTTTTTCTTCATCAACACCGACAAGGCCGCTCCCGCTTATTAGCATGTCGTATGTTCACTAAAACAACCGATGAGTTGCGCCCTGGAAACGCATCGGATAATGTTGATGAGAGTGGCACGCAGTGGTTGAATAACCCAGAAAGTGCTCCAAGAATTGCGGACTAAAGCAAATCACAAGCTGGCAGTCAGCTTTCAGGAAGCGCACCTATCGGAGCAGTAAGAAGGTATTCATTCATTCAGTATTTTGTCGCCTCATCGAAATCTGAAATAGCAACAGAATGATTTAAAATGTAATTAAGGACACATATATGGTAAGGATGTCCTTCATCGCATATTCGCACCAGCGATTTCTCATCATTTTAGAACTCACTTTGGTTGAATAACCCAGAAAGTGCTCCAAGAATTGCGGACTAAAGCAAATCACAAGCTGGCAGTCAGCTTTCAGGAAGCGCACCTATCGGAGCAGTAAGAAGGTATTCATTCATTCAGTATTTTGTCGCCTCATCGAAATCTGAAATAGCAACAGAATGATTTAAAATGTAATTAAGGACACATATATGGTAAGGATGTCCTTCATCGCATATTCGCACCAGCGATTTCTCATCATTTTAGAACTCACTTCAAATGAAGCCTTATACATTTCATACAGAAAAAACTTTCCAATACATCTTTCGTTTTAATCCTATGATTTTGGTGCATGTTGTAGTCTACCCTGCCGTAATATAAATCTTCTTCTTCGGCGCCAACATCATCACCGTAATCAGCATCCCGCCAACTTGACCACCTTACGCTGCTATGAATTCCTCAGTAACTGCTTCTTCGTCGAGAATGACTTCATGGTGAGAATCGGAGTGCGCTGAGATCGCATGCACCCTTCTCGATTCGTTGTCATCATTCAGTTCTGCTGGAACATCTACGCAACGTGTTCTCTTTACAGCCGTTTCCAACATTCATAAATGTAGTTGTGAAAAAAGCAGTATGCCAGCGTTTGCTAATCTATTATTGATGGCTTCAATGAATGACTCGTTTTAATTCCAGGTTTTTTATATGCCTACGTACGATGGCAGCATTCGATTCAACGGCACAAAATTTGCGAGGACGATTGAATATCGATGTGAGCTGGCAGTTCCCTATGAACGCGGTGAACTTTTTGGTAATGTTTGGGCACACGGTATCGACGAAGCCAGAGAGACATTTTATGTACGTGTTTTCGCTATTCCTTCTGAAAGTCCCTCCAAATTTAAACGGTGTTTGAATCAGTTGTCAACGTGAAACGAAGGTCAAACGTGGAATCGCTTCTATTGCAGCAGCTACTCATTTTAATGATGGTTCCAGCGTGCTTAGAGTAATAATGTTACATGCATTCCAACACAAAAGAAACAGGATAATTGTTCAGGATCTCCCTGGTTCTAAGCTTCGAGTTTTTTCAAGACTATTTCGAGTTTTTCCATGTCAGTAGAAGCACTTCACTCCCAGCTTGAAGGTGTTTTCGCACTATCATCAAGTCAGTCACTACCTCGAAGTTTCCCTTTGAGAAATAATTTTTTGAAATTACTAACGATTAGATGAATACTAATGTTTCATCATTAACACACAAACAGTTTGTGTTTTACCTAAGTGACGGTCTTGTGGCCGTCCTGGATGAAGCACCTTAAGTATGTGCACCAGGTCTTAGCTTGAAGATTTTTGGTCGGCTGCATTTCTTTTTCTATCATTGAAGGTAATCATTACGGGCATTCGCCTAAGAGTGACTCGGTCTTTCTGTATGCTTATTATACATGATTGATTATCCGATCGTCTGAAGTTTTTCTAACGGGTTTTAACTCGGCTTGTCGACAGCAGAATATCAATCGCTTGCGCATGAGTAGTGCCAACGCATCCGAAATGGTGAGCGAGTCAGTGAACCGCTGCCACAAAAAGGCATCTCAAATAACACGTTCTATTTGCTTGCCAGGGCAACCGATCGATGAGATCTTACTAATTACGTCTTACCAACATTCTTCGTATTCAATATGACGTTGTTCATGTGTTGCCGATTTAACCGCTTGGTCAGCAGACCGACCACCTACACTGCAGTCAATCCGAGTTGAATTCTGTTTATGCAGGATTGTAGAACTGCTTGTTTTTGACCAAAATAACAAAGTTATTTAGTTTGAAAACCGAAATTATTTCTCTCTGACACATCGACGAGATTTCTTCTATCCACTTATCAGCGTTCTTCCAATAGAATATGAAATGTCATCTTCTCGGTCGTATCAAATCAAAAATTTCGAATACTGTTGGTGAAGCCCATAATGCGAGTCGCAAAAATTGATTATTTTATATGCTTTTGCAGTTCCTGTCAAGTCGCATTATTGCGATGTTATTTCTGTGCGTATGTACATCACTTGTCTATCTACTGGTTTTACCTCGCGAATCATAAAATCCAGGGTCATGAAATTTGGTAGTGCAATATGTGGCACTGGAAGACTCTCAGTCGTAGATTTTGCCAAGATTCATTGAGCTAGCTATCAGCCTTGACACTTGAATATGACCTTGAGATATGTTTATCGGTGTATTTCCGACATAACATAATATATAAGTGTGGCTTGGTGAAGTGTGGCAGAGGGCAGCTTTCCGTATTCCGTTCCTGAGTCACCCCAAACAGCAAACCTATGCTGTTTTTACCGGTAAACCCAGAGTCATTCGAAGTCACGCCTCATCACAACTCGTCGCTTCCCGCACATAGCTAAGCAATCGTATACAGTGATTGGCAACTTGTAATGTTTTGCTACTGACGGACTACGGTCGAAAGTGGCCTTTTGCTCACAACTGACACAACCGCTTGCTTCGGCAAGGAAACACATTATCTTGTGTCTCGCATTGTTTTTGCGTACTGAGATAACAGGTGCTTGAAAGCGGACCAAAAAGCCTGGCAGGAATGCTGGCACGATGCCCAGTTTTGCATTCCATGCCGTCAAGCCAACCAGTTGTCCAAGAACAGGCGATTGAAGAAACCTCGGACGAAAAAAATCATTGCTGGGTTATGCGTGCTGACAACAGAAGCGGTCTTATTTGTAAATTTTTACTGCGTCTTTCACTTTCTGTATCATATATAGAACGTGATGGGTTCTGATTAGTCTAGATTGAGACCATCCGATAGTGTGAGTTATATGAGCCAAATTGCGTCGCAACGAGTTTAGCGGTTCGCGAACTGAAGCTACAGCATAAATACATGTACAGGTGCACACATCTTTATCGGCACATGACTCTGACGTAACATGCTTTGCAAATGCAGAAATATAAACGTGCATTAAACGGCGGATAGCTCTTCCAGGCTTTGAGGAAATGCTGCATCCTGTACGTGCTTGAATATCGTCAACTTCGTTTCGCACCTTCAAAGCAATTTTGTTCTGTTCGACTATTGTCTTTCAAAAATAAAAGCCACCGCTGGAAGAATGAGCCAAAAGCATACTTTTGAAACAACCTCGATTAATTTTTAAGCTTGTAATTCTGAACGTGCAATAACTTATGTTATCATTCGATTTGCATATCACAAACTTCATGTCGTTTCTTCGGTTTCAGTGGCTGAGAAGGCTGTCCGCGATTGAATATGGAGTATGCGAACGTAAGTGTCCTAAGCTTGATTCATTTTCATCGCAGAAGAAATATTAATATCACGTGAAAATTTTGAGCTGCTAACTTACTCGAATTTATGCTGATGGGAGTGCTGTCGTGATGCAGCCGTTTATGGGCGGTGAAACACGCATTCGAGTTCGACCGCATGAAAACTTGTTGGTGCATTACTCGTGCACCCCTTTGAGGCTGACGGTTGCAAATGTCATTTTGCATAACTCAAGAGTGCTTTCCCTTTCAAGGGAAGCAATTGAGAAGAGAGCACAGTTCTGGCGCAATTTGATTTTTTTCCCCACTGCTGCGGCGTTGTATTTGTGATCCCACAAACCATGGTACTTTGTTTGTTGCATATGGGCTAATATTTTTTACAAAGTATCGACGTTGAACCCATTGAACATATGGGCTGATTTTGTTTTTCCATCGTATTTTTGGAATGTGGCCATTATATAAGGATATTCTCTTTTGTAATGAACTGAACTTTTCTATTAACAACGTTTCCATTAATGTATAATGTTTGAACACACCGCATATGTAGTTGCTGCAGCTCTGTGGAGAACTTTTTCAGTTCGCCAAGATAAAATTCACTATTCGAGCATTATTCACGGAGATGAATAAGCCCGCAGGGTTTCCGGCGAGAACGAGAGATTTTTTGAGCGCGAGACCCTGCGTTAAAAAGTAGATAAATGATCCTCACGCATATCCCAGCGATGAACCCGGGGTGGAGAACATGGTGAGCTAAGAACGCTTAGTATATCTCGAACTTTTCTTGGGCTGAAACTTTTCACAGTACAATGAGCGAGTTTTTGTCATATTCGTGAGGGTGGTTTTTGGGATTGGTAAGACTTTTTCATTTTCTTCAACCGCTCATCGATTTCCCTACACACTGGATTTCTGTAGCTTTGGAAAAAAATAGAAAATCACCTCAATGAAGTATAACAAGTTCGTTTCAGTTCAGCTCAATGATAACAACTTACTGAGGCGTTTACGAGATGAAAACTTTGACGTTGCCATCAATGAGGCAACTGCTCTTTGCGGCTACGCGTTGACCCTGAAGATTGGTATAAAGAAACAAGTCTCTGCCATGCCCATATGTCTCACTGAAAAATTCATCGAGCCGTTTGCGCTGGACGTTAACCCGAGCCATATCCCTGGTAAGAAGATGCTGATAACTTCGATTATAATAATAGACGAGACAAGATCGTCGCGAAATTTCAGCGTTCAGAAAATATCTTTCGCTTGATCACCATGTAGCGAACAGATGAACTTTAACTGACTGGTTGGCTTCCCTTGCGGTTGTACAATCGAAGATGCAATCGTGGTAATGTTTATGCACAAATGAGCACGGATACAAATGAGGTTTGCAATACTACAACACGCAATACAGTTTCGTCGTTTGAATGACACAATGTGACAACCTCACGTAACTTTGTCACGTAAAGGGCTTTGTTTTCTTATTGCGTCAGTCTCGAAATTTGGGTGAGAACTTTGGCTCTCTTCATTTAGCTCTCTGTTCGCTAATGAATAGCAGATCGTTCGAACTTGATAAAAGAAAATTCGAAATATCAAGTTCCAAACAGGCCTGATCGCGTGCTCATCCACTTGTGCCCCATTTTGGGTCGGTCACGGTTTCCCATTCTAAGTCTGATAGCTTGGTACTGCGGGCTCGCCACCCATCGGATCTCAAACCTGAGTAATTAAACCGGGTATTCGAGTGAACAATGAAGCGATATACGACACAACAGTTAAACGTGATAAAGTGAACCACTGGGACCTCAAGCAGACTTCGCAAAAGGTAATATTTGGAGTAGGGGTATTGCAGGTCTCGTGAAATTTCACAACACAAATCGTACGAACATCTTTACAAGAAGATTAATTGAACAAATATATGAGCTAAGATCTAAATGAAGAATTCGGTCGAAACACGTAAGGACTGAACTCACTGCGTCGTCACTATCGGGCATTGAGCGAGTCGAATGAGCGACTTAAGCTTGCGAGAGGCATGAACGGTTGAGGGCGTCATGAGCGGCGCATCTAATGCTATTCATGGTTACTCGCTGTGATTGTGGCATCCAGCGATAGTCATTGCATTCGTTGTGATCTGCTCCTCTTATGCCAATCACGATGCCCTCTTTGAGCAACGTTTCTGGTTCGCCAGCTGCATCGGCATCGTAAATCGACGTAACGCTTTCGCAGGTGTTCGCGACACACCACCTGCTGTCGCGGTGATCCCATGACAAAGTTATAAGCTAAGCAAACTTTAGTAGATTTTTGTGAATAGAGCGATGCAATAGCAAGATAAAGTGTTCCTCATTGCACTTGAGCAACGCATAATGCTTCCGTTTCGTGAAAAATTCTTCCCATCACTATTGAACATTTTCTCCATTTATTTATTTGCTTCTTGACATGTAAACAGTTTCAGTAGCCCTTTCAAGAAGCGCGGATTTGATGGGCTTTTGGGAACGAGTATATAACGTCATCGGCTTTATCATTACCAGCACCTTTGCTGAGACGGTATCGATGCCGACCACTGTGCAACTCCTTAGGAAATATTTCGGTCCGAGTATCGACCGTGCTTATGCTTTGGTTCGTGCATTGGTCATTCCGTTCGGTAATCCTTAATGCATGTGCACTCATGCAAATGAAATGAATACTTGTAACTCCCAAATAGGAAAACGTTGTTACGGGATCCTCGTTTGAACCTGAGTCGAGAGCGCTGCGGACAGTCCCGAGACCAGGCGAGCAATCTAGCTGTTCGAAATTAAAACACACAAGCCTACTTGACTCTCGGGCAGTATGGGCAAGAATGGACTGGGCCAGGAATGCTTCAGAATGAGAGTCGTGAAGCTGTTCAGGCATTACTGATCTAGGTCGGGGAATCCAAGCCGTTTTTCTCGGACAGTAATAAATGGTTTTCGGTGTATTCCAATGTGTTTCGAGGTAGTTGCATAGACATAAAAAATGAAAGAATTCATCTCATTTTTGAACTTCTCACAACAATCGATGAACTGACGTCTTCTACACTTCACGGCTTTTCACATTAGAAAATTCCACTTACAGTTAACTGTCATACTGCACAACTTACATTCAGAAATTTTCTCTCGTGATTCACTGTAACGCAATACAGATTGCAGTATTTCCACTATAAATTTTTAAACATGTAGTGTATAGACATCAGACGTGCGCAATTCTGAGAGATTTTATAACCTAGCTATGCGGAAATCTGTTATGGGTGCGCGAGCAAATAAATCCTGAGCGAAGTGTAAAGGCTGTGTTCGCAAGCGAGATCAGGGTCCATAGATGTCCTGGCGAAGCCATCCTTTCTGGGCAGATGCCCAGAAAGGATGGCTTCGCCAGATGCTCCAACCAATTCAGCTACTGAATTGCTTGTATTTTTCACGTGAATTTAGGATGTTGCGGCAGAATCAACGTTTGTACTCGTGAACGGGAATGAATTTGTCGAATTTCCTCGGCCGATCAATCGTAAGCTCGTCTACGTTGGTGACATCGGTGTCGGGAAACCACAGCCACTGAATGAGGTTGTACTCCTGCGCATGTCACATTTTCGTTTATTTATCTTTCTTGTGCGTTTTGCAAAAGGTGATTTATTTGAGTTTCCTTATCTTCTTAACAGACGTGTTTCTTCGCGACGCATCTCGTGGCGAAGAAGGGTGCATAATGGCAGCAAGCTAAGCAACAAAAGAAGTACACAATGTGATGACAACTATCAACCGCACACTTATGTAGTGCATGACTTTAGAAAGATGCAGGTGCAAGATTTTCATACTTTGAACATTTCTTCAATAGGCACACGAAGTTCAAGCTTCTCACGTTGTTTTGACATCTGTTCACTCCATGTCCACTTCTTCCACCATTCATCGGTTCTAGCCCCTTCCCTCACCCGCCCATTCGTCGATAGCTTAGATCACACGCTCTTTCGTCGCTCTCTTGCCCTTTCATCGTTCGCTGCACGTCATCTTGCTCACTTGAATAACGCTTCTTGCTTCGCTTTCGCAACACGTTGGCAGTGAGGTACCAAAACTGACGAAATTCCACATCTGACCTGAAATGTGAAAAAACTTTTCCTTTGTTCAGAAATCTGTGTTTTTTCGAACCGTACGCATAAGAAGCTCTGGTATGTTCTCTCTTTTCCTCGGAGCTTACGTAATGTTTCCTACCGAAACGTCCATTGGACTATCAGGATATATGCGTCTTCCCACGACCTGCAATTTTGAGTGATGAGTGAGTGCCTTTTACGAAGAAATACGTTAAATATTTCTGTTTCATGTATACTGTACCTCTAGAGCGATGAAACGTTTCTGGTGGAGGGCATGTGTTGTAATTCGTGGCAAGCCTTCACATCTCCCATCGCCGCTTGTTCTTGCCATCTGCATCAGCAATGGAAAAATCATAACCACGCATTCTTGGCTTCATAGGTGACCATATCAACAACATGCATTGATTGTCTTCCTTTTAGAAAAATAGGGAGAAAAACTTGTCCCTTCTAGGTCCAACCACAATTCCGTAGGTAAAAGCATCGTTCAGAGTCGCATCTTGAAGTATTTCTGAACACACATCTAAAGTTTCGCAGTTTATTCGCACGAAAAACGGAGACGATCAAGTATCCCTTCAAAACAAGTGTAAATTCAACAAAGATTGTGGCAAGTATGCGCTTTTCCAATTCTGCCCATCAAATCAACCGATTCCATAATGTGGTAAGAAATAAAAAAAGATGCGCAAAGAGGCATCTATTTCAACTGAACTCACTGCTCGCACGAAACTCCAACATTCCATTTCAGGCTTTTTCGCCATCCGAGCACTACGGTATGTGTACTGTCCGGTTGCAAATGCACGCGAGTGTTTGTTTTAATTCACATGCCCACGAATCTTCTCAAGGAAGATGCATATCCAACATGAAATCTGAAGCGTGCTCTGCAGATTCTACCCGCTTTCACCCACCTTCTCTAGCTTCAGCGACCTCCCCCCTTTACTCCTCCCCGCACCTCCCGGAGCAACACAGGAACGGACACATAGAAATATCGGCATACCGGCTTGGAGACATAAGTTCAGTGTGACGTGTTTCATAAACGCAAACTTCAAAAAGCACACGAAAATATGTAAATTTCGTGAGAAGGACGAGAGACTTCAAAAAATGGTATGGATAAGACTTGCCTACCAACACGACATTAGTCATACGATCTCTTTTTGGTCAGTGGAATTTTCTATCTCAAAACCCTTTCCTTCATTAAGAGCTTTTTGACTGAACTTCCAGTGCGCCGAGCTTTGGCCGTTTCAACTTATTCACCTCTATATCATTCCAGTAAAAGCCCCTTGAAGACTAAGTTATTGTAATTTTGCCCTTTTGGTGCTATTATTAAAGTGAGTGAAAAGAGACGTACATTGCTTGCATAAGTTCATCAATCCGGCGTTGATCGAACATGCTTCCTCGTGCCTCCTTAGCTGAATAAACCGTTTCAGCTCAAGTGATTACATAATCCTTATTACTAGGACCTTCTTGATGAGGACCTAGGTTACGCCAACTGAAAATAACTGCTGATTTAACATTTGCCTCATTCCATTCTCCACCACACTATCTGTGCTGATTCCTTGGTGCCTCATAAGCAAACTAAATCAGCGAAGTGGTTCTGTAGAAATTCTCTTACAGCATGTGGTAGGTTATGGTGTTTAAGATACAGTAAGGGAATCGAGTGATTGCACATGGATGACAGTGAAGGAAGACGAATACTAAAGGTTGCGGGGGGTGGGGAGGAAGGGCGGTGATTAGGAGAAGGTAAGAAAGGGAGTAGAAGGGAAAAAGTGACAAAAATCAATACAATGAACTGTTTGACCACTGATAGGGAATGAGAAGCAATGTCGGCGAGGTGTACTGTTGATCGGTTTCACGAGTCTCGTTAACCAAATGAAACGACCATGACAAATCAGGATATGGTACATAATCGTAACTGCTCCATTATCTAATGATGTCCAGTTGGTTTCTTTTCTTTTTGCCATTTCCCACATAGCGACGCGATCCATAAAATGACCCATTTCAGATAACTTTTATTTGGAAATACGAAGAAGATGATGATTTAGGATGTGACTCACAAAACATCATCAAGAAGAAATGGGTCCCACAAAGGGATCTCCTTGGTGAGTGTAATTCAAGTGATGCCTTCTTTTTGTGCTCACATCGCTAGATCCATCGCAAGAAACAATCATTAGTTCCGGTCATATCATCCGTATATGTTTTATGATGATAACAGAGGCTCAATCATCGAAATCCCTGAGAAATTCATCACTAGCTGCTCCGAATTTGGTCTGCAAAGTTGTTCATTGTATTCTACAACATCGCAGCTAAACTATCACTCTAAGATTCATTCTCACTTGTCAAAAAACAATCGTTTCAGTGGTTTTAAAATTTATATTAATGCAGCCTAAGCTGATTCATAAGTTCTCGTGCACTAAACATTTGTACAGTCATGCTGGAGACATTTCGATAGGTGCCACCCATCAGCACTGGCAGATTGTCTGCCGAGCTCAAAGCTTTGCAAACGACCATTGTTCGCCTCCTTCTGCAACTCCGCTTTCGGGGCAGACGACGTCGCAAGGAGATTCTTGACAGGCCAGTTAGCAGAAGGAAAGCTGACACTTTGCGATCGTTTGTTAGAAAGTACAAAAGCAAAACCTTTCTGCTGCTGGATTGGCCCTGTAATTGGAAACAAAATATGAGGTTTTCTTGGAAATTTACCACGCAGAACTATTGTGTGCGTACGATTACTTGATACAACCGGTGGCTCAGAACAGATGTTCGAGTACAAGTTCACATTTCGACCTAATTTACTCAGTAACTCAAGAACGATACTCTTCGTGTTTTTGGTGCCCAAATTTATCCAATTGATGTCACCACGGAATTCAACAATTGGCGCAAAGATATTTTAATGACGATTCTTGGTGTTCGTTTTACTTCCAAAGAGAAACGTTTGTTTTCATGACTTTCCTAACGTTATGAATTATGGGTCATGATATTACTGTTCTACCTAATTTACTCAGTAACTCAAGAACGATACTCTTCGTGTTTTTGGTGCCCAAATTTATCCAATTGATGTCACCACGGAATTCAACAATTGGCGCAAAGATATTTTAATGACGATTCTTGGTGTTCGTTTTACTTCCAAAGAGAAACGTTTGTTTTCATGACTTTCCTAACGTTATGAATTATGGGTCATGATATTACTGTTCTCTGTGTTTTTGCATCGTTTCAGCTCATGCAAACATGCGCGCATTTCTATCACATGGTGGTTTCAATAGTATGGCGGAGAGTGTACGAGCAGGAGTGCCCATCATCTGCATTCCACTCTTTATCGATCAAAGGCAAATCGCTAAAAAGATGGAGAAGCATCATGCGACGATTGTCATTGAAAAAGACAACATCACCGCTACGAGCATTTCATGGGCTCTCAGGAGCGTTCTTTACGACGAAAGGTTGCCTACTTATTTCGGGTTCAAATACTCTGTTAGTAAAGTCGAGGAAGCAGAACACCTTGGATCGAATGCACCGGTCCGTGTTATGCCTGTAACAGTTTCCCACTTTTTTAAAATAGGAGGATAAAATGAGCGTCAGGTCCAACAAAGAAATGCGTTGCTGCGACAATTTTCCGTTTTAGACCTAATCGTTGCTTTAAGGTGATGTGCTGCTCTTAAATATTTGGCGCTTGCATGCTCATCTTGCTTTCAACTGATGATTATAATCAATAAACGGAATTTCGGCTTTCTCAACCGAACTTCCATTGTGATTTTTCCGATTTTTTTTTTGCCGCTACAACAGAAACTATCTCACCAAGATTTTTCCGACGCAAGTTGCTTCAACGGAACTTCTACTGGAATGGTCGCGTTATAAATCACGGTCTTTTCATCAGGAGATAATTTCTCAATGGAGTGAGGGAATTTCAAAGATAGCGGAATTTCAGCTTTTGTGGCGGAAGTGGTGGAATTCCAAAAGTTGCTTGTTTGCCAAATTTCTTTTCTTCATTTGTGTGAATGGCATGTATTGTAAAGCCTTCGTGGTAGGAAAAAAAATGATCTCTAATGGGAGATCGGAGAGCGATTGGGACTGGTAACTGATGGAAGAAAAAAACCATTGACTGAAAAGACAGGAAACCACACGATTTGCCGTAGAGTGTAGATCCTTCGGAATAAATGTCGTTTCTCTTCGAAGAATATTCGTAAAAAACATTACCGTCACATCTATTGTGTCAGTGATGGGAGGCTGGTGCCCTTTTCTAGCCGTAAAAGAGTTACCAAAAAAACAGGAAAACAACTTGAAGGAGTGATATGCCAAGTTGTAGAAGAAACTACAAAACTCGAAATTTCATTCATCATTATGCATAAATAAGATAAATGACCAATCTTTGAGCAGTGAAAACGACTGGATTATAATGCTTTCTAAACGAAGCAAACGAGGTTTTACCAAGTAGTAATTATTGTGGAAGCTGTATTTCAATGTGGAAAATGCATCAGCAAGGAGAGCGTGCAATGGATTAATTTTTGGTTCAGACATTTCAAACCGTATCTTTGCCATCTGAAAATCAATGTTATGTTGACTCATTTGGGCAGCGTAACTTGCTTCTAAGTACACTTCTTTCCTCACTCTCCGTTCGCTCTTCCTGAGCGGTCCGTCCTCCGGAGTGGTCCCTCTTACCCGAGTGTTCCCTAGAAATCATCCTTTTGCACTTTAAAGACTTACCTTGATTTCTTGTCGTATAGGAATCATTTTCAAATCATGCTTTCTGATTCGAAGTGTTGGAGCACTGTTGTGCAGTGATGGTGAATAGAGGAAGAGATCTGGCACTCATGCAACTCTTTAGATTTTCTAAGGCTGCGAATTCAATAAATCCGAACTTTGTTAGAAATGAGATTCACTCTTTGAACCAAATCTTGCGGCACACTGCTCCATTCTCATAGAGAGATTGAAACTTGAGTCATCAACGCGGTAACATCACCAGAATTGTTTAAGTCGTCAACGAGGCTCAGACTTGTCTGCAAAGAGCGCCCGTGCAGAAAATTTTGCGTTTTCAGATTTGCGCCTTCAAAACTTCTGAGGTTTCCGGTTCCTGTCAGCTTTTGTTTACAGTGTGTGTGCGGCCAACTTCCGGTGATACTGGAATGTACATCCACAAATCGCACTTATGTGAATCAATTATCTCTGCTGTTACTGAATTCTCTAGTACTTAACAATTGCGAGGTGAAACCCCTCCAAAAAGGAAGAAGTACACAACCACAAATTTAGATTTTCTAAGGCTGCGAATTCAATAAATCCGAACTTTGTTAGAAATGAGATTCACTCTTTGAACCAAATCTTGCGGCACACTGCTCCATTCTCATAGAGAGATTGAAACTTGAGTCATCAACGCGGTAACATCACCAGAATTGTTTAAGTCGTCAACGAGGCTCAGACTTGTCTGCAAAGAGCGCCCGTGCAGAAAATTTTGCGTTTTCAGATTTGCGCCTTCAAAACTTCTGAGGTTTCCGGTTCCTGTCAGCTTTTGTTTACAGTGTGTGTGCGGCCAACTTCCGGTGATACTGGAATGTACATCCACAAATCGCACTTATGTGAATCAATTATCTCTGCTGTTACTGAATTCTCTAGTACTTAACAATTGCGAGGTGAAACCCCTCCAAAAAGGAAGAAGTACACAACCACAAATTACGTTAAGTAATCCTTCGCAGATTTTAGCGTCGAAAGCTCCTTTGAGGTTTGTGTTTTCATTATATTCGTTTATTTCGACGGAGACTGCAGCGCAATATTTGAACTGGTTTTGAGCGAATGCATAGTACAGTTTTATACCAGACTACTGGCACAGTTGCTTAATTGAGCGAAGTCATAGCATAAATCCTAAATGAGCAATGTTATACCATTTAAATGATATGAAATTCGATGGGGCTGTTCAATGCACTTTACTCCAAAGTATCAACTCATACGACGCACAAAATTTTTTTGAAAAAGTGCACACAGTTACTAAAATCAAAAATCAAGAACTCTCTTTGAGTTGGGAATTTTCTGTCTATACTAGCGGGTTTCCATGTTTTCGAAGAGATCACATCGAAACATTTGGTAGTTTTTTTTTTCAGTTTCGTGTTTGCTTCGCACCGCCTTGCTAGTTTTCTGAACGATTCTCCAGCCACAGCTGAACAACGAGTGGTGAGGAGCGTTGAGCTTGCAGCAATTCTGGGAGAGCCGAAAGGCCTCGATCTGGCAGGACGAACCCTTCCGCTCATCTACTTTTATCACATTCACTCCTTATTTCTCATTCTTCTGTTTATGTTTGTCCTTTTATTCTAATCCTACATTCTCAAGCTCAGATTTGTGCTGAGATTAAGCAGGATGGTGAATCTGAGAGTGGAACTATCACCACTGACCGAACCGAAGATAGGTGGAAAAGGGAGAAGAGGATAGCTGGATCAAAATTTGGTGAACATGATAGCCCTCCTTCAATTCAGTGAACAAAGTAGCAAGGTAGAAGTTCTTTCTTTAATAATTTTCACACAGACCGGAACCTAATTCAAGGCAGCTGCGCAACTCATTAGTCCAGCAAGGCCCCCAGAGACTTCTAGACAGACCGCCGCGATCGCCATGGATATCTGGGCTACGCTATCTTCACACCAATCACGAAGTGCGCTGCAACTCTGTGAAGCGGGTGGAGACATTCCAAGAGTTGAGTTACGCTGAACCCGGAAACGGAGTTAAATCCCTCCTCCTCCAAAATTCTATCAGAACCAGGTTTTTTCTTTGCTCCATCCGCGACTTGGACTGCGCCTCGACCATATATCTCTCCATCGTTGCACCGGCCATCGATTTGTATGGATACCCCTTCATGCGGCATTGCTGTCATGAAAATTTGCGTAGCTGAGTATTTTCATCGGGATGCAATGCGTAGGATATAGGGCTAGGCATCGAAGGTTAGAAAACTCAGGCTTTCAAACAAGTGGCATTTCAGTAACGGGAGGTTCCAACAAGAATATTTGCACAGTGGGACGAAATGCGGGAAGAGACGATGAGCAAATGTCTGACAGCAGAATACAGCGAATACGAACGTCCTATCATTATGCTACATATTCAAAGATAGCGTGATGCAGTATAGTTTTCATTCGTTACCCAAATTCCGCGCAAGTCGATTTGCAATAGAATGCAGAAAGTGTTCTGTCCCCGAATTTGTACAACTTGTCGGTTTTGTTGAATTTGTTGTTGAGCGGTGCCCCAATGATGTGAGAGTAGCCCTATGGCAGTCAGTTAGTGTGATCCAATTGCAGAAAGCGCCTATTATACTTTTGTCGGCTTCATCTCGCGCTTGCTTCAAATTTGACGGTAAGACAAACGCCCTGTTCTTTCAGGTACTTTCAGGTACTCCTTCTGCAAAATATCGTGGTCTTGTTGCCGGGGTGTGTATGTTTATGCATTTTGGTGTTCTTCTGATAGTTCCAGTTCGAGAATCAATAAAGTGACAGTGAAATCTGGCGGTATAATCTGCTTTATACAGTAATGCAATAGAATGCAGAAAGTGTTCTGTCCCCGAATTTGTACAACTTGTCGGTTTTGTTGAATTTGTTGTTGAGCGGTGCCCCAATGATGTGAGAGTAGCCCTATGGCAGTCAGTTAGTGTGATCCAATTGCAGAAAGCGCCTATTATACTTTTGTCGGCTTCATCTCGCGCTTGCTTCAAATTTGACGGTAAGACAAACGCCCTGTTCTTTCAGGTACTTTCAGGTACTCCTTCTGCAAAATATCGTGGTCTTGTTGCCGGGGTGTGTATGTTTATGCATTTTGGTGTTCTTCTGATAGTTCCAGTTCGAGAATCAATAAAGTGACAGTGAAATCTGGCGGTATAATCTGCTTTATACAGTAAATACAAACAACAGACACAAAAATAACCACAAACCATGTGTTTGAGATTCGAATTAGAAATCCACGAACTCGATCTGTTTTGCAGTCGAGCTAGTGTGGCCCATAAGCGCATTTTTTGGCTAAGGATTGACACACATAGTTGTTTCATATAGTTTTCGTTATTTTTGGTACTATTTGCAGTTAATGATGTCTCCTGCGATGTATTGAGGAAACACGTACCGTGCCAATCATTCTGGTATGCTTCCTCAACTACCTCTATTGCATACCTTATTAGTGCTTTTAATATGAAAAGACAAAACCAGTGGAAGAATGTTCTAATCGAGTTCTTTGAAATCGCCACAATTTTGCTGAGGTCGGCTACGATGAAGAGCTGTGAATGATTACTGAGGACGAGAAGTGCCTTTCAGCTGAGCAGTCAGCAGTTTCGCATCAGTTCTGATGTTGCAGCAAAAGACGCATACCCGCATTGTACGCCTCTTTTCTTGCACGATTGCGAAAATTAGAAATTCGTAGCGGTTTGTCCCTTCTCGTTCTCCGAGCAGTCGGATCAACCATTCAAAGCAAACAAAAGTAAGCGCCAGAAACTCTATAGAAAATTCAGCAAGCATCTAAGCTACACTAACAAAATGTACAAAAATGTACAAAAAGACCGGAAGTTGATCTCCGGGAAATCAAAAGATCGTCTGTGCCACATTATACATCACTTTTGCAAACAGTGAAGAACCTTAGCTCCCAGTTCCCTCTATATTCTACTAAATAATCATAACTTTTGCTACCTTTAATAACAAATTTTAAAAAAAGTAGGCCACGAAAAGGTGTGGGGAGGGCTGTAGAAGGAAAGGAATGAGAAGGGAAAGGAACAGGAGGGGAAGGTACTCCCGATGCGCTTTTCAAAGAAACTTATGCACCTATCATTATTTGGGACGGACGTTCATGGATACATTCATGTTCAAAGTCGTCGCTGAGAAGCAATACGTATAAGCCGAAAAACAAATCATTCTCGCGATCGAAAATAGGTTTACCAACAGAACAAAGTGGTTCTTTTGACTGGCTTTAAATACACACCTCTTAGATGCTTCCTCGCCAATGCGAGTATTTTTCTGATCCACATCGGTACCACTCGTCCACCTCATTTTCTCATCATCATCTCTCTTTCCACAGCGACCTTTGCTATTATTTGAAGACTGAACGTTCTCCTGAAGCAGTGAGTGAACTTCCACTTGTTGTTTGCTTCGAAAGACATTACTGTTTCTTGAATTCCTTGATAAATTTTTCTTCTGTGCGAAGAAAAATTTCGCCGTTTTGCCGGAATGTGAAAAAATCTTGAGTTTCTCGAATATGGAGCATCTTTGATTGTATGATCTCCTTGAACCTTCACGCCTTTAGTGGGAAACCGGTTCGAGCCGTGTGTGCAAAAAAAAGAGGTAATTGGCATCTGGAAGTAACAAGAGAGCTTTTTCGACCAAAACTCGTCATCCGAAGTTGGTAAACGAAGTGGACCAAAAAAAAAAATACTCTCATTGGTTCCTGCCATTAATTCTATTCGCCTCTCAACAACCAAGATTCATGAGCACTTTCCGTTGCTGCCCTTAGGAGCATCGAAAAAGCTTTCGCTCCTTGTAACAACGAATTTCATCGTTCGAAGATAACTTGTAGACGTCTCCAGGTGGTTCATATCTATTTTGCACTTTAAGTCCTTATGAAAAAGGTACAAGTTATTTGTTGCAGAGCAAAAGGCCCGAAGAAACCGAGATGCTTTTTTGGGTGAATAGGCTTCCTCTGTTAAAAATGATGTATGTAAGGTCGAAACTGTTCGACTCGCACCAGCGATTTCTCATCATTTTAGAACTCACTTCAAATGAAGCCTTATACATTTCATACAGAAAAAACTTTCCAGTACATCTTTCGTTTTAATCCTGTGATTTTGGTGTATGTTGTAGTCTACCCTGCAGTAATACAAATCCTCTTCTTCGGCGCCAACATCATCATCGTAATCAGCATCCCGCCAACTTGACCACCTTAAGTTGCTATGAATTCCTCAGTAACTTCTTCTTCGTCGAGAATGACTTCGTGGTGGGAATCGGAGCCCGCTGAGATCGCATGCACCCTTCTCGATTCGTTGCCATCATTCAGTTCTGCTGGAACATCTCACATTTCCAAGCCATTAATCTCTTCATAAGGTTACAATTTCACTTTGCACCCTCTTCGCATCTTTTCAATTGACCACTCATCCGTTGTTCTCACATTCTCCCAAAATGGTTGTGACGAAATCGGTGAAACGAGCTGTGAAGTTTGGCTCACAGATTGATGGTTCACGAAGGTCTTGTTGGTCTTTTGTCATACTGTGGTAGCTTCTTGTCAAACAAATATTCCCCAAACGACGAACTTGGAACGTCAGTTTCAGTGTCATCCAAGAAAATTTGTATTTTATTGCTCAAGCGTTTGGTAATGAGGGCATTATCGCAATGTTTTTCTAACAGTCACTTTTGGCTGTGTATCATGACCCCTGCTGTGCAGTTTATATTAAAAAAAGAGCAGCTCGTACTACTATCAAATTGCCTTAGCAACTTTGCTAAGGCATCACAAGAAAGACGTACTCTCTGCTTTCAAAAAACTGGTCATTTGGAAACTTCACGTGCAGGAATACAAACATATAAAACAAGAAAGAATGGTTAACGTGGCCACGATGGAAACAGGACAACTATATAGCAGTAGTGTGAACGAGGTGAGGTGAACTTCTAGCGAGTAATCTCAATATGAAAACGCCCTTCCTTTTACATGAAAAAACCAAAACACTTGATTCGGTCAATTGGAAGGATGAATTTTGGTGCAAAAACTTTCAACTATGTGTTCTCACTGCAGCCATTTCCAGCATTCATAAATGTCTTCGTGAAAAAATGGCAGTGTGCAAGCATTTGCTAATCTATCATTGATGGCTCCGATGAATGCGTGGTGTTAATTTTAGGTGTTTTATATGCCTGCATACGATAGCAGCATTCGATCCAACGGCACAAAATTTGCGACGACGATTGAATATCGATGTGAGCTGGCAGTTAGTTCCCTATGAACGCGGTGAACCCTTTGGTAATGTTTGGGCACACGGTATCGGCGAAGCCAGAGAGGCATTTTATGTATGTGTTTTCGCTATTCCTTCTAAAATTTCTTTCCCAATTTAATATGAAGATTGGATCAGTTATCAGAGTGAAACGAAAATCAAACGCGAAATCCTTTCTATTGCAGCAGTTACTAATTGTAGTGGTGGTTTCTAACGCGCTTAGAGTGAGAATATCGCATGCAGTTCCACTCAAAAGAAATAGAACAATTATTTTGAGTCTTCTCGGATTTTAACTTCGAGTGTTTTCAAAAGCTGTCTCAAATTTCTTCATGTCAGTAGAAGCAGTTCACTCAGAGCTGTAGGAAGAGGCCAAAAGCCGCTGCTGCGAGAATAAGCCAAAAGCATACTTTTGAAGCAACATCTCGAGCATTAATTTTTGCGCTTGTTCTTCTGAACGCGCAATAAATGGACTTTTCATTTGCTTTTGCATTTCACAAACTTTATTTGGTTTCTTTGGTTTCAGTGGCTGAGAAGGCTCTCTGCGATTGAAGATGGAGTATGCGAACGTAAGTTTCATAAGCTTGATTCATTTTCATTCCAGAAATGTTAATATTAGTTTCATATGAGACTGAAAAAATCGAATCACTAGCCCACTGGCATTTATGCTGGTGGAAGTGCTGTTGTAGGGGCTGGTTCATAGGCGAGTGAAACAATGTTATGTACGGCGGTTTCCTTCACCCCAATCACCGACCACTTTGCAGACGCCAAATTTGATCTGAGTTTCCATTAGTTTATACGCAATCAATACAAATACACCTATTGAGCTTCACTCATGTTCAAGAAACGAATTTCTCATTAGTACGCTGCAAAAATGAAATCAGCTGGAATGACTACAACTTCAGTCTCATGACATAACACACGTGCCCTACGGCCACTAGACCGATATGCTTGAAGATGGGCAATGTATCAGGGCCAAACGTGCTGTGACAGATGTGCGACTATGTAGCTCACGGTTGCATTGCCATTCCCGCTCATATGCACGACCACATCGCGATCCGTCTCGATTCACTATCCCAACTTTATAGAGATGCCGCTTTACTCGAAATAGTGCGCGACCACATCATGAACCATCTCGCAGGATTCACTTTCACCTAACACATACTGACCTTTATCGGGAATATCCCAAATGAATTTTCCACAGAAAAAATTGCAATTGGCAATAGATGTAATGACATGGGAAATATGATCAACAGTAATTGCCACTGCGCCAGTCATATAACTTTTAACAACGCCCAACCGATAGGGTCGTTCTTTGTTGACATGCCGAAAGAATTTCCATATTCGATAGGATCAGATCTGGCGACCAATTACTTAGTTCCATAACAAAACAAACAAAATAACCGTTATTATCCACTGCTTTTAGAAAGATAAACACGAACCCCTGTCCAAAGTCATTGTTGAACCTAGTTGGATTCCAACTGGCCGGAAATGATTTCTCGTGCGCCAGACCGACCACCATCACAAAACCAACTCAGGCGTTTAGCTTCAGCATTTATTAGCACCTACCGCTCCTACTGCAGTCTTACGGAACAGAATCATATGAGGAGCAAAACCATAAAATAACAGAGAAGGATGCAAACAATGTCAGATGGGTTTGAAAAGACGCAGCCATACAAGCAGAGAGAGTACGTGATATGACGGGGTAAGAAGCGTACATATCACGGAGCTCCGTGCATACAAGATGAATCGCTGCGCAGCCATTCAAACGACACCACGCAAAAACAGAGTGGCAGTGTTGTCTTTCGTCACAACACTGCAAAGTAACGCCAAGTCGGGGATCGGCAAATGGGGTGACGGGCAGCGGAAATCACAGTAATTTGATAAAGCGTGATGAACTTGCAGTGCTGGTTGGCGAAAGCTGCTAATTGCAGTTCCTCTAATAGTGATCGAACATTGTTGCTCCTGTTCCTCCGAACTCTTGGAAGTGAACTGGTCACCGCCAGCGTACAATACTACTACTTTCTCAGCAAAGGGCATTTTTTCGGCACCAAAAGATGTAAAATCAACTGAACGAGGCAGAGGGAAGGGAGGAGGAGAGAAGGGTACTTCATAGTGCCTGGACGTCGATGGCCTTCCTTTGAAGTAGTTGTTGGCTTACACAATTTTCCATTTTGTACAACTTGTTAGCATTTCCCATTCAAAACGCGTTTGCCATTAGCTGAAGGAGTATGCGTGGCTTGAAGATAACGTATATTCCCCTAACTTCAGTTTGAATGACCTCCTCCCCTATGTGCGATCGTCCTTATAATTTCGATTTAGTTTTTATGGAAAGGTTTTTGCAAAGAAAAATACTGAAAATACGCCCCTGCAGCAAAAGACACCCTGCAGCATCAAGTTCTTCGGGAAAAAAAAGAAAAAAAAATTCGAAGAATTTTGACATGCTGGGCAGGTGCGTTATAAGCCTGTAGCTTTGTGCATTATCCGAGCATTATGAGGGGAGCACAGTTCTGGCGATTTGATTTTTTTTTCTTTGCTGCAGCGTTTTATTTGTGATTCTACAAGCCCTGGTATTTGTTTGACTACATATGCGCCAATGTTTTTCACAAAAAATTGAAGTTGAACTCCTGCAGCTTCAGCTTTTTTCGTTTCCCGTCGTGTGTTTGGAGTACGGCTACTATATGCTGATATCCGCTTTTGCAATGAACTACTGTTTTCTATTAGCAGCTACGCATCACGTGTCCATTTAGAGTATAATGTTCAAACACACTGCTCACATAGTTTCTTCATGTCCGTGCAGCTCTGGTGAGAACTTTTTCAGTTCGCCAAGACAAAATTCACTATTCGAGCATCTCTCACACAGATGAGGAAGCCCACCGGATCTCCCGCGAGGACCAGAGGTTTTTGAGCGCGGGGACCCTGCGCTCAAAAGTAGATAAATGATCCTTGCGCAAAGCCTAGGAATGAGCTGAAATGGGGAAGATGGTGAGCTAAGAACGCTTAGTATATCTCGAATTTTCTTGGGCTGAAACTGTTCATAATATAATGAGCAAGTTTTTCTCATTTTGTGAATTGCTGATACTTTTTACATTTTTTCTTCAGCTGCTCATCCGATGATCTTTCGTGGAATTTTTTTTTCAAGTTCAAAGATGGAAACTCTCCTCCACATCAGAATTTTCAGCTTAAAAAATAGAATGCCACCTTAGTGAAACCTAAGAAATTCGTTTCAGTTCAGCTCAATGATAACAACTTACTGAGGCGTTTACGAGATGAAAACTTTGACGTTGCCATCAATGAGGCAACTGCTCTTTGCGGCTACGCGTTGACCCTGAAGATTGGTATAAAGAAACAAGTCTCTGCCATGCCCATATGTCTCACTGAAAAATTCATCGAGCCGTTTGCGCTGGACGTTAACCCGAGCCATATCCCTGGTAAGAAGATGCTGATAACTTCGATTTCAAAGATGGAAACTCTCCTCCACATCAGAATTTTCAGCTTAAAAAATAGAATGCCACCTTAGTGAAACCTAAGAAATTCGTTTCAGTTCAGCTCAATGATAACAACTTACTGAGGCGTTTACGAGATGAAAACTTTGACGTTGCCATCAATGAGGCAACTGCTCTTTGCGGCTACGCGTTGACCCTGAAGATTGGTATAAAGAAACAAGTCTCTGCCATGCCCATATGTCTCACTGAAAAATTCATCGAGCCGTTTGCGCTGGACGTTAACCCGAGCCATATCCCTGGTAAGAAGATGCTGATAACTTCGAGCATATCTAGTTTCGTTAACAAACTCTCCGATACACCGATAAGTCCTATGCGTTGTCCACCTATCTCTTCTTTTCGAAATACCCTTTAACCCCCAACCGCACAAAGTTGAAGTGCGGAAAAGCAGCGAATGTAATCTAGTCATAGTATGTCTGCATGTATTCAGTTTCGCTGGCTTCACTACATTAAGTATTAGTTGTTTGCGTGTAATCCTCCATAAAACTTGCTACTCAAACATGCCACCTATTCTTTTGAATTACATTTTGAATTTCTTTCGCTGAATCACAACTAGCTTTCGCGGTGATTCGTTGAGAAAGTTATCAGCTATGCAAGCTTCTGTAGATTTTTTTCAGTGAAGCGCTGCAACAGCAGGATAAGTTGTTCCTCATTCAACCTGAGCAATGTATACTTGTGGTATTACATGCGGTAATTATTTCTGCACTGATGTGCATCCACCACTGAGGAAAAAATCCTTAGGCCTTAAGCAGCTCACAAATAAACTTTTGTTGCTTTCCCAAAAAGGGTTTACTCGAAAGTTTCAACTCAACCAGTAGAATAATTTTTCTTTCCTTTTCTGTTTTGCAAAAGATTTTCTTCCATTCGCTACTGAACATGAAGTAATAACACTGTTGTTTCGCAGACGCATGATCGATAGATGTTTTTTGGTTATGACCATGTAATACGTCGAGTAGAGATGCTCTAATTACCCAAGTTTGGGCTTGGTGTGCTATGATTATGGTTCAAAGGGCCGAGTCGTCAGAATAAATTATTATTCCATCTCTACTCGACGCAGAACATGCTCATAACCAAAAACTGTTATACTATTACACTACTGAACATTTTCTTTATTTATTCACTTGTTTCTTAACATATAAGTGTTTTCAGTAGCCCTTTCAAGAAGCACGGATCTGATGGGCTTTTGGGAGCGAGTATATAACGACATCGGCTTTATCATTATCAACAGTTTTGCCGAGGCAGTAACGATGCCGACCACTGTGCAACTCCTTAGGAAATATTTCGGTCCCAGTATCGACCGTGCTTATGCTTTGGTTCGTGCATTGGTCATTCCGTTCGGTAAATCCTTCATGCGTGTACACATCGTGCAAATGAAATGAATATTTGTGACTCCTAAATAGGAAAATGTTGGTATGGGATTCTCGTTTGAGCGTATGGGTCGAGAGCTTTACCCAGATTCAAAGTTCTGAGATCACACGAACACCTAGCCGTTCGAAATTAGCACAAAAGCTTGCTAGACCCTCGCGCAGTATGAGCAGGAATCGACTGAATTAGGAATGTTTCAGCTTGGGAGTCGTCGCCCTGTTCAGGGATTACTGATCTAAATCGGGGACCTGAAGCCATTTTTCTTTGAGATTGACAATGCACTGAGGAATTACTCGCTAGTTGTTGCATAGAGTTAAAGGTCGCTCCAAAACTGAAAACCACCGTGCTCAATATTCCAGCCACATCCTAGATAATAAAGCAGTTAGAAATGGCTTTCGCCGTATTTCAATGTGTTACGATGCAATTATTTAGAATTTAAAATGAAAGAATTCATCTCATTTTTGAACCTGTCACAACGGTCGATGAACCGACGTCTTCTACGCTTCTCTGCTATCCGCATCACAAAATTCCACTTACGGTTAACTGTCATACTGCAGAACTTACACTCAGAAATTTTCTCTCGTGATTCACTGTAACGCAATACAGATTGCAGTATTTCCACTATAAATTTTTAAACATGTAGTGTATAGACATCAGACGTGCGCAATTCTGAGAGATTTTATAACCTAGCTATGCGGAAATCTGTTATGGGTGCGCGAGCAAATAAATCCTGAGCGAAGTGTAAAGGCTGTGTTCGCAAGCGAGATCAGGGTCCATAGATGTCCTGGCGAAGCCATCCTTTCTGGGCAGATGCTCCAACCAATTCAGTTACTGAATTGCTTGTATTTTTCGCGTGAATTTAGGATGTTGCGGCACAATCAACGTTTTTATTCGTGAACGCGAATGAATTTTTCGAATTTCCTCGGCCTATCAATCGTAAACTCGTCTACGCTAGTGACATCGATGTCGATAAACCACAACCACTGAATGAGGTTGTATTCCTCCACATGTCACATTTCCTAAATACGATAAAATAGCTTTGTTTCACGTACACTGTACCTCTAGAGCGATGAAACTTATCTGGTGGAGCGTTTGGGCTGTACTTCGTGAGTAGGCTTTTCATCTGCCATCACCGCTTGTTCTTACTGTCTGCATCAGGAATGTAAATATTCATAACCACGTATTCCTTGCTCCACTGATGGCTTTATCGTCGACATACGTTGATTGTCTTCCCTTTAGAAAGATATGGGAGAAAACTTGTCGGTCCAACCACAATTCCGTAGCTAAAAGCATCGTCCAGAGTCGCGTTTTAAAGGATTTCCTGAACACGCTCCTGCTGTTCCGCAGTTTCTTCGAAGGAAAAACACAAACGATCAGGTATTACAGAATCGCTTCAAAACGAATGTAAAACTCAACAAAGACTGTGACAAGTTTGCGCTTTTCCAATTCTGCCCACCAAATCAACCGATTCGATAATGTCGATATAAATAACAAAAGATGCACAAAGAGGCATTTATTTCAACTGAACTCACTGCTGGAACGAGTCTTCAACATTCAATTTCAGGCACCTTCGAAGTCCGTCCACTATGGAATGTATGCTCTCCGGTTGCAAAAGCACGCAAATATTTGTTTTAATTTACAGGCCCATGATTCCTTTCAAGGACGATTTTCTTAATATCCGGCCTGAAAGCTAAAGCCTGTTCTGCAGATTCTACCCAATTTTGCCCACCCTCTCTAGTTTCAGCGACCTCCCCATCCATCCCCTTTGGAGCTGCAGGCTAACGGAGAAGTATAAATAAAGACACACATATGCTTAGCAGCACGACATTAGGGTCACGATCTCTTTTTTCCTTACTGGAAAGTTTTCAGTTCTAACTTCCTTTTAGAGCTTTGCGGATGCTTGGATGTTCAGGAATTTCGCAATTTGATGGACACTGCGAAGGACGGCGTCGTGCTTGTCTCGATGGGTTCAGTTGCAAAGAGCAGCCGAATGCCGATGAGCATCAAGAACGCTTTTGTGGACTCTTTCCGAACCTTCCCTAACGTTAGCTTCTCGTTTAAATCCGTCTCCTTCTTCAAGAGCTACTGATTGCAACTTCCAATGCGCCGAGCTTTGGCCGTTTCAAGGTGCTGTTATTAAAGTGAGTGAAAAGAAACGTACATTGCTTGCATAAGTTCATCAATCCGGCGTTGATTAAACATGCTTCCTCGTGTCTCCTTAGCTGAATAAACCGTTTCAGTTCAAATGATTACATAATCCTTATTTACTGAACTGTTTGACCACTGATAGGAACTGGGAACCAGTGTCGGCGAAGTGCATTGCTGATGGGTTCCACGAGCCTCGTTAAATAAATGAAACGACCATCAGAAATCAGGATGTGGCACATAACCGTAACTGCTCCATTACGTAATGATGTCTGACTGGTCTGTTTTCTTTCCGATACAAATTTCAGGTGACTTTTATTTGGAAATACGAAGAAGAAGATGATTTAGGATGTGACTCACAAAACATTATCAATAAGAAATGGGTCCCACAAAGGGATCTCCTTGGTGAGTGTAATTCAAGTGATGCCTTCTTCCTGTGTTCACATCACTACATTCATCGCAGTAGACATTCGTTAGTTCCGGTTGTATCATCGGTGTATGTTTTATAATGATAACGGGAGCCCAATAATCGAAATCCCTGGAAAATTATCCATTAGCGGCTCCGAATTTGGCCTGTAAATACTTTCGATGGATTCTACAGCACCACAGTAAAACTATCATTTTGAGAACCATTCTCACTGATCGAAAAAATAATTTATATCAATACAGCCTCAGTTGATTCATAAGTTCTCGGGCGCTTAAGACATTTACACAATTATGCTAGGGACTCCTCGATAGATGCCACCCATCAGCACTGGCGAACTGTTTGCCGTGCACAAAACCTTGCAAACGAGCATTTTTCGCCAACTACTACAACTCGGCTTTTGGAGCAGACTACGGCCAGGAGCTTTATGAACTGGCGGGTCCGTTAGCAGAAGGAAAGCTGACACTGCGATCGTTTGTCAGAAAGTACAAAAGAGAAACGTTTCTGCCTGCTGGACTGGCCCTGTAATTGGATACCAAAGAAAAGGTTTTTTTTTGGAAATTTGTCACGCGGAACCAATGTGTCCGTCCGATTACTTGGCACAACCACTGGCTCCGAGCAGTTATTCGAGTTAAAGTCTGCATTTCGATCCAGTTTACGCGGTAACTCGAAGACGATACTCTTCGAGCTTTTGGTGCAAAAATTCATCCAGCTGTTGTCACCACGGAATTCAGCCATTGGCGCAAAGATATGTAAAGACGATTCTTGATACTGGTTTCACTTCTAAAGGCAAACATTCATTTGCATGACTTTCCCAACGTTATGAATTATGGGTCATGATAATACTGTTCACTAAGTTTTGGCATCGTTTCAGCTCATGCAAACATGCGCGCATTTCTGTCTCATAGCGGTGTCAATAGTATGTCGGAGAGTATACGAGCAGGAGTGCCCATAATCTCCATCCCGCTTTTCTTCGATCAAAGGCAAAATGCGAAGAAGATGGAAAAGCATCATGTGACGATTGTCATTGAAAATGACAATATCACCACTACGAGCATTTCATGGGCTCTCAGGAATGTTCTTTACGATCAGAGGTAGCCTACTTACTTCCCATTCAAATATTCTGTTAATGAAGTCGAAATAGCAGAACGCCTTGGATCGAATGCATCCGGTCCGTAATCTGCGAATGCCTGTAGAGCTTTCCAATTTTGTCTAAAGTAGGAGGATAAGATGAGCGCTACATCTGACAAAAAAGTGCCTTGATGCGAAATTTTCGGTTTTGTGCCTGGCCCTTACCTTAAGATGGTCTGCTGCGCTTTAATATTTGATGATTCCGCGCTAATGTTCCTTGGAACTACTGAGCATGACCAAGAAGCCGAGGTTCAGCTTTCTCGGCCGAAATTTCTTCTCTTCATATGTGTGAAAGACAGATATTGAAGAGATCTTCTGGTTCGAAAAAAAACGGCAATTGGGAGAGCCGAGAACGAATAGAACTTACCTCTCATGCCAGAAACAAACTACTGACTGACAAAACAGCACACTACATGATTTGTCGTAGAGTGTGGACTCCTCAAAATAAACGTCGTTTTGCTTCGAAAAATATTTGTAAGGAACATCACCGTCACATCTATAACGTCAATCACTGTGGGCTAGTGCACTTTTCTAGACGTGAAAGAGATACCGTGGAAGAAAAAACAACAAAAAAAAACAGAAAAACAAGTTGAAAGACTAGTAGCCCAGCTGCGGAACAAACTACTAAGCTCAAAGAGTAAAATCATCAAACTTTAAGCAATGGGAGCGCCTGAACTATAATGCATTATAAACGAAGCAAAAGAGGTTTTATCAATTAACGTAAATGTGGGAACCGTGTTGCAATGTGCAATAAAATGCATCGGCAAAGACAGCGTGCAAAGGACTAATTTTTGCTTCAGACATTTCAAACCGTCTTTGCCATCTGAAAACCAATGTTGTATTTACTCATTTTGACAGCCCAACTTCCTTTAAAGTAAGCTTCTTTCCTCACTCTCCGTTCCCTTGTAGCCCAGCTGCGGAACAAACTACTAAGCTCAAAGAGTAAAATCATCAAACTTTAAGCAATGGGAGCGCCTGAACTATAATGCATTATAAACGAAGCAAAAGAGGTTTTATCAATTAACGTAAATGTGGGAACCGTGTTGCAATGTGCAATAAAATGCATCGGCAAAGACAGCGTGCAAAGGACTAATTTTTGCTTCAGACATTTCAAACCGTCTTTGCCATCTGAAAACCAATGTTGTATTTACTCATTTTGACAGCCCAACTTCCTTTAAAGTAAGCTTCTTTCCTCACTCTCCGTTCCCTCTTCTTGAGCTGTCCCTCCTGATGAGCGGTCCCTCTTACCTGAATGTTCCCCCCAAAACATTCTTCTGCACATTATACACTTGTCTTGATCTCTTGTCGTATAGGAATCATTTTCAAATCATCCTTTCTGATTCGGATATTGGAGCACAGTTGTGCAGGTGATGGTGAATAGAAGAAGAGATCTGGCACTCATGCAACTCTTTAGACCTTCCGAGTTTGCATCCGTCCACTGAAAATGCACCTGGCTTGCAACTATGAGAACCGAAAGTGTGAAATCTTGAATCCAGTCAGCAAAACTGATCGAAACTTTGGCGATGGATCGAAATTTGGTAGGTCTCCCACCATCACTGTCGAATTGCTTTCGGCTTTTTTCGCCGAGAAATTAGAGAAGATGAACTGGTACCGAAGACATCCGAATTTGAGTAATTCGAACTTTGCTAATGGTCTCATTTTCTGTGCGCATTTGGGTCACTGTTTACCTCAATCCTGCGGCCCACTGCTCCATTCTCATGGCGAGATTGAAATTTGAGTGGTAACATCACCAGGAATGTTTGAGTCACCGAAGAGACTTAGGATTCTTTGGGTAGCGCGCCACGTTCAAAATTTTTGCGTTTTTGGATAACGGGTCTTCAAAATTTCTGAAGTTTTCATTTCTTGTTAGCTGTTGTTAGTATTCCTGCAATGCTGAAATGTGCATCAGCAAGTCGCATTTTTGTGAATCAAAAATGTCTGCTGTTGCTGAATTGCCTGATACTTAACACTTGCGAGGTGAAACCTTTCCCAAAAGAAAGAGCTGCAGAATCACAAATTGAGTTAAGTTTGTGTTTTCATTACACTCGTTTATTTCGGCGGTGGACTGCGGTGCAGCATTTGAATTGTTTTCAAGCGGAAGCATAGTACGGTTGCAAACTAAACTACTGGCATAATTGCAATAGCATATCTTAACTGGAGGACATGGAAACCATTTAAATAACATGGAATTCGATAAGGCTATTCAGTGCAGTTTATTTTGAAGTATCAACTCATACGACGCACAAAATTTTTTGAAAAAGTGCGCACGCTCATTACAGTTAGAAATCAAGAATTGTCTTTCAGCTCGAAACATTCTGTCTATACTAGCGAGTTTCTGTGTTTTCGAAGAGGTCACATCGAAACATTTGGTGGTTTTTTCAGTTTCGTATTTGCTTCGCGCCGCCTTGCTAGTTTTGTGAACGATTCGCCGGCCACAGCCGAACAACGAGTGGTGAGGAGCGTTGAGTTTGTGGCCCTCCTAGGAGAGGTGAACCGCCTCGACCTGATAGGACGAAATATTCCACTCGTCTACTTTTATCATGTTGATTGTTTATTTCTCATTATTTTATTCATACTCATCATTTCAGTCTGATGCTACATTCTCAAAACCGTAGTGATGCTGAGACCGCGCATCACAGTGAATTTCAAAGTACAAGTATCACCACTGACATAACCGAAGATAGGTGGAAGAGGATAGCAGGACTAAAACCTGCTCAATATGATCGATTCCTTTAATTTAATGAACGAAATAACAAAGTAGAAGTTATTTCTTCAATAATTTTCGCATAAGCCGCAATCCAGTTCAAGGCAAGTACGCAACTCCTCGGTATTGCAAGCCCTCTAGACAAGTCTGGACAGACTACCCCAGTCCCCATGGATATTTAAGCCACGCCACCTTCGCCCCAACCATGAAGTCCGCAAGAATTCTGTGGAGAAGGTGGAGGCATTTCAAACGTTAAATTGCACTGAACCTGGAAATGCAGTTTAAGTCCTCCTTTTTCAAAGTCCTATCCAGAACCGGAAGTTTTTTTTTCATCCTGCGTCCGCAATTTGGATTCATGCTTCAGTCATCTCTTTATCCTTGTTTCCGGCACAGATTTGTACGGAGAAAACATCCTTCACGCGGCATTGCTGTCGCGAAAATTTGCGTAGCTGAGTATTTTCATCGGAATGCAGTGCGTAGCATATAGGGCTAGGCATCGAAAGTTTAAAAAACTCAGGCTTTCAAACAAGTGGCATTTCAGCAACGGGAGGTTCCAACAAGAATATTTGCACAGTGGGACGAAATGCGGGAAGAGACGATGAGCAAATGTCTGACAGCAGAATACAGCGAATACGAACGTCCTATCATTATGCTACATATTCAAAGATAGCGTGATGCAGTATAGTTTTCATTCGTTACCCAAATTCCGCGCAAGTCGATTTGCAATAGAATGCAGAAAGTGTTCTGTCCCCGAATTTGTACAACTTGTCGGTTTTGTTGAATTTGTTGTTGAGCGGTGCCCCAATGATGTGAGAGTAGCCCTATGGCAGTCAGTTAGTGTGATCCAATTGCAGAAAGCGCCTATTATACTTTTGTCGGCTTCATCTCGCGCTTGCTTCAAATTTGACGGTAAGACAAACGCCCTGTTCTTTCAGGTACTTTCAGGTACTCCTTCTGCAAAATATCGTGGTCTTGTTGCCGGGGTGTGTATGTTTATGCATTTTGGTGTTCTTCTGATAGTTCCAGTTCGAGAATCAATAAAGTGACAGTGAAATCTGGCGGTATAATCTGCTTTATACAGTAATTCATTCTGGTGTGCTTCCCCAGTTACCTCTATTTCATACCTTATTACTGCTTTCATTATGTAAAAAAGAAAACTACTCTGGAAGAGTTGTTCTGGTCGATTTCTTTGAAATCATCACAGCAAGCGCTGACGACCTGTAAATGATTACCGAGGAGGACAAATACCTCTCAGCTAAGCAGTCAGTAGTTTCATGTCACTTCTTCGTTTCCAACTTCTCTGGCTACACCAAGTCGTATTCAAGAACTTTCTCATTATAAGTGTCACTGGTTGATTTTAAGGATGCGCTACAAATCACCCTTTAACTATTATTTTCCGGCTCACTATTTTGATGCACCTTTAAGGTGCGAACTCCGCAAGAAAAACATTTGTAATAGATTAAAGTATTTGGGAAACAACTTCGATATTCAGACAACTTTGACACCTGCAGCCGTAAATGCGCTACTTACAACAATCCAACTTCAACCGGCAAATTCACAGTGCACCGTTAGAAATGAGCTGCCACGTGCGCAGTCATGCCGTCGTACCGATCGCAATGCATTTGCACTCATACCAAATATGTTGCAGTACTGTAAAAAGTCTGAGGATGCAAGTACAGTTTTTTGGGGAGTTACATGTGAATCGCGTCGTTAGGGACTGTAATTGTATCTGAAACGTACATTATTACCTTTTCATAAATCCAGAACTGGTGATCGTTATGACGCTTCCCTTGCTTCAAACTTGAGCGCTGGGAATCGGTGCCTTGTGGGTCGACGCAAAAAGAGCAAGCGGAGTAATCGACAACAGGCCCATGCCTCTCTCGCTCGCAATCCAGCAGGCGAAGTAATGGACAATAAACTCGCGGCTCCGGCTCTCACAAAATAAGGAGGCGAAGCAATAGACAACAAAGTGGCACATGCGACACATTGCCTATGGTTTAATTAATTCAGTCCTCGAATAGTATTGGAGTTTTTAAGCCATCCTGCAAAGCTGCAACTTTTCTTTTGAAGAGTTCGTTGTAAAATTTCATCACAAATCTAGCAGTAGTAATGTGTAGTGCAATGTGTAAGCCTAGCAGCATGCAGGCTGTAGTCATTTATATGCTAGACTGCGTTATTTCACCGTGTAGTCGCGATGTATTTCAACTTTTGCTTCGCATGCGTAAAGCGTTTCCCATTGTTTTTCCATTTTCATTTTCTGATTATGTATTGAGGTGAATGATTTACCGTAAAACCATTAATATTATATGGGCTTTCAACCAACACAACGTCTTTGCTATGCCTTCCGCCTGAAACCAAACAACTTTTCAAAGTTCTCTTAACCACAGTTGCTTCATCATGCTCACTGTACGCCTCTTTTCTTGCACGACTGCGGAGATTGGAAATTTGAAGCGGTTTGTCCTTCCCTGTTCCCCAAGCAATCAGATAGACCGTTCAAGGTAAGCAAAAGTAAGCGCCGGAAACTTTATAGAAAATACAGGAAACATCTAAGCTGAAAGAATAAAAAGTACAGAAAGATCAGAAATTGATCTACGGAAAATGAAGAGATCGTCCTTGCCGCATTACTCATTACTTCTGCAAACGATGAAGAACCTTAAGTCGTCGCTTTCCTCTATATTCCACTGAGTAATTGTAAGTTTTGCCCTTTTAACAATATTTTTTTAAGTAGACCAAGAAAAGCTGTAGGGGGAGGCGGCGGCAGTGGAGGGTAAGGGAGAGCAGGGGAGAAGAAGAGGAAGGGAAAGGTCTCCCGATGCGCTTCTCAAAGAAAGTTATGCACCTTTTATTACCCTGTGTCAACCGTTACTGCATACACTCATGTTCGAGAAAGCTGTTGGCAAGAAGCAAAACATATAAAGTAAAAGAAATCAAATCGCTTTCGCGGTCTAAACCAGTTTTTCCAACACAAAAAAGTGGTTTTTGACTGGCTTTAAATGCACACTTCTTGGCTGCTTTCTCGCTAATGCGAGTATTTTTCTGATCAGCATCGGTGCCACTCGCTTACTTTATTTTCTCATTATTCTTTGTCCTTCTACAGGGATCTTCGCAATTATTTAAAGATTAAATGTTCTCCTAAAGGAGTAATCCAATTTGCACATGTTGTTTGCTTCGAAAAAATTGCGGTTTCTTGAATTTCTTAATATTTTTTCTTCTGTGTGCAAAAAAGTTTTGCCATATTGCTGAAATGGTGAAAAAAATCTTGAGTTTCCCCAATATAGAGCATCTTTGCTTTTTACGACCTGCTTGAACCTAGGCGTCTTTAGTGGGGAACTGGTTCGGGCCGCGTGTACAAAAAAATGTAATTGGCATGAGGAAGTAACAAAGGAGCTTTTGCGACCAAAACTCGTCATTCCAAGTTGGCAAATGAAGAGGATCAAAAAAATTCTCTATTAGTTCCTGCTATTAATTCAATTTGCGTTCTTTTAGGTGGCAATAAAAATTTCGTTCGCCACCAGTAATTATGGTTTGTGGATCTTTTTCGTCGTTACTTTTCGCAACGTCGAAAAAATTTTTCCTTTCTCAGCACTATAATTCCACGTTCAAAAGTAGCAAATAGAGGTCTCCAGATGATTAATATCTATTTTGCACTTTAAGTCGTTATGAAAAAGGCACAAGTCATTTGTTGCAGAGCAAAAGGCCCGAAGAAACCGAGATGCTTTTTTGGGTGAATAGGCTTCCTCTGTTAAAAATGATGTATGTAAGATCGAAACTGTTCGACTATATTCAACCTGTAAATGTTAACTGGACTACCATATATGGTCAGCATAACACATTTTGATCCAAGCGTTGCCGCCAGTATGTTATAGAACTTCCCTCACGCGATCGGTGGATAGCTGCTTGATGGCAGTCGGTCAATGTACATCGGAAGGGATTTTCATAGAGCTAAAAACTGCTTTTCAGCCGATGGTCGGCATTGCAATTCGGCGTTATCTGTTCACTCTCTGCCTGTTGCATGTTGATCTTATTGTGATGATATTTGTGTTTGTTAATATCACTCCACATGTCCGTATCATCAGTTAGGAGACCATTCTAACAATCTATTCTAAAGAGAAAAGGATTGGTATTAATTCATGTGAATCAACTGCTTCAAATTCAGCAATTCTAATTCATCCAGCTCGAAGAGCCATGACATCCTCTTCTCATTTGCAGTTGATCTCACATTCTGACAATTTAGTTGAATTCACGTTCAAAGCATTCCAGAAATTACCAATTTACTAAAATTTACCATTTTATCACTAAGAGTTATATAAAAGCGGCTGACTATGCCGAGCGTCAGTCGAGTGATTTACTTATGCTTCCGTAAATGCAACCAGCTGTGAAGCCACCGCGCATATGTGTGTGACAGTGAACCAGAGATTTCATACGTAAATAGGCTCCATAGCTTCGATTTGTGCGCGATCCGCGCTCGTAGCTTACGTGAAAACCTATTGAATAAATGCAGTTTTTGAAGCACAATGAGGTTGAAATGCTCTGCGATCTGCCATAGTGACGAAGATTTGCCTTCCAGTTTAACAGATGGGATCATAGCAAATCGGCGTTATATTCATCACAACCTTCCTTTAATTCGCTTATGTTCCAAAATATCAGTATTTAAAACGATCAATGCTGCGTATGATACCAGAAGCGATTAAATTTTGCAATTTTGATCAAGATATGCTCGAAACTAAGCCGACATTTCTTGGCATGCACGAAAGTACTGCTCAGATCTGACTTATTTCGAGATTTCAGTCTGATAGGAGCGGACGTGGAGCTTACTTAAAACACAGGCATTTCTTTCGCGCCACATTTTCTACCACAATCATCGCCTCAGTAGTCCTCAAATTAAATTGGACACTTTCCTCCTCCAAAATCCTAACATCACGTTTTGAGATGAGTAATGGAGTCACATGAACAGGAGAAAAGTTTGGTTAATGTCGATCATAATATGACCTCACGATAGCGTCTTTTATCACTTTCTCATGGTGCATATACGCCTCCTGTAGATGGCGATTTCGCTGTGTTACATGTCTTTTTTATCCGCAATATGTGCTGAACGAAAAACACCGAAATCGAAATTTCTTACAATCAGGATAAAATTCACCGGCTGTTCTCACTGTGATACAACAAGTTATGATCCATGAAACAAATCTTAAGAAATTCGAAAGTTGTGCTGTAATCCACGACGTTTCTGGCATATCGATCTAATTATGAAGAAAAAGAAGGCAATCATGTGGAATGGAATCATTAAACGAGCATCTCAGTGCGAGGGATATGACTATTTGTGCTCACCCAAAAAGCCACACAATCACTTGCACAATCGATCTGATGAGTCCTGCACCCATATGAACACTGCCAGCTCGTAATTGCATTATGAGCGAGAATGTCTTCATATCGATAAATGAAAGCAAACACCAATGTAACAGCAGCACACAGTTCATAGGAGGCACAGTTATGTTTTTAAAAGGATTAGACCAGCGATATTAACGAAGCTTTCAGAAGATGGTTGCCTCTGCTGGCAAGGATCACTATGCTAGCAAGGATCGGTCACTGCAGCAGTCCCAATGTGTATGCTATGTCTAGCAATATTTCAACTCAAATAACACTGACCATTTTAGTAGTTCAGGTTGCGTGCGTCTGTGATAGTCTGCTTGCTTGCAGACTATCACAGAGCAAAAGACCAATCCGAGTTATTTTCCTTCCATAAGGACAGAAGATAGTGTTCTACAAAATCAGTTTAAATTACTCCGCCTTATGATAACGTTGCATTAACTCACCTTCAAGGCTATCATTTTTGACATGGACGGTGGCAAAATTCTAAGCAGTACACACTTCAAAATTCAGCATCCTTCACCCATAATCAGGCGTGCAGGTCGTCACTATACGCGCTTATACAAAGATGCGTTCGCATAGTGCATTACTGCAGCGTTCTATCTGGGCGTTGTGTGTTTGTTCACTCAGCCGTTCCACAATTTTGACTTCTAAGTCACCGAAATTGAACTGTGATATATGACGGGTTTATTACATACCATGCGATAAATAACAATAAATAGCTCGCGTATTGATTCATTTTGAAGCCGAATACATTGAAATGTGACCAAAAATCTGTAGGCACTTTGTACCGACAAGCTTCGCCCTCCTAGCGATCTGCTGCAAAAGCACGAATAACTTTAAAGCACTTGCACGAAAGTTCGCATTTCTTCGGATATGAAAACACAGCGCCGCATATTTTATTATTTTTCCCACATTAAGGGGCTTTTGAAGATTCATTCAACTTCCAGGGCTCAAAATGTGTCAGTTTTGACAAATTTTTTTTCGCTGATCGTGACATAGAAATTCATATAGGAAAAGCTCTTAAAATTAATTTCAGCGGTTTTCACGTTTGATCAAAACTTTCACTAGCTTCTTTTGAAATTTTGAATGACACTCAACTTATGATAGCACTGAACGGCGAAAATGCGCACATTCACAATTATTCAACTAGCAGCTGTTCAAAATACGTAGCAAAGCATTCCTTACTTCGAGCGCACACCACGCAAACCATAGCGGCGTAAGTGGCCGCCAACAGAAGTTTTATCACTCCTGAGAGTGAGCATTTTTCTGCCGGAAACGACTGAAAATTGCAGCAAAAAGTGTGCATCTTGGACGATGGTGACAATTAAAAAGATGGATAAACTGTACTCGTAAAGTGCCCACATGAAATCCACTAAGCCCCTCAGCAGAATCTCAAATGACAATATCTAACAGCTTCTGTGTCACGTTTCTGCATTTGCTTTCCCGAATTTCTGCTCTTTCATGAGCCAATTTTTTCATGTTCGCAATGTTCATTGTGATGTTGGAATGCGTAAAACTTTCAACGGTGCTAGTAGTATGGAGATTGGTTGGATGATTTCAATCATTTCAGCATTCACTTCGCGGCATGCGATTATTCTTAACGATCTTAAGTTTGTGCTGCTATCCTTCTTATTCTTATAAGATTCTCATTTATGCGCCAAAACTCTTCCTTACTCATGTGAACTTTTTGGGCCATATTGCCGATGCGCTGGTCACTGCTGGTCACGATGTTGTGAGTTTTCTTTTTCATTTCCTTTCTAAAATCCCGTTTACAAGGATTGTTGTAGAAAACGAATCTACTACCTTTGCTCAATCTAATGTATCAACTGCCAAAACCATTCTAAAAATTTCGAGGAGCGCCCGGTTGTCCCATTTTCACTGTTCTGAAAAACCAATAACGTTTGTTAATGTTTTGAAGCACATTTCATGCGGCCGCTTCGTGCTGCCAGCCTAACGAATTATAAGGAGGTATTGCCAGCCAAAAAAAATGCTCATAATAACAGGAATTTTCGTCGGGAATGCTGGAAAATTACTGTCCGTTAAAACTGGAAATAACTCATTCATCACTGCAGAATTGCGAATAAAATCTTCCAACGTTCGCAAAGGGTCTGATGACTAATGAATCAGCATCACACTGCACATAAATTCATTCTTCGAAAGTTTTAGAGGAAGCAATCCTTGAACTGCACTTTCCAGCGCTTGGGAGAAGTCGTTATGGCCTTGCTAAATTAAAGATGTTGGATATTACCGCTATGAATTCGATAAAATTGTTTCCAAGCGACAATTATCGAGACAGCTTTTACAAATTCTGAAATCCCATCCACGAAAGTGACTGCTCGAGCTATTCTAAATTGCAGGCAAACAGACACCGATTTCAGAAACGTTCAACTATTCTCAGCGTTGAAAGAGACAATTCTGTATTTTAAATTCAAGATGAAATCATTCCTACCACTCTTCCGTGACTATGCTTAGCGAACATCATCTCCACCTCTTCTTTGAAATTCCTGGGAATGCAAATTTCCATGAAACTTTGAGCACGATTTCCAAATATCATCAATATGTTGCACAGTGTTTCAACTTGAAATTGATGATGCTTGAGACTGAAACAGTCATTTTCAATTGGCAGCAGGGAGCTGATTTTCTCGCACTCCGAACGAAGCTTTCAGATCTCGAAATTTTTCGAGCCAAAGTGAATCCCCTACAGATTCTAAGAAAGAGTCAATCTTTATCACCACTGAAAAACCTAAAGAAGCATTATGGCTCCTGCATAACGTTCATATGCTGATGCTTTCTTGGAAGATTTTTCACAAAAATTTTGGGAATCGTTGCAATTCTCATGCTCCACGAATCGAACTTCTGTAATGATTACAACATGGTTTTTACTACGAAAAATTACTTAAGATTTCTAGAAAGGCATTATTAAACGCTTTCGAATGGTAAAATACCTGTTTCCCATTCCAGCATCATAATTGTAAGCGTAATTGCTTTGAAAATTTGGGAAGGCGCAGTGGAGGAGGTCGGTGGAGTTAAATGAGCTTTTGCAATGTCCATTAACCAGTTTCCCAATTTCCAAAAAAAGCACAATATGCAATAACACATTCATATCTGCAATCACTTCCCCAATTCAGCGCTGTCGCATCATCAATGATAAGCAGGAATAAATCTTCTTCCTTAATTCGTTTGCAACTGCAAATGGCGCTTATGCTAATCTCTTAATCAGCAAAGGTGATTGCATCTTTGCTTGCTGAGGTAATTCATTAACAAAAATTACCTTAACCTCTTCAATTAAATGGGTAGAACAGGTGTGCGAAACAGCTGCAATTCTTACACTGCTCGTTTACGATAGCATTCTTTGCTTTCGGATTTCTTGTTATTCTTTTTTTAGTTTGCTTTCAATGCGCAATCCGCGGATTCCTTTTGACTATCCTAATGACTACTCCAACTATGCAAAGTTATTTCGGCATTTTTTTCTTCATCAACACCGACAAGGCCGCTCCCGCTTATTAGCATGTCGTATGTTCACTAAAACAACCGATGAGTTGCGCCCTGGAAACGCATCGGATAGTGTTGATGAGAGTGGCACGCAATGGTTGAATAACCCAGAAAGTGCTCCAAGAATTGCGGACTAAAGCAAATCACAAGCTGGCAGTCAGCTTTCAGGAAGCGCACCTATCGGAGCAGTAAGAAGGTATTCATTCATTCAGTATTTTGTCGCCTCATCGAAATCTGAAATAGCAACAGAATGATTTAAAATGTAATTAAGGACACATATATGGTAAGGATGTCCTTCATCGCATATTCGCACCAGCGATTTCTCATCATTTTAGAACTCACTTCAAATGAAGCCTTATACATTTCATACAGAAAAAACTTTCCAATACATCTTTCGTTTTAATCGTGTGATTTTGGTGTATGTTGTAGTCTACCATGCCGTAATATAAACCGTCTTCTTCGGGGCCAACATCATCACCGTAATCAGCATCTCGCCAACTTGACCACCTTACGCTGCTATGAATTCCTCAGTAAATCGGAGCATGTGGCACTAGAGGCAACTTGTCGACCGTGAATGAATTCTAAACAGTGGATCTCGTAGCACCTTATATCTCGTCGATGATATTGCGTAGTATGGACATAGAATGTTAAAGGATAGATGCGGTTTCCCAACCGTAAAGAAATGTGCAAACGAAAAGGAACTCTTCCAAGAAAGATGTGTTCTCTCCTTTGAAAATATGGTTCATTCCAAACTTCACATGCTAAAATACAGAGAGTATCTGAAACATTAGGGAATGGTCAGCGTCGCCGCCATCGAAACGACACTATATAGCAGTAGTATGAACGAAATGAAGTGAACCCCTAATGGGTAATCTCAATATGGAAATACTCTCCCTTTTACATTAAACCGTAAATTTTCATTTTTCATAAAAATGCAAAACATTCAACTCGATCAAAGGGATGTGCAAGGGATGGATGGATTTTGGTACAAAAATTTTAATGCGTATTCACAGTTTGAAAAGTGATTTCACATTGACATATCTGCGTAGTATGAAGTGCTTTGAAATGCGTTTAGTCTGTCTCTTGCCTTTCCTTGAGTTGTCCCTCCTACGTGAATGTTCCATGCAAAGCATTCTTCTGCACTTCAAAAATTGTCGTACTTTCTCCTCGAATAACAGTTACTGTCAAATCACGCCTTCTAATTCCAAGTGTTGTAGCACACTTGTGGCAGTCATAGTGAAGCGGCGACGAGATTTAGCAACTATGCAACGCTTTGGACTTATGAATTTCCACTGTTCCGGTGGAATGATGGTATCTGATAACAGCGCAAAGGCTTTTCTTCTAACGGAACTTTAGTTGTTTGAAAGGAAAGCATTCCGCACAAACTGGATTTCAGCAACAATCGAAGAGTAAGGAAATTGAGATCGGACCTTAGCCAATGAAAACCTACTAAAATTTCGTACTGGACCGAAATTGGCTCAGTCAATGCCGTCACTACTCTCCAAACGGCTGCACATATTCATTAATTCGTTAGCTCACTTGCATTCAACAATTACGGTAGTCACTCACATACCATCATTTACCTTTCTCCCTAAATTTCATTCCCCTGGACAACAATTTCAAGACCATGCGAAAATTCGTTCATTGCTCTCACAAAACCACCAGCAGAGCTTGAAAAATGATCGGAATTTCTCGTGATTTTTTGGTTCCAATGATACGACAAGCGTTGATCAAAAATCATCGTTTACTAAGTTTCAAAATCTTGGCTATGTAATGATTCAGCGCTGGGAGTTGAAAATTCGTAGAGGATATATATGATGAATTTTAACCACAGTGTGCTCTTTGCAACCATTTCCTAAATTTATGAATGTGTTTGTGAACCACTTGTCTTGTTGTAACAGCAAAGTAACAATAGAAGAGCGCAGGCATTTTTGCCAACCTTTCATCCATGGCCTTGGATGAATGACTTGTTTTAATTCCAGGTGTTTTATATGCCTACCTACGATCGCAGCATTCGATCTAACGGCACAAAATTTGCGAGGACGATTGAATATCGATAGCCAATGAAAACCTACTAAAATTTCGTACTGGACCGAAATTGGCTCAGTCAATGCCGTCACTACTCTCCAAACGGCTGCACATATTCATTAATTCGTTAGCTCACTTGCATTCAACAATTACGGTAGTCACTCACATACCATCATTTACCTTTCTCCCTAAATTTCATTCCCCTGGACAACAATTTCAAGACCATGCGAAAATTCGTTCATTGCTCTCACAAAACCACCAGCAGAGCTTGAAAAATGATCGGAATTTCTCGTGATTTTTTGGTTCCAATGATACGACAAGCGTTGATCAAAAATCATCGTTTACTAAGTTTCAAAATCTTGGCTATGTAATGATTCAGCGCTGGGAGTTGAAAATTCGTAGAGGATATATATGATGAATTTTAACCACAGTGTGCTCTTTGCAACCATTTCCTAAATTTATGAATGTGTTTGTGAACCACTTGTCTTGTTGTAACAGCAAAGTAACAATAGAAGAGCGCAGGCATTTTTGCCAACCTTTCATCCATGGCCTTGGATGAATGACTTGTTTTAATTCCAGGTGTTTTATATGCCTACCTACGATCGCAGCATTCGATCTAACGGCACAAAATTTGCGAGGACGATTGAATATCGATGTGAGCTGGCAGTTCCCTATGAACGCGGCGAACTATTTGGTAATGTTTGGGCACACGGTATCGACGAAGCCAAAGAGGCATTTTATGTATGTGTTTTCTCTATTCCTTCTGAAAGTCCATTCCAAATTTGAACGGCGTTCTGACAAATAATTTTTTGAACATACTAACGATTAGACGAATAATAATGTTTCATCTTTAACACATTGAAAATTTGTGTTTTAGCTAAGTGACGATCTTGTGACCGTCCTGGATGAATCATCTGGAACAAGTGATCTAAGGATCAAGATTTTTGATCGGCTGTATTTTTAGTGCTCTCATTTAACGCACAATTACGGGCGTTCGCCTATGAGTAACTGAGCCTCCTTACACACTTCTTACATATGAATTATTATCGGACCGTCTGAGATGTTCCTAACGAACTTCAGTTCGGCTTGTCGGGAGCAGAATATCAATCGCTTTTATGTGCAGACTAGTGTGAACCCATTGGAAATGGTGAGCAAGTCAATGAACTATTGCCTGGAAGGCATCTCAACTAACACATTCTGCTTGCTGGCCAGGGCAACCGACTGATGAGGTTTTACTGAATACGTCTTGCCAATATTATTCGTATTAAGTCAAAATTGCGAATTACGAAAACCGCGAATCAGAAATGGCAAGCAGTAGTCTCGCGCCTTCGGCACAACCGAAAGACAGCAGGCGAACTAATGGATAACGGCCTCTCGCGCCTTCAGCGCTAGCAAAAGCAGCAGCCGAAGTTAGGATAACAGACTTTGGTATAACACACTTCCAATCACACACACACACTGCCATGGTGCTGAACCATGGCCGTCGTGCGTGCGTGGAACGCCTTGCTAACCGCTAGACAATCCCCACGATCGATGGCTTTGCTCTTGGAGCGGCCATATGTTTAAGGTCAATAGGTTTACCCCGTGTAACTTCGCATTTACGAAGTGAAGTGAGATTAAAAGTATATATTTGTGATCAACTCGTCAAGTTCTATCGTTTGATATCAAAATTGGAGACAGAAATATTTTCCCAAATTTTCCCTACACTCCTCTCAAAATCGAAAAAAAACGCCATTTTTGGGATTTTTTATCTGGTCTCTTCCTTGCCGTTCGGTGATATTCCGGAGGTCTCGCCTAGCACGTCACAATCAGAAGATTGCTCGAGTTTATACCAAATACCGGCCGAGAATGAAAACCTCTAAAATTCCAAAGATCGAGCATTCAGGATTTTTGGGGGCTTGAGTTGGCTTTCGGGTTCTGCTCCCAAATATGATCAATTGTATGTCATTTGATAGAGCCTTCAGAGCAGTGTCGAATGGGACAAATCGGAAGTCGACTGGCACGTTCATTGCTGAAAATAAATTCCTTAAGTTCGCGGGCAGAAGTAATGATACAATTCTACCGCCATTGAATTCTTATTTTAAGACTTATATTGAGGTCAGTGGGGCTACTCCTTCTTAACTTAACATAAGCCCCCCTCGCATACCTAGGACGTAGTAGTCACTTTGCGAACGAAAATCCTGAAAAAGAAGTTTCGATCCGAAAACACCCAGCAGCACTGAACCACCATAGCTCACTCTTGGGATCCACTCCATCAACCAACCCGCCATGCCGACTTACGCAAACCACGCACTCACTATGAGAGATATACTCGAGCAAATGTTTGCCTCTCTCCCATTTGCGAAGTGTTTTTCCACTCTCTTGCAGTGGAATGGAAGTTCCAAGATTTCCGTCAAATGTGAATATTCATTTTCTACGTTGTTCGATTATGAGAAGAATAAATCGAAAGTCATTCTGAATCCCAGTATACTTATAGCTTCCCTGACCTACTCATTACACATAGATAGCATAAATTAAATATTTATTATTTTTTGAAAACATAAAGAAGGCATGAAGGATGCAAATGTTCGTGATCAACTCGTAAAGCTCTATCGTTTGATACCGAAAGCATCGAAATCGACGCCAAAAATTTCCTTATTTATCATACACAAATCATGTTGCCAATCTAATCGCTTGACCAGCAAACCATTTATAATGCAGTTAGTCCGAGTTCAATTCCGCTTATCCATGATTGTGGAATTGCTTGCTTCTGATCATCACAACACGCTATTTAGTTCGCAAAGCTAACTTTTTTCTTTGAAGCATAGACTGGAGTCTTTCTTTTTTGTCAGCAGTGTCTTCCCAATAGAACGTGAAATGTCATCTTCTCAGTGATATCAAATTGAAGAGTTCGAATACGGTTGGAGAAGCACCTAACTGTGAGTCGGTTGGAAAAGCACATAATTCGCAAAATTTGATTCTTCTATGCACTTTTGCAGTGTTTCCGTCAAAGCGTATTATGGCGACGTTATTTATGAGCTATGTACGTCACTTGTCTATCCATTGGTCTTAGCCCGCGAATCATAGAATCCGGGGCCATGAAACTGAACGCTGCAATCTGCGGCACTGGAAGACTCTCACTCGTACATTTCGAAAAAATTCGTTGCGCTTGCTATGAACTTCGACACTTAAATACAGCATTAAGATATATTTATCGATTTATTTCCGAAGCATTGTGAAGTATGGCAGGGGGCAACTTTTCGCATTTCGATTGTGAGATAAACCCGAGCCTCAACCAAGCTATGCTGATTCTACCACTGAACCCAGAGTTTTTTGAAGTCTTGTCTTGTCACAACTCGTCGCCTCCGCATGTAGTTGTGAGATCGTACAGAACGGTTGGTAACTAGAAATGATTTGCAGTTGAAAACGACTTTTGCTCAGAGTTGACACAACCGCTTGGTTCTGCAAGAAAACACATTATCTAGTGTCTCGCATTGTTATTTCATACTTAGATGATAGGTTGTTTAAAGCGAATCAAAAAGCCCGACAGGACGGCCAGCAGATGCGCGGTTTTGCTTTTCGATACGACAAGGCAACCGGTCTCCAACAACGATTGATTGAACAATTTTTGAACGAAAAAAATCATTCCCTGGTTACATCTGCTGACAACAGAAAGAGTTTGATTTGTAAATTTTTACGACGTTTTTCACTTTCGCTGTCATATATAGAACGTCATGGGTTTTGATGAGTTTTGATTGGGGCCATAAGATAGTGTGAGTTATATAAGCCAAATTTCATCGCAATGAGTTACTGGTTCGTGAACTGAAGCGAACGCATAAATAACTTCACAAACGCACACATCCTTATCTGCACATGACGCTGACATAATGTGCTTTGCAGACGCAGAATTACATAATAATCGGCAGATAACTTTTCCTGACTTTGAGGAAATACTGCAGCCTGCATATGTATGGACATCTTCAACTTCATTTCGCACATTGAGAGGAATTTTGCTCCATTCGACTATGTTAAAAAAACAAAATCGTACCTTTAATGCGACCTTTCGAGCATTAACTTTTAAGGCTTGTCCTTCTGAACGTGTAATAACTGAAGTTATCACTTGCTTTCGCACATCGCAAACTTTATGTTATTTCTTCGGTTTCAGTGGCTGAGAAGACTGTCCGCGATTGAATATGGAGTATGTGAACGTAAGTGTCTCAAGCTTTATTCATTTTCATCTCACAAACAAATCTTAATGTTAATTTCATATCAGATTGAAAAACTTGAACTACTAATTTACTGTGATTTATGCTGATGGGAGTGTTGTCCTCATGCAGCCGTTCATGAGCGACTGAAATATGTCACCCCAATCACCGGGCCAATTTACTGCAAATGGACCACTGTCTTTACAAAATGTCGGCGCTGAACTTGTCCACGTTCAGCCTTCCTCGTTTTCCGTTATGTTCTTGGATTACTGCCATTATATACGGATATTCTCTTTTGCAATGAACTGTTGTTTTCTATTAACAACTATGCATTAAGTTTTGATTAGTGCGTGATATTCCAACACACCGCTCACATGGTTTCCTCACGTTGCTGCAGCTCTGTGCGGAATTTTTTCCAGTTCGCGAACACAAGATCCACTATTCGAGCATCTTTCACACAGATGAGGAAGCCCGTCGAGCATTCGCGCAAGAACGGGGGATTTTTTGAGCGCGGGAATCCTGCGATAAAGAGTAGATAAATGATCCTCACGCATATCGCAAGGATGAGCAGGGGTTGTTAAAATGGTGAGCTAAGAACGCTTAGCATAGCTCGAACCTTCTTCAGCTGAAACTTTTCATAATACAATGAGCGAGTTTTTCTCAATTCTGTGAGGGTTGTTTCTGGGATTAGTGGGACTGTTTTCTTTTCTTTTTTTTTCAACTGCTCATCCGATGATCTTTCTTGGAGTTTTTTTTTTCAAATTCAAAGACGGGAACTCTCTTTGGCACCAGAATTTTGTGGCTCCATAAAAAACAGAAAATCACCTCAACGAAACACAACAATTTCGTTTCAGAACAGCTCAATGATAACAACTTGCTGAGCCGTTTACGGAATGAACACTTTGACGTTGTTATCAATGAAGGAACAGCTCTTTGCGGTTACGCGTTAAGTCTGAAAATTGGTGTGAAGAAACAAGTCTCTGCCCTGCCCACATTTCTCGTTGAAAAATTCATCGAGCCCTTCGCAGTCGACGTTAACCCCAGCCATATCCCTGGTAAGAAGACGCTGATAACTTCGAGCATTACTAGTTTCGTTAACAAACTCTCAAGTACACCGGCAAGTCTCAAGCGTTGTCTACTTATCTCTTCTTTTTGAAGCACCCTTCAACCCTATACAGCAGGAAGTTGAGGTGATGAAAGGCGGCGAAAGAAATCTCGTCGCAATATGTCTGCATGTGATCAGTTCCGCTGGTTTCACCATTCCCTGTTAGTCCTTTGCATATTATCCCCCATAAAAGTTGCTAGTGAAATTTGCCACCCAATCTTCTAAGTTTTACTTAGGTAGTAACGCAAGAAGTGCTATGGCATTTTCGTTTTGTGATTTAAAAAACTCGCTGGCAAACTGAGCTTGAAATATCAAGCACACATCGATCCAAGTCTCGTTGCCATGCCTATCCACTTGACTGTTGATCACTTCACGTAGGTCGTTAAAACGACTTCAGCTGAAAAACGTTTCCCTGAATTCAACATCATGGAATTGTCCGATTTTTTGTGTTCATACACCACCTTACAGAAACATTCAACAATCTTTCTGTCTGCTTTCTACACTGCGTACCTGATTCAGCAGGTATTAGACAACAAAGTTAACACAACATACTATAGCAACCGGAGATGCGCGATCGTAGCAAAATTTTAGGATCTAGAATTTCTTTCGTTACATCACCACTTGATGTTACTGGTGATCGCATGAGAAATTTATAAGCTAAGCAAACATTCGTAGACTTTTGTGAATAGAGCGATGCAACAGCAAGATAAAGTTTTCCTCATTGCACTTGAGCGACGTGTACCTTTGATATTACATGCGGTAATTATTTTTGCAGTTGATTTGCATGCATCACTGAGTGAACATCCATAAGCCTTAAGCAGCTAATAAATAAACGTTCGTTTTTTCCCCAAAAATTTCACTTGAAGGTTGTGAAAAACAAGTAGCATGATTTTTCTTGCCGATTCCGTTCCGCGAAAAATTTTTCCCATCACTATTGAATATTTTCTCCATTTATTTATTTGCTTCTTGACATGCGAACGGTTTCAGTAGCCCTTTCAAGAAGCACGGATTTGATGGGCTTTTGGGAACGAGTATATAACGTCATCGGCTTTATCATTATCAACAGTTTTGCCGAGACAGTAACGATGCCGACCACTGTGCAACTCCTTAGAAAATATTTCGGTCCCAGTATCGACCGTGCTTATGCTTTGGTTCGTGCATTGGTCATTCCGTTCGGTAAATCCTTCATGCATGTACACATCGTGCAAATGAAATGAATACTTGTGACTCCTAAATAGGAAAGTGTTGTCACGGAATTCTCGTTTCAGTGTATAAATCGAGAGCGCTGCGGACACACACAGTTCTGAAATCACGCGTGCAATCTAGCCGTTCGAAATTAAAGCACATAAGCTTATTAGACTCTCGAACAATGTGGGTAGAAGTAGGCTGGGTCAGAAATGCTTCAGCTCGGGAGTCATCGAGGTGTTTAAGCATTACTGGTCAAAGACGCTGAGCCTCAGCGAGATGGACAATGCACTGAGGAATTACTCGCTCCCGGTCGCACAGAATAAGAAACTGCCACAACGCCGAAAACGACTGCTGTCAAGATTCTGGCCACATCTAAGATATTAAAGCAATAAGAAGCGGTTTTCGCCGTATTTCAATGTATTCCGATGCAATTATTTAGACATTGAAAATGAAAGAATTCATCTCATCTTTAAACCTTTCACAACGGCGAATGAACTGACGTCTTCTACCGTTCACTACTATTCACATCAGAAAACACTACTTATCGTTAATTGTCATACTGCACATCTTGCATTGGGAAATTTTCTCTCTTGGTTTACTGTAACGCAATATAGACTGCAGTATTTCCACTATAAATTTTTAAACATATAGTGTTTAACATCGAACGTTTGAAATTTCGAGGGATTTTATAATCTGGCCATATGGATAGCTGTTTTGGGTACGCGGAAAAATAAATTCTTGGCGGCCTGTAAAGGTTGTGTTCGCAAGCGAAATCAGGGTCGGAAGAGGTCCTCGGGAAGCGATCCTTTCCGGTCAAATGGTACAACCTATTTATCTACTGAATTGCTACCACCTTCACGTGAATTTAGGATGTTGCGGCACAATCAACGTTTTTATTCGTGAACGCGAATGAATTTTTCGAATTTCCTCGGCCTATCAATCGTAAACTCGTCTACGCTAGTGACATCGATGTCGATAAACCACAACCACTGAATGAGGTTGTATTCCTCCACATGTCACATTTCCGCTTATTTATCTTTCTTGTGCGTTTTGCAAAGAGATTTCAGTTGTGTTGAGGAGATAATTTATCAAACTCGAATTCCGTTTTCCTTATTAGTAGGCGTATTAAATAAGTTGGCAGTGAAGTCCTAAAAGTCACAAAATTGGACATTTGATCTGACTTGTGGAAAGCTTCTCCTTTGGTCAGAAACCTGTGTTTTTTGGAACGTGATGCACAAAAAACTTAATTGTAGGTTGTTTTTCTTTTTTTTTAGTGAAATACCATCCTGNCTGGTGGAGCGTTTGGGCTGTACTTCGTAGGTAGGCTTTTCATCTGCCATCACCGCTTGTTCTTACTGTCTGCATCAGGAATGTAAATATTCATAACCACGTATTCCTTCCTCCACTGATCGCTTTATCGTCGACATACGTTGATTGTCTTCCCTTTAGAAAGATATGGGAGAAAACTTGTCGCTGATACGTCCAACCACAATTTCGTAGCTAAAAGCATCGTTCAGAGTCGCATTTCAAAGGATTTCCTCAACACGCTCCTGCTGTTCCGCAGTTTCTTGGAAGGAAAAACACAAACAGAATCGCTTCAAAACAACTGTAAAACTCAACAAAGACTGTGATAAGTTTGCGCTTTTCCAATTCTGCCCACCAAATCAACCGATTCGATAATGTGGATATGAATAACAAAAGATGCACAAAGGGGCATTTATTTTAACTGAACTCACTGCTCGCACGAAACTCCAACATTCCATTTCAGGCTGTTTCGCCATCCGAGCACTACGGTATGTGTACTGTCCGGTTGCAAATGCACGCGAGTGTTTGTTTTAATTCACATGCCCACGAATCTTCTCAAGGAAGATGCATATCCAACATGAAAGCTGAAGCGTGTTCTGCAGATTCTACCCGCTTTCACCCACCTTCTCTAGCTTCAGCGACCTCCCCCCTTTACTCCTCCCCGCACCTCCCGGAGCAACACAGGAACGGACACATAGAAATATCGGCATACCGGCTTGGAGACATAAGTTCAGTGTGACGTGTTTCATAAACGCAAACTTCAAAAAGCACACGAAAATATGTAAATTTCGTGAGAAGGACGAGAGACTTCAAAAAATGGTATGGATAAGACTTGCCTACCCACACGACATTAGTCATACGATCTCTTTTTGGTCAGTGGAACGTTTTCGGTGGTAATTTTCGTTGATAGCATTGAAGATGTGTAGCTATTCAGGAATTTCGGAATTTGATGGACTCTGCAAAGGACGGCGTTGTGCTCGTCTCGATGGGTTCAATTGCAACGAGCAGTCGAATGCCGATGAGAATCAAAAACGCTTTTGTGAACTCTTTCAGAACTTTCCCCAACGTTAATTTCTATCTCAAAACCCTTTCCTTCATTAAGAGCTTTTTGACTGAACTTCCAGTGCGCCGAGCTTTGGCCGTTTCAACTTATTCACCTCTATATCATTCCAGTAAAAGCCCCTTGAAGACTAAGTTATTGTAATTTTGCCCTTTTGGTGCTGTTATTAAAGTGAGTGAAAAGAGACGTACATTGCTTGCATAAGTTCATCATCAATCCGGCGTTGATCGAACATGCTTCCTCGTGCCTCCTTAGCTGAATAAACCGTTTCAGCTCAAATGATTAGATAATCCTTATTACTAGGACCTTCTTGATGAGGACCTAGGTTACGCCAACAGAGAATAACTGCTGATTTAACATTTGCCTCATTCCATTCTCCACCATTCTATCTCTCCTGATTCGTTGCTGTCTCATAAGTGCAACTAATTCAACCAAGTGATTCTGTAGGAATTCTCTTACAGCATGTACTAACTAATAGTGTTTAACACAGAAAGGGTATCGAGTGACTGCGCATGGGTGGCAGTAAAGCAAGACGAACTCTGAAGGTTGCAGGGGAGGGGAGGAACGGCGGTGATTAGGAAAGGAGATGAAAGGATTTGGAGAGAAAAAAGTAACGTACATCAACAGACTGAACTGTTTGACCACTGATAGGAACTGGGAACCAGTGTCGGCGAAGTGCATTGCTGATGGGTTCCACGAGCCTCGTTAAATAAATGAAACGACCATCAGAAATCAGGATGTGGCACATAACCGTAACTGCTCCATTACGTAATGATGTCTGACTGGTCTGTTTTCTTTCCGATACAAATTTCAGGTGACTTTTATTTGGAAATACGAAGAAGAAGATGATTTAGGATGTGACTCACAAAACATTATCAATAAGAAATGGGTCCCACAAAGGGATCTCCTTGGTGAGTGTAATTCAAGTGATGCCTTCTTCTTGTGTTCACATCACTACATTCATCGCAATAGACATTCGTTAGTTCCGGTTGTATCATCGGTATATGTTTTATGATGATAACGGGAGCCCAATCATCGAAATCCCTGGAAAACTCTCCATCAGCGGCTCCGAATTTTGCCCGTAAATCCGTTCAATGGATTCTATAGCACCACAATAAAACTATCATTTTGAGAACCATTCTCACTGATCGTTTTTTTTTTGGAAATTTGTCACGCGGAACCAATGTGTCCGTCCGATTACTTGGCACAACCACTGGCTCCGAGCAGTTATTCGAGTACAAGCCGCGTTTCGATCCAGTTTACGCGGTAACTCGAAGACGATACTCTTCGAGCTTTTGGTGCAAAAATTCATCCAGCTGGTGTCACCACGGAATTCAGCCATTGGCGCAAAGATATGTAAAGACGATTCTTGATATTGGTTTCATTTCTAAAGGCAAACATTCATTTGCATGATTTTCTTTACATTATGAATTATGAATCACAACATCGGTGTTGACTACTGTTTTGGGATTGTTTCAGCTCATGTAAACATGCGCGCATTTCTAACTCATGGTGGTATCAGTAGTATGGCGGAGAGTGTACGAGCGGGAGTGCCCACTATCTCCATCCCGCTCTTTTTCGATCACAGGCAGAACGCGAAGAAGATGGAAAAGCATCATATGACGATTGTCATTGAAAAAGACAATATCACCACTACGAGCATTTCATGGGCTCTCAGGAATGTTCTTTACGATCAGAGGTAGCCTACTTACTTCCCATTCAAATATTCTGTTAATGAAGTCGAAATAGCAGAACGCCTTGGATCGAATGCATCCGGTCCGTAATCTCCGAATGCCTATAACACTTACGAACTTTGTTTAAAGTAGGATCATAAGATGAGCGTTGGGTCCAACAAAGAAATGCGTTACAGCTACAATTTTCGGTTTTGCACCTAATCGTTGTTTTAAGACGATGTGCTGCGCTTAAATATTTGGCGCTTGCATGCTCATATTGCTTCCGACTGATAACTACAGCCAATAGACCCAGTTTCGGCTTTATCGACCGAGCTTCGGTTGTGACTTTTCTGATTTTTTGCCGCTGAAACAGATAGTATGTGACCAACATTTTTGGGATGCATGCGGTTTGAACTGAATTTCCATTGGAGTGGTCCCGCTACCAATTATGCTCTTTTCACCAGGGGATGATTTCTCCTTGAAGTGGCGGAATTTCACCTTTGTGGCGGAAGTGTTGGGATTTCAAAGGGCTGCTTTTGTGCGAAATTTCTTCTCTTCATTTGTGTGAACGGCAGATACCATAGAGACCTTCTGGTACGAAAAAAAATCACAATCGGGAGAGCCGAGAAAGAATGCAACTTACCTCTCATGCCAGAAACGAACTACTGACTGACAAATCAGCACACTACATGATTTGTCGTAGAGTGTGGACTCCTCAAAATAAACGTCGTTTTGCTTCGAAAAATATTTGTAAGGAACATCACCGTCACATCTATAACGTCAATCACTGTGGGCTAGTGCACTTTTCTAGACGTGAAAGAGATACCGTGGAAGAAAAAACAACAAAAAAAAACAGAAAAACAAGTTGAAAGACTAGTAGCCCAGCTGCGGAACAAACTACTAAGCTCAAAGAGTAAAATCATCAAACTTTAAGCAATGGGAGCGCCTGAACTATAATGCATTATAAACGAAGCAAAAGAGGTTTTATCAATTAACGTAAATGTGGGAACCGTGTTGCAATGTGCAATAAAATGCATCGGCAAAGACAGCGTGCAAAGGACTAATTTTTGCTTCAGACATTTCAAACCGTCTTTGCCATCTGAAAACCAATGTTGTATTTACTCATTTTGACAGCCCAACTTCCTTTAAAGTAAGCTTCTTTCCTCACTCTCCGTTCCCTTGTAGCCCAGCTGCGGAACAAACTACTAAGCTCAAAGAGTAAAATCATCAAACTTTAAGCAATGGGAGCGCCTGAACTATAATGCATTATAAACGAAGCAAAAGAGGTTTTATCAATTAACGTAAATGTGGGAACCGTGTTGCAATGTGCAATAAAATGCATCGGCAAAGACAGCGTGCAAAGGACTAATTTTTGCTTCAGACATTTCAAACCGTCTTTGCCATCTGAAAACCAATGTTGTATTTACTCATTTTGACAGCCCAACTTCCTTTAAAGTAAGCTTCTTTCCTCACTCTCCGTTCCCTGATGAGCGGTCCCTCTTACCTGAATGTTCCCCCCAAAACATTCTTCTGCACATTATACACTTGTCTTGATCTCTTGTCGTATAGGAATCATTTTCAAATCATCCTTTCTGATTCGGATATTGGAGCACAGTTGTGCAGGTGATGGTGAATAGAAGAAGAGATTTGGCACTCACGCAACTTCTTAGACTCTCTAAGACTGCAACAGCTAAGGAGCACACCTGGATACAACCACTGAAAAGGCACCTGGCTTGCAACCACGAAAAACGGAAATGTCAAATCTGAAATTCCGTTAGCAAAACCGATCGATACTTGGGTGTTAGGTCGAAATTTGAACGGTCTGTCACCATCTTTCTTCAGTAACATCCCTGACATCATTTCTGTCCTTTCCATCGAAAGATTTAAAAGGTGAATTGTTCCAAAAACATCCCATTTCAAGAAATCCGATTTTTGCTAGTAGTCTTGTTTATTGTCCGCCTTTGGTGCAGTGTTTTGGTCTGATTCTGCGGTCCACTGATTGATCCATTGTAATAGTGGAAATTCTGCGTTTTTGGATTGTGCATTCTCAAAATTTCTGAGGTTTTCGGTTCATGATTGTACTTGTTCATATTCCTGTAATGATGAAGTGTGTACCGCAATTCGTATTTGCATGAACCAAAATGCCTGCAGTTAGTGCATTCTCTAGTACTTGGCACTTGCAAAGCGAAACCCCTCCAAAGAGGAGGAGATTTAGAGCCACAAACTGTGTCAAGTAATCGGTTGCAGCTTTTTTTGTCGAAAGCTTCATTATGTTCGTTTATTTCGACGGTGGACTGCGGTGCAGAATATGAATTGACTTCGAGCGAAAACATAGTACAGTTGTGTATTAAACCACTGCCATAACTGCACTAAAATATCTTAACTCAGCGAGGTTATAGCATTTAATAACTCAAAATTCAACGGGACAGTTCAGTGCATGCGATTCTAGAGTATGAACTCATACGACGCTTGGAATTTTTTTGAAGAAGTGCACATAGTCATTACAACCAAAAGTCAAGAATTGTCTTTGAGCTGGAAATTTTCTGTCTATACTAGAGGGTTTCTGTGTTTTCGAAGAGGTCACATCAAAACATTTGGTGGCTTTTTTCAGTTTTGTCTTTGCTACACGCCGTCTTGCCAGTTTTGTGAACGATTCGCCGGCCACAGCCGAACAACGAGTGGTGAGGAGCGTTGAGTTTGTGGCCCTCCTAGGAGAGGTGAACCGCCTCGACCTGATAGGACGAACCATTCCACTCGTCTACTTTTATCATGTTGATTGTTTATTTTTCATTATTTTATTCATACTCATCATTTCAGTCTAATGCTACATTCTCAAAACCAGACTGAGGCTAGGACTAACCGGACGATGAATTTGAGAGTACAATTATCACCACTGACAGAATCGAAGATAGCTGGAAAAGGCAGATGGAGCACAGCCGGTTCATATTTTGGTCAGTGTGATAGCACTCCTTTAATTCAATGAACAAATAACAAGATAGAAGTTCTTTCTTTTAACAATTTTTTCATAAGCTGCGATCTAACTCAAGACTGCTGCGCATCTCATCAGTACTGCTAGGCCCCTAGACAGGCTTCCGCGATCGCCATGGATATTTGGGCTACGCTACCTTCGCACCAATGATGAAGTGCGCAGGAACTCTGTGAAGCGGGAGGAGACATTACAAGCATTTAGTTACGCTGAAGCTGGAAATAGAGCTAAATCCCTGCGTCTTCAAATTTTTTTTCCTCGTTCAAAAAGTTTTTTCCATGTTCCACCCGCGATTTGGACGCGTGCCCGGCCACCTCCCCATCCTTCCACCTGCCGCCGACTTGTTTGGCGAAAACGTCGTTCACGCGGCATTGCTGTCGTGAAAATTTGCGTAGCTGAGTATTTTCATCCGGGTGCAATACGTAGCATATACGCTAGGTATTGAGCGTTAAAAAATTCAGACATTTGGACAAGTGGCATTTAAGCAACGAGAAATACTAGTAAGAACATTTACACAGTGGGACGAAATGCGAGAAGAGACGATGCGCAAATATCTGACAGCAGAAGACAGCGAATACGAACGTCCTAGCATTATGCTACATACTCAAGATAGCGTGATGCAGTATAGTTTGCATTCGTTACCCAAATTCCGCGCAAGTCGATTCGCAATAGAATGCAGAAAGTATTTTGTCCCCGAATTTGTACAACTTGCCGGTTTTGTTGAATTTGTTGTTAAGCGTTGCCCCAATGATGTGGGAGTAGCCCTATGGCAGTCAATTAGAGTTGTGCGATTGCAGAAAGCGCTTACTGTGGTTTCTTCAGCTCTGTCTCGCCCTTGCTGAAATTTGGCCCTAACACAAACGTCCTGTTCCTTCAGGTACTTGTTACGCTCTTCTGCAAAACATTAAGGTTATGTTGCCTGGATGTGCATATTTGTGCATTTTTCTTAGCAGTTCCAGCTCGAGAACCAATAAAGTGACAGTGAAATCTGGCGAGGATAATCTGCTTTATACAGTAACTACAAACAACAGACAGAAAAATAACCACAAACTATGTGTTTGAGATTTGGTTTATAAATCCACGAATTCGATCTGTTCCGCGGTCGACTCGTTGCGGCCCATGAATGCAGAAGAATGCATTTATGGGCCGCACTGAGTCGGCTAAGGATTCACGCATAAAGTTGGTTCCATATATTAATGTGTTATTTCTGGCAGTATTTGCAGTTAGTGGTGTCTTCTGCGATGGACTGGACAAACGCATAAAGTGCCGGTCATTCTGGTGTGCTTCCCCAGTTACCTCTATTTCATACCTTATTACTGCTTTCATTATGTAAAAAAGAAAACTACTCTGGAAGAGTTGTTCTGGTCGATTTCTTTGAAATCATCACAGCAAGCGCTGACGACCTGTAAATGATTACCGAGGAGGACAAATACCTCTCAGCTAAGCAGTCAGTAGTTTCATGTCACTTCTTCGTTTCCAACTTCTCTGGCTACACCAAGTCGTATTCAAGAACTTTCTCATTATAAGTGTCACTGGTTGATTTTAAGGATGCGCTACAAATCACCCTTTAACTATTATTTTCCGGCTCACTATTTTGATGCACCTTTAAGGTGCGAACTCCGCAAGAAAAACATTTGTAATAGATTAAAGTATTTGGGAAACAACTTCGATATTCAGACAACTTTGACACCTGCAGCCGTAAATGCGCTACTTACAACAATCCAACTTCAACCGGCAAATTCACAGTGCACCGTTAGAAATGAGCTGCCACGTGCGCAGTCATGCCGTCGTACCGATCGCAATGCATTTGCACTCATACCAAATATGTTGCAGTACTGTAAAAATTCATTCTGGTGTGCTTCCCCAGTTACCTCTATTTCATACCTTATTACTGCTTTCATTATGTAAAAAAGAAAACTACTCTGGAAGAGTTGTTCTGGTCGATTTCTTTGAAATCATCACAGCAAGCGCTGACGACCTGTAAATGATTACCGAGGAGGACAAATACCTCTCAGCTAAGCAGTCAGTAGTTTCATGTCACTTCTTCGTTTCCAACTTCTCTGGCTACACCAAGTCGTATTCAAGAACTTTCTCATTATAAGTGTCACTGGTTGATTTTAAGGATGCGCTACAAATCACCCTTTAACTATTATTTTCCGGCTCACTATTTTGATGCACCTTTAAGGTGCGAACTCCGCAAGAAAAACATTTGTAATAGATTAAAGTATTTGGGAAACAACTTCGATATTCAGACAACTTTGACACCTGCAGCCGTAAATGCGCTACTTACAACAATCCAACTTCAACCGGCAAATTCACAGTGCACCGTTAGAAATGAGCTGCCACGTGCGCAGTCATGCCGTCGTACCGATCGCAATGCATTTGCACTCATACCAAATATGTTGCAGTACTGTAAAAAATCTAAGGATGCATGTATAGTTTTTTGGGGAGTTACATGTAAATCGTGTCGTTATGGACTGTAATTGTTTCTGAAAAGCACTTTATTACCTTTTTATAAATCCAAAACTGGTGGTCGTTGTGACGCTTCGCTTGCTTCAAACTTGAACGCTGGGGTCGTCGCGTTTGAAATGAACGAGTCTACGTTTTCCAAGCTCAGTTTAAAAAAACTTCAGCAGAAGTTCCGAAATGATTCATGCTCATCTTCGTTCTAATTTCTGTGCGTCAAAGCACTGGCTGTCCTCAATTTCTATTCCCTTTTCTTGCAATGGAAGCGCAATTCAACCCTGCGAAGTTCTTTAAAATTTTTGAAGTACCTACGGTTTTCTGGGCTCGTATCTTGAAAAATCACGCAATGATGATTCCCATACACTGCTTATATTTCCTACCAATGCGCCATTTCAGTCCAAGGGGACAGGTTTGCTTGGTCGTTTCATTTAATGATCCAAATAAACTCTGGTTTGACCGACGGTTTCTCAATCGAGAACTTTGAAAAAATCAGGTCTTTTAAAACCGCAGACATGCAAAAAACAGACGGGGATGGCAGTATTTAACCAAGTGCGACAAATTACAACTAGTTTTTTTCCCGTTAGTTTTCCTGTTTCCAGCGTTATGGATGCGCCGTCTCAATTCTGCTAGAAATGAATAACCCTCAAGCTTGAGTCGAAGCTTCAAATGGTCCTCAGAAAGGTTCGAATTATACCACATCCCACTCGCCACGACAGTTTTACGAAGTGCTTCAGGTACACACAAGTGTTTGAGATGCAACAGGCGTAAAATAGTGAATGTGAGCACGACATACACCATCGAACATCTGAAAGCAGGACGTGCTGCTGAACATAAAGAGCTGGCAGAAGCACTCAGCTCTCAGAAATGTCCGGTAAGGTTGCGTGAATAGCTAACAAACGTTTCAAGGGGCGGAAATTCGCTTAAGGTAGGATTGCGCAGCATGAAACGCTCTACAAAAGTCTGAAAAGCTAAGTGCTACTGAATGTGCTTTTAAGCTTCTTCTGTTGTCATGAGTTCCGCGAGCATTCAGCTGTGCTGAATCCGTGAATCCCTTTTACCACATCCCACTCGCCACGACAGTTTTACGAAGTGCTTCAGGTACACACAAGTGTTTGAGATGCAACAGGCGTAAAATAGTGAATGTGAGCACGACATACACCATCGAACATCTGAAAGCAGGACGTGCTGCTGAACATAAAGAGCTGGCAGAAGCACTCAGCTCTCAGAAATGTCCGGTAAGGTTGCGTGAATAGCTAACAAACGTTTCAAGGGGCGGAAATTCGCTTAAGGTAGGATTGCGCAGCATGAAACGCTCTACAAAAGTCTGAAAAGCTAAGTGCTACTGAATGTGCTTTTAAGCTTCTTCTGTTGTCATGAGTTCCGCGAGCATTCAGCTGTGCTGAATCCGTGAATCCCTTGCTGTTGTGGTGAACGACCAGCTGCGACTACCCTCTCGCGCCATGAACGACGACGATGCGACTGCTCTCTCGCGTGATGTTGCGGTAACGACTGCGCAGCGACTCCTCTTGCATGCATTGAACTCAGTGATATTTGTTCTTCTCTACAATGTCATACTACGCTCTTGCTGTCCTTGCATGGCTGCGTGTTTTCAAACCCATTTGACATTGTGCGCACCATACTCTGTTGTTTGATGGTTTCCCGTGTTGCCAGATTTTGAAGCGTTCAGACTAAACTTCAACTCTCAGCTGGTCTCTTCATTACGCGACATCGACGCGACACCTACGTAAATTCTCGAGCAGACCTTGATTTTGCTTTTTTTTAGAGATGCGGGACCAGCAATTAACGATAGTCTTTTCACATTGCACCTGCACTCATATCCTGTACGGTGCAAGGTCGTACAAACGCTGAAGCCTTAACTGCAGCTTTCTACCATCTTCAAAAAAAAAAAAAAATCAACAAGTATGTTGTTCTCACTTCCAGCTCTACATGTACCTGAAATATACTGTACTTTTTCGGTCTGGGATTAGTGGCGTTATTGCGTTGTTCTCAACTACCGAATTGTGGCGTTGACTCCCCAAAGGATTCCTCTACCACAGCGCATCATATGGGTGAACTGTTTTTTTGAAAATATCGAGCTAAATTTTGCTTTTCACATCCTCAATAATGCTAGCAAGTGTTAAGTGTACAGGGTTACTCCATGTTCAGTTCAAATCCTACAGCAAAAACTACACCTCCTATATTTTCTATAGTTTTAGAGCAGCCGTTTAATTTGCATTCCACTGCACTTAATTTGCATAATTTCCATTGAAGCACTCCTTAACGCGAGCAAACTAACCAGCCAAAAAGCTCAGGTGTACAATGTTCGTGAAATTTCTTGAAGTAGCTTGCGATCTTTCCAGTCCGAGTCCTCGGCATTCTGCGCTGATAATTTTCACACTTTGCATATATTAAATGCCTCCCCTTTACATCTGTCCAACTGAAGAGAAATACAGTTTTTTGGTTGTTCAGTTGTAGATGTCAAATAAATTGTGCCTTAAACGCTTTAGCAGCGTCTGTCGACTAACAAAATACTGTTAAAAATCACTGGAAATGCAAGGTGGTCCACACACAAGGAGACAAGAGCTGAAGATGTTGAAAGGAGTTCTCTCTTCTCTCCTTCCTTCAACGAAGGAACTTGATTCCCACCTGCATTTGCTCGCATATCTGATGAAATTGCTGTAGGTGAAGAATGTAGTGTTCGTGGTGTTTTTTATTTCATCCTTTGCAGGATTTTTGCTCAAATTTGTTCTTTCCAGTGGGGATATCCACTCGTAATAATATGCCGTTTGTTGGAAACCTGGTGACGGTTTCAGCACCAATGCATGGTTACGTAGCAAGGATTTCGATATATGTGGCCACGTGATGACCAGCCGCAATATTGCGGCGAGGACTACGTGACCACACAACTCTTTGATCACATTTCGACATACATGCTCACGTCGCTACTGCTACATAAGCTGATCTTTTCGAGTCTTTAGAGCAGCTAGTGGCCTCAATCGCTTGAATAAAAGTCTCTCCTTAGCTTTTCTGTCAGTCTCACTGCACTCCACGACGCAACACCGCTTTTGACGTGAGCACCGTTGACTACTTCGGGCGCGGCTGTGGAATTGAACTGTATTGACTCGATCGTTTTGAGTGAGAGGGAGAGGATTGCTGATGGTTTATTTAACTCATTCTTCGAAGAACTGCTTCACTTACAACCACATTGATCTTGGCGTTTTGTGCAGTTTTGCGTACTGTAAGCTGTCCTCTTTTGAAAAGTTCGCTGTAAAATTTCATCACGAATTTAATTTCTGTTACCGTAAAAAATAGTAATATGGAAGAGTCGGTAGCAAGGCGAGGGTAGGTAGGTACCCACTGACGCAGCAAGATAGCAGCATGCAGGCTGTACTGGCTTGTGTTCTAGGCAAGGTTATTTCGCCGTGTAGTCCCGATATATTTCAGCTTTTGCTTCGCACGGATAAAGCGTTTCCCACTGTTTTTCCGTTTTCATTTTCTGATTGTGTATTGAGATAAACAGTTCGCCATAAAACCATGAATATTATATCGGCTTTCAACCAAAACAATTTCCTTGCTGTGCCTTCCGTCTGAAAAAAAAAACCTTTTAAAGCTCCATCAACCGCAATTTCCTCATCATTTTACAGAAAGTTCAGCGAGCATCTAACCTGAAATAAGGAAAAAGTACAAGAAGACCAGAGATTGATCTGCGGAAAATGAAAAGATCGTCTTTGCCGCATTACTCATTACTTCTGCAAACGATGAAAAACCTTTATATTCCACCAGATAATTATAAGTTTTCCTATCTTTAACAACAAATTTTCAAAATAAGTAGACCATGAAAAGTTGTATGGAGGGCTGTGGAGGGTGAGCAAGAGGAGGGAAGATAAGGAGGGATGGAAGGGACTCCCGATCCGCTTCTCACTGAAATTTATCCACCTATAATTACTTAGTGTTAGACGCTGTTGGATACATTCACGTTCAAAAAAGTCCTCGGTGAGAAGCAGTGCATATGAGGTCAAAAACAAATCGCTTTCGCGGTCGAAACAGTTTCACCAACTCAAAAAAGTGATGCTTTTGACTGGCTGAAGTGCTCACCTCTTAACTGCTTTCTCGATAACGCGAGTATTTTGGTGATCAGCATCAGTCCCACTCGTCCACCTTATTTTCCCATCATTATTTGTCTTTATACAGCGACCATCGCAATTAGTTAAAGACTGAACGTTGTCCCGAAGCAGTTATTGAAATTGCATTTGTTGTTTCCTTCGAAAGACATTACGGTTTCTTCAACTTCTTAATATTTTTTCTTCTATGTGCAAAAAAATTCCTCTTATTGCTGAAATGGTGAAAAAAATCTTGAGTTTCCCGAATATGGAACATCTTTGTTCTTTATTATCTTCATGAATCTAGGTATCTTTAATGGGAAACTGGTTCGGGCAGCGTGTGCAAAAAGAGGTAATTGGAATCAGGAAGGAACAAGAGAGCTTTTTCAACAAAAGGTCGTCATCCGAAGTTGGTGAACCAAGTGGACCAAGAAAAAAATCTCTCTTTACTTCCTGCTATTAATTCAATCAGAATTCGCTTTAGATGACAGTAAAAATTCCATTCGCTCTAAACAACTGTGGTTTGTGAGTCTTTTTCGTCATTACCTTCAGAAGAGTGGAAAAAGTTTTTGCGTCCTGCAGCAACAACGTTTCAAGTTCAAAGATAACTAGCAGAGGTCTCCAGGTGATTCATTTCTTCTTTGCGTTTCAAGTTGTCATTAAAAATGCATTTTGCACCTGAACGGTTTAAATAACTCGTTTGTTGGAGACGCAAGGCTTGAAGAAAACGAACCGCTATTCTGAGGGAATACGCTTCTTCTGATAAAACGATGGTCAAAACTGTTCGACCATTTTCAACCACTAAATATTAACTGGAGCGTCGTACACGATGAGCATAACGCTCATTGATCCACGTGGTGCGGCCACTAAGTTATTGGTTTTACACAAATCAGACTGATTTTGAGGTTTCAATCTGATAACAGTGGACATGATGCTCGGTTAAACCAAACGCATTTCTTTTGCGCCACATTTTCTGTCATAATCATCCTTTCAGCAGTTTTTTAGGTTAAATTCGACGCTTTCCTCCTCCAAAATTCTCACATTCCGTTTTGAGCGGGTAATGGAGTCACATGAGCAAGGAAAAAGTTTCGTTAGTAGCGATCCTATGTCGCCTTCCGATGGCGTACATTTATCACTTTCTCAAGGTGGATGCATGATGCATTTTGTAGATGGCGACTTCGCTGTGTTACATGTCTTTTTTCTCAGCAATATGTGCTGAACGAAAAACACCGAAATCGAAATTTCTTACAATCAGGATAAAATTCACCGGCTGTTCTCACTGTGATACAACAAGTTATGATCCATTAAATACAACTTCGGAAATTCGAAGGTTGTGCTGTAACCCACGATGTCTCTGGCATAACGGTTTATTTATGAAGAAAAATAGAGCAATCATATGGAATGGAATGTTTAAACGAGCACCTAAATGAGATATGACGACCTGTGCTGTCCACCAAACCGCATAATCATTTGCACAACAGACCCGATGAGTCTGCACCCATATGAACACTGCCAGCTCGTAATTGGTTTGTGAGCAGATGTGACTTCGTATCGATAAAATGAAAGTAAACAGCAAAGAACAGCCGCCTATACTTTCAAGGAGACACAGCTCTGTTTCTAAAAGGATTAGAGCAGCGATACTAACGAAGCTGTCAGAAGATGGTTCCCTCTGCTGGCAAAGATCACTATGCTAGCAAGGATTGGTCACTGCAGAACGCCCCATTGTGTATACTACATCTGGTAATTTGTAACTCCTGTATCAGCGAACATTTAAACATTTCAAGCTGTCGGGCGCCTATGATGTCTCCTTCCTTCAAGACTATCAAAGCGCCCTAACCAATCCGTCTTATATTCTCTCCGCGAGGACAGAAGACAATGTTTTATAAAATTAGTGTAAATAAACGCGAATTATAGTAACGCTACGTTAGCTCACCTTTAAAGCCATCATTTTTGACAAGGACGTCTTTTCCATGGCAGCATTCTAAGCGGTACACAATTCAACGTTTAGCGTCGTGCACCCAGAACAGGTGTGCACATCGTTATTAGACGCGCTTATGCAAACCTACTGCCACCTGGCGCATTATTGCAACATTGCATCTGGGAATTGTATGTTCATTCACCCAGCCACCCCACAATTTCGACTTCTAAATTACAGAAAATGATGTGCGATATCACTTGATCACTTGATAGGCCGGATTGTCGAATGATGAGGCACCGAAGGAGGATTTTGCAGCGGGATGTGCGATATATGATGGTTTTAGTGCATACCATACGATAAGCAACCTTAAATAGCTCACGTAGTGATTCATTTTGAAGACGAATACATTCAAATATCAATTAAAACCTGTATGCATCTTATTGCATTTTGTACTGACAAGCTTCGACTAAATAGTGATCTGCCGCGAAAGCACGAATTACTTTAGTGTATTTGCATGAAAGTTCGCATTTCTCCAGATATGAAAACACAATGCCGCATATTTTATCACTTTTTTCGAGATTAAGAGGCTTTCGAAAATTCAGCCAAATTCCAAGGCGCAAGATACGCCAATTTTTGAAGATGTTTTTTCGTTGATTGTTACAGAGAAATTCAGCCAGGAAAAGCTGTTAAAATTACTTTTGCAGGTTCTCACTTCTGCAGTGTCCACTCAAAACCTTGAGTAGTCTTTTTTTTTAGAAATTTTGGATGGCAGTCAGCTTACGACAACAATGACGGGTGTTAATGCTCCCATTCACGATACTCAGCTAGCAACTATTCGAAATATGGAGCAAAGCATTCTTTGCTTCGAGCAAACATCATGGAGCACATAGCCGTCAAAAGAAGTGTTATCACCTCTGACAGTAAGCACTTTTCTGCCGGAAACGACTAAAAATTTCGGAAAAAAGTGTGCACCATGAGCGATGATGGCGATTAAAAAAATGGACAAATTGCACTCTTAAAGTGTCCACATGAAATTCGATAAGGCAGTAAGCAGAATCTCTAACCTGAGAGCTTTTGTGGTACACCTCTGCATTTGTTTTCCCGAACTTGTGCCCTTTTATGCGCCAATTTCTTCGTGTTGGTAACGTTCATTGTGATGTTGTAATACGCAAACGTTTCAACGATGTAAGTAAGTATTATGCAGATTCGCTGAACGATTTCAATCATTTCAGCATTCAGTTTGCGGCATGCGACTGTTCATAACGGTCCTGATTTTGTGCTGCTCTACTTCCTATTCTTATAAGATTTTCATTTATGCGCCAAAACTCTTCCTAAGTCATGTAAATTTTTTGGGCCATATTGCCGATGCGCTGGTCACTGCTGGTCACGATGTTGTGAGTTTTGTTTTTCATTTCCCTACTAAAATGCTGTTCACAAAGAATGTTGCTGAATGGAAGCAACTGGCTTTTGCTCAATCTCATATACAACAGCAAAAGTCACTCCAACAATTTCGATGAATGTCTAGTTGTCCGTTGTTTTTTGTTTAAAAACCATTAACGTTTGTTCATGTTTTGAAGCATATTTCATACGGGTGCCTCGTGATGCTAACATGATGAATTATGAGGAGATATTGCTAGCAAAAAATGCTCCTAGTCATAGGTAGTTTCGTTCTGAACGCTGGAAAATGACCCGCCTGCGAAAAATGAAGATAACTCGTTCAACATTGGAGAATTAAGAATAAAACCTTCTAACGGCTCACAAAAGGTCTATTGACCGCGGAGCGTGTGCGGCTCAGACTAAACGTAGTCTTGTCGCGAAGAGTAATCCTAAATCCATCAACATCAAGATCTTTTCCGTGGACTGCAGTGAAATGCGAAATGATGTGATGATGCTCAACACTCATGATCTTCACAGCAGGTTAAATGAAGTCACACGAAATGTGTTCCATCTTCATTTTGGTCAAAAGCCAGTGTACGACATGTGGCACTAAAGGCAACTTGTCGGTCGTGAATGAATTCTAAACAGTGGATCTCGTGGCACCTTATATCTTGTCGATGATATTGCTTAGTATGGACATAGAATGTTAAAGGATAGATGCGGTTTCCCAACCGTGAAGAAATGTGCAAACGAAAAGGGAGATGTGCTCTCTCCTTTGAAAAACATTTGTGGCCGTCAAAGTGAGGCGACAAAGAGATTTAGCAAATATATAACGCTTTGAGTTATGAGTTTTCACTGTTGTGGTGGAAAGATGGTATCTGATAACAGCCCAAAGGCTTTTGCTCCAACGGAACTTTAGTTGTTTGAAAGGAAAGCATTCGGCAAAAAGTGGATTTCGGGTACAATCGAAGAATAAGGAAGTTGAGATCGGACCTCAGCCAATGAAAACCTACTAAAATTTCGTACTGGACCGAAATTGGCTCAGTCAATGCCGTCACTACTCTCCAAACGGCTGCACATATTCATTAATTCGTTAGCTCACTTGCATTCAACAATTACGGTAGTCACTCACATACCATCATTTACCTTTCTCCCTAAATTTCATTCCCCTGGACAACAATTTCAAGACCATGCGAAAATTCGTTCATTGCTCTCACAAAACCACCAGCAGAGCTTGAAAAATGATCGGAATTTCTCGTGATTTTTTGGTTCCAATGATACGACAAGCGTTGATCAAAAATCATCGTTTACTAAGTTTCAAAATCTTGGCTATGTAATGATTCAGCGCTGGGAGTTGAAAATTCGTAGAGGATATATATGATGAATTTTAACCACAGTGTGCTCTTTGCAACCATTTCCTAAATTTATGAATGTGTTTGTGAACCACTTGTCTTGTTGTAACAGCAAAGTAACAATAGAAGAGCGCAGGCATTTTTGCCAACCTTTCATCCATGGCCTTGGATGAATGACTTGTTTTAATTCCAGGTGTTTTATATGCCTACCTACGATCGCAGCATTCGATCTAACGGCACAAAATTTGCGAGGACGATTGAATATCGATAGCCAATGAAAACCTACTAAAATTTCGTACTGGACCGAAATTGGCTCAGTCAATGCCGTCACTACTCTCCAAACGGCTGCACATATTCATTAATTCGTTAGCTCACTTGCATTCAACAATTACGGTAGTCACTCACATACCATCATTTACCTTTCTCCCTAAATTTCATTCCCCTGGACAACAATTTCAAGACCATGCGAAAATTCGTTCATTGCTCTCACAAAACCACCAGCAGAGCTTGAAAAATGATCGGAATTTCTCGTGATTTTTTGGTTCCAATGATACGACAAGCGTTGATCAAAAATCATCGTTTACTAAGTTTCAAAATCTTGGCTATGTAATGATTCAGCGCTGGGAGTTGAAAATTCGTAGAGGATATATATGATGAATTTTAACCACAGTGTGCTCTTTGCAACCATTTCCTAAATTTATGAATGTGTTTGTGAACCACTTGTCTTGTTGTAACAGCAAAGTAACAATAGAAGAGCGCAGGCATTTTTGCCAACCTTTCATCCATGGCCTTGGATGAATGACTTGTTTTAATTCCAGGTGTTTTATATGCCTACCTACGATCGCAGCATTCGATCTAACGGCACAAAATTTGCGAGGACGATTGAATATCGATGTGAGCTGGCAGTTCCCTATGAACGCGGTGAACTATTTGGTAATGTTTGGGCACACGGTATCGGCGAAGCCAGAGAGGCATTTTATGTATGTGTTTTCGCTATTCCTTCTGGAAGTCTATCAAAAAAAAAAAAAAAAATTAAACGGTGTTTGGATCAAATATTAGAATGAAATCATTTCTATCGTAGCAATAACTAATTTTAATGCTGGCTTCTAGTGTGCTTAGGGTGACAATGTCGCATGCATTTTCACTCACTTCCACGCTTGACCAGCAAGCCATTTATGATGCTGTCAATCCGAGTTGAATTCTGTTTATCTATAATTGTGGAATTGCTTGCTTCTGATCATGATAACGTGTCATTTAGTTTGCGAGGCGAACTTATTTTTCTTTTTACGCATAGACGAGGCTTTTTCTTTTCTGTTAGCAGTGTTCTCCCAACAGAAGGTGAAATGTCATTTTCTCAGTGGTATCAAATTGAAGATTTTGAATACGGTTGGTGGCGCACATAACTTCGAGCTGCAATACTTGATTTTTTAATGCAGTTTTGCAAGGTTTTCTTCCGAAGCGCATGATGGTGATGATGTTTCTGTGCGTATGTACGCCAGTTGTCCATCCACTGGTTTTAGCTCACGAATCATAAGATCCAGAACCATGAAATTTAATAATACAATCTGCGACACTGGAAGACCCTCAGTCGTACATTTCGGCAAAACTTGGCGAGCTGGTTATGAGCTTTTACACTTAAATATAGCCTTAAGATATATTTATCGATTTATTTCGAAAGCATTGTGAAGTGTGGCAGGGGGCAAGTTTCCGCATTCCGATCGTGAGATAAACCAAGCCTCAACCAATCTATCCTGATTCCACCACTGAACCCAGAGTTTTTCGAAGTCTCACCTTATCACAACTCGTCACCCTCGCACACAGCTGAGGAATCCTACACAGTGATTGGTGACTCGAAATGTTTTGCTACTGACGAAGTACCATCGAAAGCGGCGCTCAGAGGTAACACAACTGCATATGCAAGAGAACACGCCGTCTAGTGTCTCGCATTGTTTTTTCATACTTAGATGATAGGTTGATTAAAGCGAATCAAAAAGCCCGACAGGACGGCCAGCAGATGCGCGGTTTTGCTTTTCGATACGACAAGGCAACCGGTCTCCAACAACGATTGATTGAACAATTTTTGAACGAAAAAAATCATTCCCTGGTTACATCTGCTGACAACAGAGAGAGTTTGATTTGTAAATTTTTACGACGTTTTTCACTTTCGCTGTCATATATAGAACGTCATGTGTTTTGATGAGTTTTGATTGGGGCCTTAAGATAGTGTGAGTTATATAAGCCAAATTTCATCGCAATGAGTTACTGGTTCGCGAACTGAAGCTAACGCATAAATAACTTCACAAACGCACACATCCTTGTCGGCACATGACGCTGACATAATGTGCTTTGCGCACGCAGAATTACGTAATAACACGAAATGGCAGATAGCTCTTCCACGCTTTGAAAACATAATGCATCCTGCACATTTATGGGCATCGTCATCTTCGTTTCACGCCTTCAAAGCAGTTTTGTTCTATTCGAGTGTGTTCTTTCGAAACATAAAAGCTAATGCTGGAAGAATAATCCAAAAGCATACTTTTGAGGCAACCTCTCGAGCAACAATTTTTAAGCTTGTTCTTCTGTAGGTGCAATAAGTGGAGTTATCATTTCTTTTTGCATTTCACAAACTTTATGTTGTTTCTTCGGTTTCAGTGGCTGAGAAGGCTATCTGCGGTTGAAGATGGAGCATGCGAACGTAAGTGTCCTAAGCCTTATTCTTTTCCATCTCAGAAAAAAATGTTAACATCAGTTTTGTATGAGACTGAAGAACTTGAACTACTAGCTTACTGGCATTTGTGCTGATGGGAGTGTTGTCGTGATGCAGCCTTTTATGGGCAACTGAAATACGTCATTTACGGTGGGGCTGCTCACTCCGATCACCGAGCCACTTCACTGCATGTGGGCCACTGTGTTTACAAAATGCCGACGTTGAACTCGTCAAGGTTCAGCTTTTCTCGTTTTTCGTTATGTGTATGGAATGAGGCCATTATGTACGCATATTCTTTTTTGCAATGAACTACAGTTTTTCTATTAATAGCCATATGTCACGTTTCCGTTAGTGTATAACGTTCGAACACACTGCTCACATAGCCTCCCTATGTTGCTGCAGCTATGCGGAGAACACAAAATCCACTATTCGAGCGTTCTTCATAGAGACGAGGAAGCCCGTCGGATGTCTCGCAAGAACGGGGGATTTTTTGAGCGCGGGAATCCTGCGATAAAGAGTGGATAAATGATCCTCACGCATATCCCAAGGATGAGCAGGGGTTGTTAAGATGGTGAGCTAAGAACGCTTAGCATATCTCGAACCTTCTTCGGCTGAAACTTCTCATAATACAATGAGCGAGTTTTTCTCACCTCTGTGAGGGTTGTTTCTGGGATTAGTGGGACTGTTTTCTTTTCTTTTTTTTTTCAACTGCTCATCCGATGATCTTTCGGGGAGTTTTTTTTTTTTTTTTAATTGGAAGACAGAAACTTTCCTCGGCGTCAGAATTTCGTGCTCCAGAAAAACCTAAAATTCACCTCAATGAAAGGCAAAAATTTCATTTCAGATCAGCTCAACGATAACAACTTACTGAACCGTTTACGGAATGAGAACTTCGACGTTGCCATCAATGAGGCAACTGCTCTCTGCGGCTACGCGTTAACCCTCAAGATTGGTGTAAAGAATCAAGTTTCTGCCTTGCCCGTATATCTCATCGAAAAATTCATCGAGCCGTTTGCACTCGACGTTAACCCGAGCCATATCCCTGGTAAGATGCTGATAACTTCAAGCGTTTCTAGTTTCAACTCTCAACTGCACCGACAAGTCCTATGCGTCGTCCACCTATCTCTTCTTTTTGAAATACCCTTCAACCATGAGTCGCAGAAACTCGAGGTGATGATAGGCGGTAAATATAACCTCGTCATACTTTTTTATTGCCATCTGCAGATAATGCACAGAATGTTGAAATTGGAAGCGACAAGCAACTCTCTGGTCGTTTGTTAAGTAGAATTCGCCAAAAGGAAGTGAGCTTAAACATACCAAAACATATTCGGCCTGTAGTGATGATATAAAAATGATTCTACTGCATGATGCTTTGATTAATACAACGTTCTATAATAATAGACGAGACAAGATCGTCGCGAAATTTTAGCGTTCAGAAAATATCTTCCGCTTGATCATCATGTAGCCAACAGGTAAACTTTAACTGACTGGTTTGCTTCCCTGCGGTTGAACAGTCGAAGATGCCACTGTGGTAATGTTTATGCACAAATAAGCACGGATACAGATGAGGTTTGCAACACAACAGCTTTGCAATACAGTTTCGTCGTTTGAATGGCACAATGTGATAATCAGGATTTCACCCCACGTAACTTTGTCATGCAAAGAAGGGGTTTTATTGCCTTATCGCGTGAGTCTCGAAATTTGCGTGAGAACTTTGGCTCTCTTCGTTTAGCTCTCCATTCGCTATAGATGAATATCAGATTGTTCGAATTTGATAAAGGAAAATTCGAAATATTAAGTCTTAAACAGCCCTGATCGCGGGCTCGTCCACTTGTGCCCCTTTTTGGGTCGGCCACCGTTTCGGTTCTAAGTTTAATAGCTTGGTATTGCGGGCTCCCTACCCGTCGGAACTCAAACTTGGGTGATTAGACGGGTATTCGAGTAAACAATGAAGGGATATACGACACAACAGTTAAACGTGATATAGTGAATCACTGGGACCTCAAGCAAAAATAGCAAAAGCTAATATCTGGAGTAGAGATATTGTAGGTCTCGTGGAATTTCCTAACACAAATCGTACGAACATCTTTACAAGACGATCAACTGAACATGAGCTAAGAGCTAAGTGAACAATTCGTTCGAAATGTGTAAGAAGCTGAACCGAATGCTTGGTAACTGCCGGGCATTGGGTGAGTCGAATGAGCGACTTAAGCTTGCGAGAGGCATGAACGGTTGAAGGCGTTATGAGCTGCGGACCTGGCGCTATTCATGGTTGCTCGCTGCTAATGTAGCATCTAGCGATAGTCACTGTGTCCGTCATGATCTTATGCAAATCACGATGCCCTGTTTGAGTGACGTTTCCTGTTCGCCAGCTGCATCGACATCGTAAATAGACGTAACGCTTTCGGGAAAATTCGCGACACACCACCTGCTGTCGCGGTGATCCCATTAAATGAACTTTTGTTGTTTTCCCAAAAAAGGTTCACTTGGAAGTTGTGAACAACAGATATAATAATTCTTCTTGCTGCCTTCGTTTCGTGAAAATTCTTCCCATCACTATTGGACATTTTCTTCATTTATTTATTTGCTTCTTGACATGTAAACGGTTTCAGTAGCCCTTTCAAGAAGCACGGATTTGATGGGCTTTTGGGAACGAGTATATAACGTCATCGGCTTTATCATCATCAACAGTTTTGCCGAGACAGTAACGATGCCGACCACTGTGCAACTCCTTAGAAAAAATTTCGGTCCCAGTATCGACCGTGCTTATGCTTTGGTTCGTGCATTGTTCATTCCGTTCGGTAAATCCTTCATGCATGTACACGTCGTGCAAATGAAATGAATATTTGTGACTCCTAAATAGGAAAGTGTTGTTACGGAATTCTCGTTTGAGCGCTTTAGTCGAGAGCGCTGCGGACGCTCGCAGTTCTCAGACAACACGGGCAATCTAGCTGTTCGAAATTAAAACACACAAGCCTACTTGACTCTCGGGCAGTATAGTTAGGAATGGACCATGTCAGGAATGCTTCAGCATGTGAGTCATCAAGCTCTTCAGACGTCACTGATCTAGGTCGGGGAATCCAGGCCACTTTTCTCGGACAATAATAAATGGTTTTCGGTGTATCCCAACGTACTTCGAGGCAATTATATACACATAAAAAATGAAAGAATTCATCTCATTTTGAACCGCTCACGACGGTCGATGAACTGACGTCTTCTACACTTCGCGGCTATTCACATCAGAAAATTCCACTCAAGGTTAACTGTCATATTGCACAACTTGCATTCAGAAATTTTCTCTCGTGATTTACTGTAACGCAATTTTTCCGGGCGGATTGTACAACCTATTTAGCTACTGAACTGCTCCTATCCTCACCTGAATTTAGGATGTTGCGGCGCAATCAACCTTTCTATTCGCTAACACGAATGGATTTATCGAGTTTCCTCGACCGATCAATGGTAAACTCGTCTACGTTGGTGACATCGGTGTCGGTAAACCACAACCACTGAATGAGGTTGTATTCTTCCACATGTCAGATTTCCGTTTATTTGTCTTTCCTGTGCTTTTTGCAAAAGACTGCGATTGCACTGAGAAGGTAATTTGTCAAATTCCAGTTTCGTTATCCTTGTCATGAACAAAACCAAATTGCGGGTCGTATGTACACCACAGAAAAAAAAGAACAACAAGATCGCTGGTTTATTAGAAAAAAGAATAACGGGGCTGAGTGTCACGATGTACGTAGAATAAAACTTACAAGCAATACAGGCCTTTCACAATACCAGCAATATTGAAGTAGCAAATAGTTAACGACAATTACAAGAATTCGGTGACAGGCTGTGCTTCGTGAACAATATAATCTATGGCCACTATAAGGCTGCTTTACAAATGAAGATCCTGTAACAGTTATAGCAGGGTTTGACATAGGAATTTCAATGCAAGTGTTATCACAAGGAACGAGGTGTCGGACCAGGATATCTGAAGAAGAATAAATCACCACTGCCTAACGCGTGCGAGTTCATAGATTTTTAGTGCGAATTGTTTTCTTGTTCCGTTGATATTTCCTTTCTCATGCTCTCCAACTTATCTGTTGGATTCGTAAATGCTCGAGATTTTTAGCAGTGAGTGATATATGATTGTGCTTGATAAGCACACTGGCCTGATTCGAAGAGGGCTCGTTCACTTGCGCTCCTTCTTTTTTCAACCCATGTGTACCAACCCTCTGGCTGGTTCGTCTCAAGCTTGTTCACGAGGCTGGGGGGACACTTCTCACCTCTGCGATCGTCTGGCGCCTCAAACTTGGATTTATTAAAACTCTTAAACAACTAAGAGATGAATACAAGAACATCATAAAACATGACCTGAGATGGCTAAGGCAGCTCTGTTGATGCATCAACAAACAAGGTGCGAACATATAGCAAAAAGATTGCTAAGCGTCAGTACTGGTGACAACCAACGATGACAAACAAGTTGAAAAGAGAAATTTAAAAATAAGCCAATAAAGATGAAATGATCTTGACAAACGTAACAGCGCTGCGCCTCCACACGAACCGTAACGCCACTTTATTGAAACGATATAGTCGCTACGCCAAGAAGTGAAATCTGTCAATTTCATCAGTAGTCACGTTGAGACGCGTTAATAACTCCCTAGCATGTCCTCGCGACAATCCTTCTTAATAGACGTATTCAACAGAGTGGCAGGGAGTACCAAAAGTCACGAAAGTGAACGTTTGATCTGACTTGTGGAAAGCTTCTCCTTTGGTCAGAAACCTGTGTTTTTTGGAACGTGATGCACAAGAAACCTAATTGTAGGTTGTTTTTTTTAGTAAAATATCATCTTGTCGCTCATATCTTCTCCTTCTTCCCGGTAATTTGCGTAATGTTTCCCACCAAAACCTCCATTGAACTATCAGGATATGCACATCTTCCCATAATCTGCAGTTCTGGACAATGAGTGCCTTTCACTTAGAAATACGTTAAGTAGCTTTGTTTCATGTATACTGTACCTCTAGGGCGATGAAACTTATCTGGTGGAGCGTTTCGACTGTAATTCGTGGGAAGTCTTCTCATCTGCCATCACCGCCTGTTCTTAGTGTCTGCATCAGCAGTGTAAATATTCATAACCACGCATTTTTAGTTTCGCAGTTTGTTCGCAGGAAAAACGCAGGAGATCACGTATCCCTTTAAAGCAGCTGTAAAGCTCGACAAAGGTTGTGACCATCATGCACTTTCGCAATCCTGCCCATCACATGAACCGATTTCATAATGTGGCAACGAATAATAAAAGATGCACAAGGGGGCATTTATTTCAACTGAACTCACTGCTCGCACGAAACTCCAACATTCCATTTCAGGCTGCTTTGCTATCCGACCGCTATGGAATGCGTGCTGTCCGGTTGCAAAAGCACGCAAGTGTTTGTCTTAATTTACATGCCCACGATTCTTTTCAAGGAGGATGCCTATCCAACCTGAAAGTTGTAACACATTCTGCAGATCTTATCCGATTTGACCCACCAAACTTTGCGCTTTATCTTCAGCTGCCTCCACTTGGAGCTGCAGGAATGGACTTACAGAAACATACGGTCATACAGGTGTGAACACGCAACTTCAGTATGATCTGTTGTGTAAATGAAAGTTTCAAAGCTTATGAAAGTATGTCAAGTTCATAAGAACGAAGAGATACCTCAAAAAACTGGCAAGGATAACATGCATAGCAATGAGGCGTACGCGCTACGATCTCTGTTTGTTCAGTGGAAGGTTTTCCATGGTACTTTTCTTTTAGAGCATTGCAGATGTCTGGATATTCAGGAATTTCGCAATTTGATGGACTCTGCGAAGGACGGCGTTGTGCTCGTCTCGATGGGTTCAATTGCAAAGAGCAGCCGAATGCCGATGAGCATCAAGAACGCTTTTGTGGACTCTTTCCGAACCTTCCCTAACGTTAGCTTCTCGTTTAAATCCGCCTCCTTCTTCAAGAGCTACTAATTGCAACTTCCAATGCGCCGAGCTTTTGACCATTTCAATTTATTCACCTTTATAACATCTCTGAAAGAATTCTGAAGAATAAGTTATTGTAATTTTACCCTCTGGGAGCAATGATTGAAGTGAGTGAAAAGAGACGTACATTGCTTGCATAAGTTCATCATCAATCCGGCGTTGATTGAACATGCTTCCTCGTGCCTCCTTAGCTGAATAAACCGTTTCAGCTCAAATGGTTACATAATCCTTATTACTAGGACGTTCTTGTTGAGGATTTCATCTAGGTTTCGCTAACTGAAAACAACTGCTCCTCTAACTTCTGTCTCACTCCATTCTGCACCACACTGTCTGTCCTGATTCGTTGGTGCCTCATAAGTGGAACTAAATCAACCAAATGATTCTGTAGAAATTCTCTTACAGCATGAGGTAAGTACTAGTGTTTAAGAGAGAAAGAATATCGAGTGATTGCGCACGGGTGACAGTAAAGCAAGACGAACGCTGAAGGTTGCGGGGGAGGGGAGGTGAGGTGGAGAGGGGAAGAAAGGATTTGGGAGGAAAGAAGTAACTGAAATCAATACAATGAACTGTTTGAGCATTGATAGGAACTGAGAAGCAATGTCGGCGAAGTGCACTGTTGATTGGTTCCACGAGTCTCGATAACCAAATGAAAAGGACCATCGGAAATCACCGTACCTGTTGCATTACCCAATGATGTTTAATTGATCTCTTTTACTTCGATTGCCATTTCCCACATAGCGACGCGATCCATAAAACGACCCATTTCAGATAACTTTTATTTGGAAATACGAAGAAGAAGACGATTTAGGATGTGACTCACAAAACATCATCAAGAAGAAATGGGTCCCACAAAGGGATCTCCTTGGTGAGTGTAATTCAAGTGATGCCTTCTTTTTGTGCTCACATCACTAGATCCATCGCAAGAAACAATCGTTAGTTCCGGTCATATCATCCACATATGTTTTGTGATGATGGCAGGAGCTCACATCATCGAAATCTCTTCGAAATTCATCATCAGCTGCTCCGAATTTGGCCTACAAATTTGTTCATAGTATTCTACAGCACCGCAACTGAATTATCATTACAAGATTCATTTTCTCTGATCAGAAAGTAATCGTTTCAGCGATCTAAAAATTTATATCAATCGAGTCTAAGCTGACTCGTAAGGTTTCGGGCACTTAAAACATTTATACGATCATGCTGGAGACATTTCGATAGGTGCCACCAGCAGCACTGGCAAACTGTTTGCCGAGCTCAATGCTTTGCAAAGGACCATTCTTCGCCACCTACTGCAACTCAACTTCCGGGCAGAGACGTCGCAAACAGCTTCATGAACTGCCTGGCCAGATAGCGGAAGGAAAGCTGAGGCTTTGCGACTGTTTGTTGGAAAGTACAAAAGAGAAATGTTTCTTATGCTGGCTGGCCCTCTAATTGGACACAAAAGATGAAGTTTTTTTGGAAATTTACCACGCAGAACCAATGTGTCCGTCCGATTACTTGGCACAACCGATGGCTCAAAACAGATGTTCGAGTACAAGTTCACACTTCGATCCAAATTAAGCAATAACTCGAGAGCGATGCTGTTCGAGTTTTTGGTGCATAAACTGGTGAATTGGGGGCACCACGGAATTCAACCATCGGCGCAGGGATATGTAAAGACGATGCTTCGTGTTCGTTTTACTTCCAAGCAAAAACGTTTACTTGCATGACTTTCCCAACGTTATGAATTATGGGTCATGATAATACTGTTCACTAAGTTTTGGCATCGTTTCAGCTCATGCAAACATGCGCGCATTTCTGTCTCATAGCGGTGTCAATAGTATGTCGGAGAGTATACGAGCAGGAGTGCCCATAATCTCCATCCCGCTTTTCTTCGATCAAAGGCAAAATGCGAAGAAGATGGAAAAGCATCATGTGACGATTGTCATTGAAAATGACAATATCACCACTACGAGCATTTCATGGGCTCTCAGGAATGTTCTTTATGATAAGAGGTTGCCTACTCACTTCCTATTCAAATCTTCTGTTAATGAAGTCGAAATAGCAGAACACCTTGGATCGAATGCATCCGGTCCGTAATCTGCGAATGATCGAATGCATCCGGTCCGTAATCTGCGAATGCCTATAACACTTACGAATTTTGTTTAAAGTAGGTTCATAACATGAGCGTTAGGTCCAACAAAGAAATGTGTTGCCGCGACAATTTTCCGTTTTGGACCTAATCGTTGCTTTAAGATGATGTGCTGCGGTTAAATAATTGGCGCTTGCATGCTCATATTGCTTCCGACTGATAACTACAGCCAATAGACCCAGTTTCGGCTTTATCGACCGAACTTCGGTTGTGACTTTTCTGATTTTTTGCCGCTGAAACAGATACTATGTGGCCAACATTTTTGGGATGCATGCGGTTTGAACTGAATTTCCATTGGAGTGGTCCCGCTACCAATTATGCCCTTTTCATCAAGGGATGATTTTTCAATGAAATGCGGAATTTCTGGTTGTGTGGCAGAATTTCTTCAGTTCATTTGTATAGACGGCATTTGCTTTAGAGACCTCTTGGTAAAAAAAAAGACCACTAGTTTCGAGAGCGGAGACTGATTGCTTATGATAGCTGATGGAAGAAAAAAACTACTGACTGACAAAAAGCCGCACTCCCTAGAGTGGGAACTGCGCAGAATAATCGTCGTTTCGCTTCGAAGAATATTCAGAAAAAACACCGTCAAATTTTGTATCTCAGTGATCCTGGGTTGGTTCACTTTTCCAACCATGAAACTGACACCAAAAATATAAAAAAAAAAACAGAAAAAAAGCTGAGAGACTAGTATGCACAGTTGTGGAAGAAACTACAGGGCTCGAAATTTCATTCATCATTATATGCTCTAAGAAAACTGACCAAACTTTCAGCAATGCAAGCAGCTGAGCTATAATGCGATCAGCATAAACGAAGTAAAGGAGGTTTTATCAAGCAATATAAATGTGTAAACCGTGTTTCAGTGTAGAATAAAATAAATCAACAAAGAGAGCTCACCATCACTCTTTTGGGACAGTTCAGTGCGATTCCAATGGGTCGGCTCAATGCAGTTTATTCTAAAGTATGTAATCATAGGGCGCTCGACATTCTCAAAAAGTGCACACAGTCATTGAAATTGAAAATCTAGAATTGTGTTTCAGCTGGAAATTTTCTCTCCATACTAGCGGGTTTCTGTGTTTTCATCAAAACACTTGGTGGTTTTTTCAGCTTCGTTTTTGCTGCACGCCGTCTTGCCAGTTTTTTGAACGATTCGCCAGCCACAGCCGAACAACGAGTGGTGAGGAGCGTTGAGATTGCGGCACTTCTAGGAAGGGTGAACCGCCTCGACCTCGCAGGACGAACCCTTTCACTCGTCTACTTTTATCATGTTGATTGTTTATTCCTCATTATTTTGTTTATGCTCATCCTTTCAGTCTGACACTACATTCTCAAAGCCCAGATTTATGCTGAGACTAAGCAGGATGGTGAATCTGAGAGTGCAACTCTCACCACTAACCGAACCAAAGACAGGTGGAAAAAGGGGAGGACGGTAGCGGGATCTAAACTTGATCAGCGTAATAGCCCCCTTTAATCCACTGAACAAGTTAGCAGGGCAGAAGTTCTTTCTTCAATAATTTCCTCAAAAACTGCAACCCAATTCAAGGCTCTAGACAGACTTCCGCGATCGCCATGGATATTTGGGCTGCACTATCTTAACACTAATGACGAAATCCGCAAGAACTCTAGGAAGCGGGTGGAGACATTACAAGCGTTAAGTTACGCCGAGCCTAAAAGTCGAGCTTAATCCCTACATTTTCAAAGTTCCGTTCATAACCAGAAAGTTTTTCCATGCTCCACGGACGTGTGGTTTGGATATGTACCTCCGCCATCCCTCCATCCTTGCATCCGCCGCAGACTTGCATGGAAAAAACATCCTTCAGGCGGCATTTCCGTCGTGAAAATCTGCGTGGCTGAGCACTTTCGTTGGGATGCAATCCATAGCATACGCGGCTATATTTTGAGCTTTAGAAAATTCAGACATTTTCTAGACAGACTTCCGCGATCGCCATGGATATTTGGGCTGCACTATCTTAACACTAATGACGAAATCCGCAAGAACTCTAGGAAGCGGGTGGAGACATTACAAGCGTTAAGTTACGCCGAGCCTAAAAGTCGAGCTTAATCCCTACATTTTCAAAGTTCCGTTCATAACCAGAAAGTTTTTCCATGCTCCACGGACGTGTGGTTTGGATATGTACCTCCGCCATCCCTCCATCCTTGCATCCGCCGCAGACTTGCATGGAAAAAACATCCTTCAGGCGGCATTTCCGTCGTGAAAATCTGCGTGGCTGAGCACTTTCGTTGGGATGCAATCCATAGCATACGCGGCTATATTTTGAGCTTTAGAAAATTCAGACATTCGGCCAAGTGGCATTTGAGCAACGGCTGGATATAAGAAATGGAAATTCCATGAAGAGTATTTACACAGTGGGACGAAATGCAAGAAGAGCGCATATTGTCTTTTCTTCCGCCCGATCTCGCACTTGCTTCAAATTTGACTGTTACACAAACATCCGTTCTTTCAGATACTTGTTATGCTCCTCGGCAAAACATTACGTTTTTGTTCCTTGAATGTGCGTGTTGATTCATCTTTCTGTCCTTCTGGTAGTTTCAGCTTGAGAGCCAATAGAGTGACGGCTAAATCTGCAGAGTAGAATCTGCTCTATACAGTAACTACAAATAACAGACACTAAGATAACCATGAGTTTGGTGTTTGAGATTTGAATTATAAATCGACGAATTCGATCTGTTCCGCACTGGAATCAGTGCGGTCCATAAATGCATTTTTTGGCTGAGGATTCACACATAAAGTTGGTTCCATATATTAATGCGTTATTTCCGGCAGTATTTGCAGTTAGGGGTGTCTTCTGCGATGGACTGGAAAAACGCATAAAGTGCCGGTCATTCTGGTGTGCTTCCCCAGTTACCTCTATTTCACACCTTATTACTGCTTTCATTATGTTAAAAAAAAAAAAAACTATTCTGGAAGAGTTGTTCTGGTCGATTTCTTTAAAATCGTCACAGCAAGCGCTGACGACTTGTAAATGATTACCGAGGAGGAAAAATACCTCTCAGCTAAGCAGTCAGTAGTTCGTATCAGCTCTTCGGTTCCAACTTCTCTCGTTACAGCAAGCCGTATCCAAGAACTTGCTCATTATAAGTGTCACTTTTTGATTTCAAGGAAGAGGTACGGCTCTTTCTTTCCTCATTATTTCCCAGCCCACTTTTTTGATGCACCTATGTGGCACGATATTCGCAACAAAAACATAATAGTTTGGAGTATTTGGGAAACAACTTCGACATTCATACAGCTGCGGCACCTGACTACTGTGCAGAAGCGCTACTCACAGCTTCAGCCTGCAAATTTCCAGCGCACCATTAGAAGTGAACTACTACCTGCTCGCAGTCTTGCCGTCGTACCGAGACATGTGATGCTTTTCGCGATATATTTGTACTCATACCAAGTACGTTGCAGTACCAGAAAAACCTAAGGAGACGTGTACAGTTTCTGTGGGAAACTGCATGTATATCGTATCGTTATCGACTCTACTTGTATTTTAAGCGTACGTTATTTCCTTTTATAAGTCCAGAACAAGTGGACATCATTTTACTTGCCTGCTTTCAAACTTGAACGCTGAGGGTCGAAGCGTTCCCAAACGTTGCTTGAAATGAACGAGTCTAGATTTTCCAAGCTCAGTTTTCAAAAACGTCAGCAGACGTCCCGAACTGATCCATGCTCATCTTCCTTCTAATTTCTGTACGCCAAAGCACTGGCTGTCCTTAACTGAGGGGAAATTCAACTCTGCGAAGTTCTTAAATATGTTTGGAACAATCAGTTTTCGGGTTCATATCGCCAGCTATCACGCAATGGTGATTTCATACACTGCTTATATTTCCTATAAATGCTTGACTTCAGTTCGTGGAGGACAGGTTTTCTCGATCATTTCATTTTATGGTAGAATTAAACTCTTGTTTAATGACGATCTCTCAATCGAGAACTTTGAAAAAACCAAGTCTTTTAAAACAGCAGACACGCAAAAAACAGACGGGGATGGCTGTATTTAACCAAGTGCGACAAATTACGACTAGCTTTTTTTTCGTTAAGTTTCCTGTTTCCAGCGTTATGGAGGCGCCGTTCCAATTCTGCTGGAAATGAGTAACCCTCAAGCTTGAGTTCGAAGCTTCAAATGGTCCTCAGAAGGTTTCGAATCGTACCACATCCCACTCGCCACGACAGTTTTACGAAGTGCTTCAGGTACACACAAGTGTTTGAGATGCAACAGGCGTAAAATAGTGAATGTGAGCACGACATACACCATCGAACATCTGAAAGCAGGACGTGCTGCTGAACATAAAGAGCTGGCAGAAGCACTCAGCTCTCAGAAATGTCCGGTAAGGTTGCGTGAATAGCTAACAAACGTTTCAAGGGGCGGAAATTCGCTTAAGGTAGGATTGCGCAGCATGAAACGCTCCACAAAAGTCTGAAAAGCTAAGCGCTGCTAAATGTGCTTGTAAGCTTCTTCTATTGTCATGAGTTCTGCGAGCATTCAACTGTGCAGAACGACCAGCTGCGACTCCCCTCTCGTGTGATGTTGTGGTAACGACCGCGCAGCGACTCTTCTTGCACGCATCGAGCTCAGTGATATCTGTTCTTCTCTACCGTATCATTTTACGCACTTTCTCTGCTTTTGTGGCTGTGTGTTTTCAAACCCATTAGACATTGTTTGCATTCCAATCTGTTATTTGATATTTCGGCTGGGCTTTGTGCGAACCTTCAGTTCGTAGCTGGTCTTGTTTCTGCAAAGCAGCAGCGTGATGCTTCCTTGAAATCTGGAGCAGGCATTTGCTCTCTTTAAGAAAGGTCGATATCAAAGGTCATGGGGGGAAATGTGGCAATGTTGAAAGCATAGGTTATGGCGCTGGCCATTTAGAAGCGAAGGTTCATCAACAGTTCATTTAAAGAAGCAACGGATCGTTACGTTGCAGATGGAATCTTTAGAAATGCGTCCTGGAGTTTGGAGAAGTTACTCCAACATCACGGTGGGCAGGGAGTTGAATGAGCCTATTTCAAAGTCTCATCCAATGTGGATATCAAAGAATCCCCGATGTATGAAGAGTAACTGGCTCAATTTTGAACACAGCGTGCGCTTTGAATAAACAATACAAGGTATCCGAGAAGCCGAGTCTACCAAGGGAATGCGGACTGCGAAAGGGAAAGGGCTGAAAGCAGCCACCTACGAAGAAAGCTAATTGCATCTCGATCGTGTTTATTGAGAGCCATTTGTAGAAATGCGTTCTCTAAATCTCTTATGATGGCGATATTCACTGAGCGAAATCGAAGCAGTATGCTACCTAAATTCGAGAGTAAAACGGGTTCTCGCATAATCGCCTCGTTGATGCTTTTAGTGTCTCTTGATTTGGAAGGACCGTCGAAAACTGCAAAATCTTTGTAGTCGTCTTATGGGGGTTAATCACTGCTTGATGTGGCAGTTAGTGGACAGTGTTGGAAGTGGGTTTTAGCCCCCCCCCCCCTAGGTACCTCTTCGATGATTCCACAGTCCTTCTGCTGAGAGAAGATTGCGTCATATTTTTGGAGGAGCTCGCGATCGTTCTGTAGGCGCTTCCGAGTTGAAAGTAATCGACCATATGCTACGCCAAAATTCAGTGGAATATGTGGAACAGAGTCTCTGAATGGGTGGCTCACTGAATAACGACCGTCGATTCCCCTCATCTTTTCCTTGAACATGTCCATCGCTTTTTGGTCTTCATGCTCGGTAGGTGAATACCGAATACGAGGGAGCTCAAAATTCCAGTAGTTGGAGATCTGCTCGATTTGATCGGAGGAATGTTCTTTTGCAAATTCCATCTCTTTCTGAGCGTCGTCTGGCATTTGTTCTTCAATACATACCACCGCTGGAGCTACTTGATTGTTTTCGACCTGTTTGGACGTTAAAGTACAGCCAGCTTTAGTGGAAATTAATTCGTTTCGCTTCTTCGACGTTTGATTCCCGCAAACGGAATAAATTCGCTGAAATAGTCATGACGATCAGAATATCTGGAGAACGAATTTTTGCAAATTTTATGACCTGAAGCTCAGATGGCTTCAGATCACCAAAGTGTGTCTCAATGTTGTCAGCGAAAACTTCTAGGTTGCAAGTAATTCGCTCAATTGTGCTTACTCTGACAGCCTTGCGGGTACCGTTCTGAAGTTGAACGGAAATAACGGTTCTGAATAACTTGCGGTGCGCTATCACCGAAAGTGCCTATGTTCAGCTTCTGTGGTGTTGTGCTCAGCCGCAGCCGATTCGCTAAGCGCGTTGTAATGTACGACTTTTGACTACCTGAGTCAAAAAAAAACATTAAAGCATTTTGTTCGACAGTTTGTTTTTTGAGGGTTAGAGACCACTACTTCTTTACAGAACAACGGTGCTTCATTTCCAGCTGCCATATTTGCAGCAATCACTTGTTCAAGTGAAAGGGGTTGGTCTTTACCACTCTTCCTTTCTTCCTGCGATTTGCATCTCTCTATGCGTAGGAGTGAGTTGTGATTGGAATTTTGGCAGTAGTAGCAGTGCTGCATCGCTTTGCAGTTTTATAGTGCATGTCCCCTTTTCAAACATTTTGTGCACAGTTGGAGTTTATTCGGTCGCTGGATTCCAGTGTGATTGCACATGGTTTTGATGGCTTTTTCTGTTGTTTTTGCTCAGCGAGAAGCGAAGGTGTTTTGATTTGCGGCTGTTTCGGCGTGCTACGTATTTTCGCTTGCTGCGCTTGCTGATATGACTGCATGTAGACTACTTCCGCAGTTATAAATTCCTGAAATTTTGCTCGCAGTTTTTAGACATTCCATTTTGGACCTAGCGCCTTATATTCGCTAATTCGTCTCCTTATTCGCTGCGAAAGTTTCTGCTCAATTATAAATGCCAGCAAAGGTGAGTCAAGATTTTCACCCGTTTGCTCAAGCTGCCTTAGTATTCTTTCGAGTACCTGTATTGTTGGCACGAGTTGTGATCCATTGTCGCTGGGCAGATTTTGCAACTCGGTGTGTCAGCTGGCTGTTATTACGGCTGGGTTTCCGCAACTTGATTCTAGCGCAGTTAACAGCAAGTCAAACTGCTTTCCGTTATAGTGTAGCCTTGAGCCTTCAAGTAGGGAAAGCAGGTAATTTAGTTGCTGCACCTTTGGCAAGTGGCCAACAGCAGAATTAAATGTTTCCCAGAATCCAGTCTACTTTTTAAGGGTTTCCAGAAAATTTTCTGAGTTGGATCTGGGGCAAAGCAACGTGGCTGCTTACGGGTTTTGGAGGCGAAGGAGCAGAGATTGCTTGTAAGTTCGAAGACATTTGCGTCAATAGCGCGGTGTATGGTGAAGCCGAAGACTGTAAAGTCTTCAGAGCGTCAGTGATATTACAGATCATAACGTTTAGTTGATCAGCAATGGTTTCAGCTTGCTGGCATAGATAGAGAAAGCTATTTCGTGAGGTGACGCAGTCTTCGTACGCCTTACTCTCTGCTTCTCTAGTCCGCGGATCACTCAGGGTGTCCAAGAATTCAAGCCACTTTTCGTGCTTGCTTTCAATTTGCGAAATGAGGCGCATTACAGTTTTCAAGCAATGGCGCAAACAATCTACGTTTCAAAAAATGACTTAACATCTCTATCCATTTTATACCGACAAGCTCGACTTCATAGCGATCTGCCGCAAAAGCATGAACAACTTTGGAGCATTTGTACCGAAGTTCACATCTCTCCAGATATGAAGGCAGAACTTTTATGGTTTTTTTTTCCTCCGCACATTTTATCACTTTTTTCGAGATTAAGAGGCTTTCGAAAATTCAGCCAAATTCCAAGGCGCAAGATACGCCAATTTTTGAAGATGTTTTTTCGTTGATTGTTACAGAGAAATTCAGCCAGGAAAAGCTGTTAAAATTACTTTTGCAGGTTCTCACTTCTGCAGTGTCCACTCAAAACCTTGAGTAGTCTTTTNCCGAATTTGGCCTGCAAATTTGTTCATTGTAGTCTACAACACCGCAGCTAAACTACCACTCTAAGATTCATTCTCACTTGTCAAAAAACGATCGTTTCAGTGGTTTAAAAATTTATATCACTGCAGCCTAAGCTGATTCATAAGTTCTCAACCTAATTTACTCAGTAACTCAAGAACGATACTCTTCGTGTTTTTGGTGCCCAAATTTATCCAATTGATGTCACCACGGAATTCAACAATTGGCGCAAAGATATTTTAATGACGATTCTTGGTGTTCGTTTTACTTCCAAAGAGAAACGTTTGTTTTCATGACTTTCCTAACGTTATGAATTATGGGTCATGATATTACTGTTCGCTGTGTTTTGGCATCGTTTCAGCTCATGCAAACATGCGCGCATTACTATCACATGGTGGTTTCAATAGTATCGCGGAGAGTGTACGAGCAGGAGTGCCCATCATTTGCATTCCGCTCTTTTTCGATCAAAGACAAAATGCGAAGAAGATGGAAAAGCATCATGTGACGATTGTCATTGAAAAAGACAACATCACCACTATGAGCATTTCATGGGCTCTCAGGAGCATTCTTTACGATAAGAGGTAGCCTACTTACTTCCGGTTCAAATTTTCTGTTAATAAAGTCGTAATAGCAGAACGTCTTAGATCGGATGCATGCGGTCCGTAATTTGCGAATGTCTGGAACACTTCCCTACTTTGTTTAAAGTAGGAGGATAAAATGAGCGTCAGATCTAACAAAGAAGTGTGTTGCTGCGACAATTGCCGGTTTTTACCGTTGCTTTAAGGTGGCGCTACCCTTAAGTATTTGATGCCTGCATACTCATCTTGCTTCCAGCTGTGATCATAACCAATATGCCGACTTTCAGCTTTCTCGACTTCGGTTTTGTCTTTTCTGATTTTTTTGCCGCTACAGCAGACGCTATCTCACCAAGATTTTCCCTATGCGTGTTGCTTCAACGGAATTTCCAGTGGAATGGTCGCGCTATCAATTATGGTCATTTCAAAGTGGGATGACTTCTCAGTGAAGCGGCGGAATTTCATAAGTGAGGGAATTTCACCTTATGTGGCAGAAGTGTTGGAATTCCAAAGGACTGCTTGTGTGACAAATTTCTTCTCTGCGTTTGTGTGAATGGCATGTACTATAGTGACTTGCCTGGTAAGAAAAAAAAGACCAGTAATGGGAGAGCGGAGACCGGTTGCTGATGGTCACTGATTGAAGAAAAAACCATTGCCTGACAAAAAGCAGCACTCCGTATGGCGCGAACTGCTCAGAATAAACGTCGTTTCGCTCGAAGAATGTTCCTAGCAAACAGTGCAGTCACATCTATTATGTCAATGGCGGTGGGCTAGTGATTCTTCAAGCCGTAAAAATGATACAAAAAAAAACAGAAAAACAAGCTGAAAGACTAGTATTCACAGTTGTGGAAAACACTGCAAAGCTCGAAATTTCATTCATTGCCCTATACAATCAAATACATAACAAATCTTCTAGCAATGGAAACAACTGAACTAGGATGTAGTACAAACGAAGTAATTGAGGTTTTATTAAGCATTACAAATGTGGAAACCGTATTTCAATGTTGAATAAAATGCATCAGCAAAGACAACGTGCAAAGGATTAATTTTTGGCTCAGACATTTCAAACCGTGTCTTTGCCGTCTGAAAACCAGTGTTATATTGATTCATTCGGGCAGCTTTGAAGTATGCTTCTTTGCTAACTCGCCTTTCCCTCTTTCTGAGCGGTCCCTTTATCTGAATATTCCCTACAAAGCATTCTCCTGCTCTTCAAAGACTTGTCTTGATTTCTTGTCGTATAAGAATCATTTTCAAATCATCCTTTCTAATTCGAAGTGATGGAGCACACATGTGCAGATGATGGTGAATAGAAGAAGAGATCTGGCACTCATGCAACTCTTTAGATTTTCTAAGGCTGCGAATTCAATAAATCAGAACATTGTTAGAAATGAGACCCACTCTTTGAACCAAATCCTGCGGCACACTGCTCCATTCTCATGGAGAGATTGAAACTTGAGTCATCAACGCGGTAACATCACCAGAATTGTTTAAGTCGTCAACGAGGCTCAGACTTGTCTGCAAAGAGCGCCCGTGCAGAAAATTTTGCGTTTTCAGATTTGCGCCTTCAAAACTTCTGAGGTTTCCGGTTCCTGTCAGCTTTTGTTTACAGTGTGTGTGCGGCCAACTTCCGGTGATACTGGAATGTACATCCACAAATCGCACTTATGTGAATCAATTATCTCTGCTGTTACTGAATTCTCTAGTACTTAACAATTGCGAGGTGAAACCCCTCCAAAAAGGAAGAAGTACACAACCACAAATTAGAGAGATTGAAACTTGAGTCATCAACGCGGTAACATCACCAGAATTGTTTAAGTCGTCAACGAGGCTCAGACTTGTCTGCAAAGAGCGCCCGTGCAGAAAATTTTGCGTTTTCAGATTTGCGCCTTCAAAACTTCTGAGGTTTCCGGTTCCTGTCAGCTTTTGTTTACAGTGTGTGTGCGGCCAACTTCCGGTGATACTGGAATGTACATCCACAAATCGCACTTATGTGAATCAATTATCTCTGCTGTTACTGAATTCTCTAGTACTTAACAATTGCGAGGTGAAACCCCTCCAAAAAGGAAGAAGTACACAACCACAAATTGCGTTAAGTAATCCTTCGCAGATTTGAGCGTCGAAAGCTCCATTGAGGTTTGTATTTTCGTTATACTCGCTTATTTCGGCGGCAAACTTTGAGCGAAGACATAGTACAGTTGCATACTAAACTACTGGCATAGTTGCACTAATATATCATAAGCGAGCAACGTTACAGCATTTAAATAGCATGAAATTCGATGGGGCAGTTCAATGCAGTTTATTCTAAAGTATGAAATCATAGGGCGCTCGGCATTCTGAAAAAGTGCACACAGTCGTTGAAATTGAAAATCTAGGATTGTCTTTCAGCCGGAAATTTCGTCTCCATACTAGCGGGTTTCTGTGTTTTCATCAAAACACTTGGTGGTTTTTTCAGCTTCGTATTTGCTGCACGCCGTCTTGCCAGTTTTTTGAATGATTCGCCAGCCACAACTGAGCAACGAGCGGTGAGGAGCGTTGAGATTGCGGCTCTCCTAGGAGAGGTGAACCGCCTCGACCTGGCAGGACGAACCCTTCCATTCGTCTACTTTTATTATATTGATTGCTTATTTCTCATTATTCTATTTGTGCTCATCCTTTCAGTCTAACGCTACATTCTCAAAGCCCAGATTTATGCTGAGACTAAGCAGGATGGTGAATCTGAGAGTGCAACTCTCACCACTAACCGAACCAAAGACAGGTGGAAAAAGGGGAGGACGGTAGCGGGATCTAAACTTGATCAGCGTAATAGCCCCCTTTAATCCACTGAACAAGTTAGCAGGGCAGAAGTTCTTTCTTCAATAATTTCCTCAAAAACTGCAACCTAATTCAAGGCAGCTGCGCAACTAATCAGTCCTTCAAGGCCGCCAGAGACATCTAGACAGACTTCCGCGATCGCCATGGATATTTGGGCTGCACTATCTTAACACTAATGACGAAATCCGCAAGAACTCTAGGAAGCGGGTGGAGACATTACAAGCGTTAAGTTACGCCGAGCCTAAAAGTCGAGCTTAATCCCTACATTTTCAAAGTTCCGTTCATAACCAGAAAGTTTTTCCATGCTCCACGGACGTGTGGTTTGGATATGTACCTCCGCCATCCCTCCATCCTTGCATCCGCCGCAGACTTGCATGGAAAAAACATCCTTCAGGCGGCATTTCCGTCGTGAAAATCTGCGTGGCTGAGCACTTTCGTTGGGATGCAATCCATAGCATACGCGGCTATATTTTGAGCTTTAGAAAATTCAGACATTCGGCCAAGTGACATTTGAGCAACGGCTGGATATAAGAAAGGGAAATTCCATGAAGAGTATTTACACAGTGGGACGAAATGCAAGAAGAGCGCATATTGTCTTTTCTTCCGCCCGATCTCGCACTTGCTTCAAATTTGACTGTTACACAAACATCCGTTCTTTCAGATACTTGTTATGCTCTTCGGCAAAACATTACGTTTTTGTTCCTTGAATGTGCGTGTTGATTCATCTTTCTGTCCTTCTGGTAGTTTCAGCTTGAGAGCCAATAGAGTGACGGCTAAATCTGCAGAGTAGAATCTGCTCTATACAGTAACTACAAATAACAGACACTAAGATAACCATGAGTTTGGTNCGTCACAGCAAGCGCTGACGACTTGTAAATGATTACCGAGGAGGAAAAATACCTCTCAGCTAAGCAGTCAGTAGTTCGTATCAGCTCTTCGGTTCCAACTTCTCTCGTTACAGCAAGCCGTATCCAAGAACTTGCTCATTATAAGTGTCACTTTTTGATTTCAAGGAAGAGGTACGGCTCTTTCTTTCCTCATTATTTCCCAGCCCACTTTTTTGATGCACCTATGTGGCACGATATTCGCAACAAAAACATAATAGTTTGGAGTATTTGGGAAACAACTTCGACATTCATACAGCTGCGGCACCTGACTACTGTGCAGAAGCGCTACTCACAGCTTCAGCCTGCAAATTTCCAGCGCACCATTAGAAGTGAACTACTACCTGCTCGCAGTCTTGCCGTCGTACCGAGACATGTGATGCTTTTCGCGAACAAGGTTGAAAATCATCATCTAAACATATCTTGTCACATTTCATAGAATTATGATAGCTGCCGCTTTTATACGAAGGAAAGAGAGGAAGGACAAAGAAAAAAGAAAAAGTTGAATTCAAAGCTTGCGAGGCGGAAGGTTGGTGGCGGTGGATAAGTCGACACAGCCGTTAGTCGTTAGTTTCAGGGATTTTATGAGGTAAGCTTCCCTGGTCTTGCGGATTAGTGTGCCTATGCGGTGAGCAAGTAATTTGAAAACAATATTAGTAGCCTGAAGGTTGTCGAATTCGGTAACGTGCTTGGCCACGGGGAATGCAGTATGCAATCGCGATAGTGGTGAGAACATGCTTAGCATAAGATCCGTAGTGTGCTCATGCAGAAAACGGCCCTTTCGTCGATCTAGATGGATTCACATTCGCAGCAAGGAAGAGAATAAGCAACATCTTTCATGCAGCGGTCACTTGGATTGTTCATGCCTACTTGCGTTAGCCGCTAATCGGTATTTAACCTACACTCGTCAACGCCATCATCTGCTGTCCCGATGCAAAAAACATGGCGTTATCCCTTAATTTATTACGGACGCTAAGAATTGTAAATGCATCCCATCTTGCGCATTCGTTCTATCGATAATACGTTGAACCTCCTAATCATCTCTAACATCTATCTTACACCCTCAATAATGCTCACACCCTCTCATATACAATCGAAAACCCACTTGCATAACACCTGCCCTTCCTCAACACCCATGTTTTCCGTTCTAGAAGTAAATTTTGCGCCGCTTGGCATACCAAACTTTCAAACGTTCTTGTTAATGCGCCCTATTCATCAACCTAACATCAAACGTAACGTTGTATTCCTGTTCATGAAAACTCTCCATACAGTCAGCCTCAATCTAGACCATAGAAGCGTGGGAACCTCTCTTCGCCACGACCAGTCCAATCTCGTCGCCAACTGTCATTCTCCTTACTTTTCATCCAGCTATAAACCACAGCATCTTTCAACCCCTCTCTTCTTCGTTGAACACGTATTAAACACGACCGGAATGCCCAAGCCTCCCCTTCATCACCTACGTAAGTGATAGTTCTACGCACGAGCTTTCTTTCTCATGAATAAACATAGCATTTCAATTGAATTAAGCGCCACAACACTTCCCACACTCCGACAAGTTCTCGCGCACTAGCGATTATGTGATCGTCTATGCTATAATCCCTCTAAGTATATTACATACTCCACGAACAATCCAGATGACCGCTGCATGAAAGATGCCGCTTATTCTATTCCTTGCTACGCATGTGAATACATCTGTCTCGGCGAAACGTTTGTCTCGCAATCTTTGAATTCATTATTTTATTCTTGTCTCTTTTTCCTTTCTTTTCCCCTTCCATAAAGGCGGTAGTTTTCATAATTCTATTAAATATGGCGAAGTGTGTCTATGTGATGTTTTTCAGGCTAATTTGTCGTGATTGTGGCTTAAGGAGCCGAAACGTCAGCATGGACTGTTAGTCCACCTCTGCTCGACTTACTATGCGGTCACGAATACAACTATCACACAATCAGTGTAGACATAAATATGATAAAAATGCACATCAAAAATTCACATCCGACACAGAAAAAATAAAACAATTCTTTTTGGTTGTTTTGCTCCGCGCGCTAAAATGAAACGCACAAGTCGAAAAGATCGAATGGATTGGAAATATGCGGTTTTGGATATAAATGTGTGCACCATATGCTGATTGCCAGACTTTCCTATGTTGATGCTGACCTCAAATGGACGATGTCCTTTTCCCCCTTGGCCCTTCTACAAGATTGTATATATCGCAGCAAACGATCCTCCATGCCAGTTTCCCTGGCTAAAAAGGTTCAACATAAAGTAAACATAGTTACGTCAGCCAATCATTAATACACCAATTGAAAGCTAGTTCACCTCAACAGCGTATTGAAGGTACTTTCTGATCCAGTAATACAGCGAAAAATTTCCCGACACCAAAGTTCACTAAAAATACCAAGCAGTACTCAGTTTCTAACTGACGAAACAACTAACCTTTCACTGAAGCATGAAAAGCACAGCCGAAACTGTTGAAATTGTTGCGGTTAGTAGTCTCTTTTGATCCATAAGAAAACCATTGTCCGCCCATCTCTTCTTGCACCTGTTGACGAACGATCCTTCTGATGGCTGGACTGGACAAGGGGTATCAAACAGTATACAAATAAACAGATTATAAAACAAAAATGCGCTCGCTTGTATCTTTCTCACCTTCCAACAAACCTGCTTGGCGTCGATTTCGTTCGAATCCTCCCTTGGCAGCGCCATATTGGCCCATAGGAAAACCCTGCACCGGTTCCAAACGAGTTTTGACCGTTTCTAGGCAGAAGTGATTCCAATAAAGTATCCTATACGTCATGGAATATATTTATGCCGAAATCTACAAGCACAAAGAGATGTTTATTCCTAATTTTGTATTCAAAACAATGAGTATTTCACTGGCAGCGGACTGAAGACTTTTTGTATCATTTGCACTAGTATTTTGTTCACCTCACTAATCAGCTGTAGTGCAGTAGTGATACCACTGCACATGACTCAGCCGTTCATTTTTTTAAGCAGTGTCGTTGAGCAAGGCAGAAGCATGCTACAGTAGGACAGGCTCTGCTCATCTATAATCAATGCGAAGGCGCAATCGCATGAATGGGTTGGAGATGTTATTTCATGGCTTAGAGACCATAAAACGGACAATAATTGCTTTGCTCGCATGAAAGTAGAACGGTTTATTTCTCTATCGACGATTTTAGAGGAGCAGCTGGAAGCGGCTTTTGCAAGTCTTGCACGGCTGTGCATTTTCTGACGAGAAAGACGCAATATCATGAAAATAACCACGCGGGACAAATGGACGTGCGAGTGAATTACAACCAAAACGCTTCTACGAAGCATGTGGCTGCTCCATCACTCCAGGCTCGAGAAGATGAGCACATCGGTTCAGTTATTTCTCATGATGTATTGTTTGCCCTTGATAGCCATCCGAACTACAACACCCGAACAAAAGACAACAGCCAAAAATCTCATAACGCTGTGTCTGCAGAACTTCTTCTATACCCCATCCAAATCTGTTCTAGCATGTCTTAGCAAACCAAGAACCAGACACTGTGGATCCGGGCCAATGAGTAATGCGTGCAGTGGATAGCGGCACTATGTGGCTAGTAGCTTGTGTAAAATACATCAAAAACCTGCAGGAGGCAAAGATCTTGAAGACGGGCGGAACGTAACCACTGTGACGACGACGACAAAAAGCGCACACCGCGAGCACCGAGTCCATTCGACGACCGGCAAGATGAAACTGCTCGAGAAGAGCCATGATGCAATGGCACGAGCAGACGATGGCGGCTGCAATGAGGCCCATAATGACGCATGTTTATAGTACCACCATCATCTCCGAAGGAGAACATGCAGAAAATGTAGGGAATGCCGCAAAACTGCGTCGTGGATGCCAGTGATGAAAAATTGTTGATAACGACGGTAAATAAATTAAAAACGAAATAAACTGAGTTTCCTTACCCCTCGCTTAAGGTAGCTNAGACGTAAATGAGGGATTTTTATGGCATATGTCATATGACATAGGACGATATGTGTCCGTTATACATGCACACAGCTAGCTCCAGAGGCACCTACTTTCCTTAGACTTGTTGCGAATTCCATCGGGTAGCATAAAAAGATTGGAAAATAACAAATTACAGTTGGTTTAGGAAGAAAAAACAGCATATCTTCAATGATCATTAGAAGCTATGGATAGATCGATTACAAAAATCGATGCGTACCAAGTAATAAGCACATAGACTTAATTACTGCACTACTTCTGCATTTCTCTCAAATAACTTCGTGAACAGTCCCTTATCCATTACGCAGATAGGTTTGGAAAAACGAACCAAAATATGGAAGACCGCGCATATGGACGTCGAGCGCTGCGAGCTCTTCGTCCCAGCGGTCTTGTAGGAAGACCTCCACCTCGCGGTAGAGTTCCGGCTCTTCCATGCCGAAGACAGCGGCGGCGGCTGCGAAGGCGTCACGACAACGCCTCGATCTTACAAGGCCTAAAAGGCCCATTATAGCCAGAAGTAATTCTGGCAAAGCATCGAACATGGCCTCCATCTCAAAAGTCGTTGCAGCGATTTGCACTACTGTAAGCATAATACATAGACGGTGTGATTTCTTTCGCTTGGTTTCTTTTCCACAGCACACAGAGAGCGTAAATAACTCAAGGGCAAAGCCCTTCAACTTACTAACATAGAATAAATAACTCAAAATCATTTTGCGTGCGTACTACCGCATCTGCCCACTGGCAAATTATACCTCTAATACTGAATTAGTAACTTGTAGCATGCATTTACTGTGCACTTGCCACTGAATTCAGTTGAATACGGCAATGCGCACATCCCTTAGGCATATTTCCCAAAAGCACAATTTCCATACAACATCCATGACTTGCTCAATGCATTCACATCTGCAGTGCACTTCTCTATAAATGCAACTTTCGAATATGGGGCAACTCGCTACGCAATTAAGTAAACGTTTATAGGTGAGCAGTAGAGAAGCCTCCTGCATATACATGTAAATGGCAATGAGCTCGATGCACTCAATATTTTCGGTTTCGAAATTGTTATAATTGATCGCTAACTCAGCTTGACAGTATAGAAATGCTGTTGCCTATTCTCGGTACTTCGTTTTAAATCATTTCTACTTCTACCGAAACTATCAAACCAAGATAGTTACAATATACGCATATTGTTAGCTATAGTGATTTTCGAAAATAAATGAAACTTTACAAGTGTATGACTGTTTAGGGTGAACGAACAGCATCATTCCCACTGCAAAGTCATATCTGCCTTACTCAATGCATTCTAATCAAATTTTTCTAAGCGATTATATTAAATGAACGCAGAGTACAATTAGGAAAGCATAAAGATAAGATATTTTAAGGATAAAAGTGGATTTGTGACATCAAAACGAATAAATAAAAGCGCAAATATTCGCGAAATTCCATTCAACAAATCAATAAATTATAAGTCGACCGCAACGCATGCTAATCATTTTATAGTAGCGATCACGCCAATGCAGCGATTTCGAAGAGGCACCAGATCAACGTAGCATCAAGATCTACATAGATCACATGCAGAAATTCACACAAGATTAATAAATTATCGATCGTTCTACTTGACAAGTAATCATCGTTCGCACTTATTTCAATACTTCGCAAAGAAAAACGCAGTGGAGATGGAATGCGCTTTTCTTTTGCCCTTTTTCAAATTAATTAGTTAATTATAATAGTAGATTAATTAGTTTTGCTAAGTTGTTTCATATCAAGTAGGATATCAGGTGTGATATGAGACTGTACGTATACCGTGCCTTCTCAAAGAAATCCTTCTGACCTATATATCCTTCAATACTTTCGAAGGCTATTTGGTTGAAAGCGTGGTGTTCGGAGGGGAGGGGGAGGGGGGTAGGGTCTCTTTTTTCTTCAGCTTTTTCTTTCTAGGAATGGTGCATAAAGTTCCTGCAAACAGCATAAACGAAAAACATAGAATACGAAAAATGTGCAGTATCTTTATACCTGCACATAATTCTTTAGAGGTTTTTGATGGAAAATGGATTCAAGAAGCAGTGCGTTGTTTTTCCCTGAAGGTTACAGAGGCTTGTTTACTGGAGGAAATTATATCATATCATATATGACAGTAGATGTTACTGGAAGCGTTTCATTGATACGCTTTCAATTTGGTACCAGCTATGAACAAATCGGTTCATGGCCCTCTCAACCATTAGTTTTCTTATCGAATCCATAAGCTATTGCGCATAGGCTACATATAAAGCCTAGCTTTGTTGAAGTGCTTGAGATGTGTCCAAACCGTCCTAGAATGCTTGTTACTAGGAGGCAGAAGAAAATTGCAGAACGCCAAAAGCATGGTTCTTTGTTCGCTTGGTAAGGCCGGCATGCAATGAAGAGTAACGCAGATCATATTAACGTCAGTTATGCTCACATTAAGCATGCAGCCGTTCCACTGCAGATATTGAATGTTGTCATTGCCTGGAGACATTTCTAACAGTGATGTAACCGTTGATCACATAAGACAATATATGTCTCGCGTTCTGACGCAATCTTGTGAACTTTGCTGTAATTACAACCCCATTCTGCCTGTTCTCTCTGTAAATGTGCAACACTATTTGTGTTTTCTTTTTTTTTAAAACTTCCTCTTTTATTTCGCTATTCCTCTTCATCTTTTTTTCCCATTGATTGTTCGAGTGATTCGTGCAATCTTCGAACTTAAAAATACTACATTTAATTTGCGCACAAAAGTATTACTACTGTTTTCTTGTTAGCATGTACAGCACAATTATAGACATAAGCACAGTAGCCATTCAGTAGGAATACTTGTAAATGAAAGAAAGCCTTTGATCTTGCTGTCTGATGCCTGCAGAATTGGCTGGTTAGGTTTATATGTGCTTGTGGCACTTCGTACAATGTAACATTTACAGCCTTTGAATGTGCTTTCATTTGCATCCTTATTCTTTAATTCACTCTTCTCCTTGCAACCTCTGTTTTGGGGGCATATGAACTCTTGACTGAATCCGACGGAAGCCGACATATCCCTTTTTATTGATGCGTTAAATGAGTTCAGTATTCTCGAAAAATTGCACTCATAAACTATAACTTGTAGGGTAATAAGTTGTTCATGGCGGTTTTTGCATGCGAATCGCCTTCCTTTGATAAAAATTCTTCATCATTTGTTATCATCGATTTTAGTCGGATTCGCGTAGGATTCCAGTTACATCCTAGAAAAACCGCCTTGGAGAAATTTTTTCAGATTTCAGCTTTTCCTCGAAGAATGTTTCATTGAATCGTTTATTTGCGTCCACATCAAGTTTACACTTTACCAATTCGGTCAACTTCGGATCACAAGCTTATAGCGATATACATTTTTTACGCCCACATTTCGTTTCTTTTGCTCCTACCTTTTACTCTCTATATTGGTTTCAGACGCTCATCGGATAACGAGGCGGAATCTTCATGGTTAGCAGCTTCCGGGAACACAACAAGGCGCAGGTTTGAGAAATAATGAGTTTGATTGTCTTGTTTACAGTGTGTGCTGTCGTTTTGAAATTTACGTATGTTTCATTCAACAGTTTGTTTTAAAAATGCTGTTCTAATTGTATTTCAGGTTTCCCCCCCCCCCCCCTCCCTTGAATCGTATGTGTTATTTGTTTGCTGTTTTGATTTTTTTTTCATTCAAATGCGCTCGTTTGCTTCTTTTCTCACTTCCAACATTCTTTGCTTGTTTCTTCCGATTTCGTTCTAATCCTCTGATTCAGCAGGCACATTCAGTGATTTCGCGGTATCATCGAGGCTCATGAGTGGGATGAGTGATAAGCGAGTGGAGATCGTTTGCACGTGGTATTCGAAAATGGTGCAAGAATTTCAAGCAACTCTGCCTCATCAAAGTTTCCACATACTTCTCAGGTTTTTTTATGAGGAACTTCTTTATGTTAGGAGGTGATTTTTTTTTTAAAGTGAAAAAGGTTCCAGTCAGTCATTCATTAGTCATAGCTTTCTCAATATACCTTATTTCATTTTACCCGCAGGTATTTTGCATGGCTTCATATTTTTAGAGTCGCATAGGGTATCTTTTGCTGCTTGAGAGATCTCAAGCGTATCCATCGCAGGAAATTTGTGAAGTTGGTAAGATGCTTGTTGATTAGCGGGAGTTGATTAGATTATTTGCATTGCGAAATTTTAAAGAGTATTGCGGCTGAACCGGGTCATATCTTAAGTATTGAAGAAACTGTATAGTTGCTTAAAATGTACGTCGACAATCTCGCACATCCTTCTGTACATAAAGGCAAAAGACAAGCAAATGGAACATTGCAGAGTTAATTATCTGAGTGTTCTGTTGATAAAAATGAGCTTATATGCTACTCAGTAGAATTCGGATCGATTTTGTTCGTTGATAGAGTTCATTAATAGGGAACGGATAAATTTGTCATCAAGATACGATGATGGAAACTCATTTAGTTGCTAATTCATCCTTTGGTTACCTAATTGCTATCATAGAAGAAAAGCTAACTTCCCAGTTAGGTGTACGTTATGAAACGAAAATGGCAGCGGACTGCAAATTTACTCTTTTTCATGCTATTTTTTTGAATTCCATGCAGCATGAAGTACTGTGTGCTCATAAGCAGTGTTGTTGATATTGCGAAAGAGCGCATGGCATCATCGGATTCCATGCTGAATGCGCAATCAGCGTGCCCAAATTTGCCCCATCGCATCCAAAAAACTGCAGTGAACTGCAGTAAGGTTGGAGATATCCGTTTGGTGATCAGGTGTTAACCGGAACAAGTGTATTAAATCATGAGCCATTGAGTTCACTTTGGATCCTTTCGTTAGGCGGCTTTTGACTAATTCTATCCTGTAGTCTGCACGGCTGTGTTGATGAGATTTGCTGTTGCGAAATCTCGAAATATTTGCTTCATTTCAAAGTTTTGAGTCGGTAGTGTACGAAGAAGTAATTATCAATGATCCGACATTTTGGACACTTACACGAGACCATGTGGCTGCATCATCCTTTGAAACAATATAATGGTAGATGAGCGCGAGAATATCTCAATGCTCAACCTGGAAACTTTTAATTTATCTTTGTTTCTTCATAGTTTCCCCGCAAAGAAGTAGATCTTTTCGCTTAGTGCGAGTCCGATCATAGTAGCCTTGATGTAAGGGGACACATGAGTAAAGTGGTCCTATTCCCAAGCGTGCCTGTTCCGGTGATGGTAATGCGTGGCATGAGATAGGCATGCAATCCTGCATTCAGATTGAATGATATTTGATAGGCGGCTATTAATTATGTGGCTATGTGCTTGTGTCTATTCTATGAATGGCGACTATGTGCCTCTGCCACCTTTCCCGTTTATCGGCTAGTTTATGACAATTATTTGATGGCTATTTCGTGGCTTCCTTTGCGGGTGGCGAAACTTCCTCTGACAGAGGTTTCTTAGTTGATCCTGATATAACTGTTCATTTGCATTGATTTATAATAATGGTTTGCATTCGTGCGGTCTTCGGTGATCTTCTGAATTCATTGCTACTTCGTCGATTCTGCTCAAATTGAGCTATCATGATTCGTGGTTCGTCGATTCGGCTATCATAGCTCGGTTCCAATTGAGATCCTGTTAAGTGAGGGTTGTCGTTGAAAAATGTTACTCACTACTATGGTCATTCACCCTACGAGTACCTAGATATGGATTTACTGCCGAAGGCCTGCACTTGATCTTGTGTTGTGATTTTTGTATGTTTCATTATATGTTTGATGCCATTTTCCTGACCACTTATAGTTGTTCTCTTTTCCTCTACGTTCCTTACTCCTTGGTTATGTTTTACTCTCCTTTCTTTTTTGTTCCCTCTGTTTCGGGTATTCCACGCATATTGTGTTGTGCATTTATTCAGAAATTTTTCATGACGAGAGGGCATTGCACTCAAGGCACATCAGCCATCTAATAAAATGGATGGATGAGATTGATTTCTTGCATCGCTTTCCCTCATGCTGCTGAGAGAAAGCAGCGTCTTACTGTCAGTTTATATTTGAACTGTTCAAAAAGCTCCTCGTTGTCGGATGGTGAACATGATGTTTCATTTACCTCTACACTCCGGTGTTCTCCGTTTGAGTGCAATCGTATGTTTTGATTTTGCCTTTTTTGGTCATGATCGCTCACTAGAGATCATTTGGTTTTGTTTATCTTTTTATTCACGATTGCTGAATGCATACGTGACAGGGATTAGACGTATCACTTGAACATAATAAGAAGGGGTCGTTACTGCCGACGTTTACCATTGGAATGTGTATGTGATCTCAGTGTTATACACTTTACTGCGTACAAAATTTGTTACATTTACGACTTTGATTTATGGTTCATTCAAAGTTCAATTGTGGGGAATTTTTTATGCCTTCTCCTATCCCCTCCCCTTCTCTTCGATCCCTCTCACTCCTCGTTCGATGTGCCTTTGCATTATGCTGTGTTATTGTTTTTTGTTTACTAATAAATAAAAGTTAGCGAAAAAGTCTAGTTCGGTAAAGGAGAAGAAGGATTAAACGAAGAAGAATCTCGTCTTCTACGCGGTCAGTTGAATGGACTGCTGGAGAATTTCTCGGCGACATATACGATCCTACATTCCGGTGGACGGAACGCATGTGAATGTGAAGTGCGTAATTTGAAAATTTCGCATTATCTGCCAACTTCGTGCTTTCATTTATGAGAATTGCTTCTAGAAGCATGACTCAAGTGTAACTGCTTTTACTTGGAGCTGATAGTAGCAAATTTTGCGAAGGTCGTTGTTATTTCATGCGGAGTTATTTTGTTTTCTTTGAGAAGTTGAATTTACTAGAGTTATTTTGTTTTCTTTGAGAAGTTGAATTTACTTGAACTGAGGGATCGAGGATACAGCTTGTGACGATGAATCGAATGCAACGTTGCAAAAAGTTCGTTGTCTTCAATGAAATGTTTTTCTTAATACGATAGGGCAAACTCACTTAGTATATTCCCAATATATCTCTTGGTAAAGATCGAAAAAGGTTTCTGAAAATCAATGTTTTTGATTAGAACTCAATTCAACTGGAACTGTCACGTCCAGAGGAAACGAGATTGTGGCTAAGACTGAAGCAGTCTTGAATGGGTTTGTCTGAAGGAAGAGAAACACTCAGGTTGGAGGCTTGCGATTTCGAAAAGTTTGTACATTTATGTGTGTTCAGGAATTTAGATTCCTGTAAGGATTCAATTATTTCCTAATACCTAATCTCTCCCCTCATAAAAGTTTGGTAAATGACAACGCTATGATAGTGACGACTGATCGTAGTTAAGCATACGCATTTGGCGCAAATGTTATGCAGGATACGATCTATGCTTTCAAATCCATATCGTGTATTCATCATGTTTTTCTGCGTTTCACACCAACCATCTCAAGTCTTAACTTGGTGTATCGTAACGCATCTTATCATATGCGTTAGTGAATAGGCAAATGAAGCGATTTAATCAACAAAGTCACAAGATGTGAAATTCCGAGGAACTTTATCGAAAATGCCCGTAGAAGTAATGTCCTTCTTTTCGAGAGAAGCAAGACTTTCCTATGATACGGGTTCTTTGTAATACTTTTATAAAATTTTGTAGTTTCAATAATAACGTATTGGAATGAATGTTTTTGAGGCGGTGTTGGTAGGGGCAAACCTGTGCGAGAAGACGATCGCCCAATACAGCTGAATGTAGAAAGCATACCGCCAGCAAGAAATATGGCAACGTACGTGTTTCAATTGGATGAGGGAAATCCCTTGAGCTTATAAGTGAGAAGGAGTGTTTGTTGTGTTGAGAAGAACGACTTCACCCGCATGAGGTTCTTGTCGTGTTTGGGCATATGGGCCGGAATGTCGATTCTGCTGTCGTTCGCACAGCAGATGTAGATAGTCGCGTTGCCATATCGTCCAAAACCGCTGCAGGCACGTCTAAGTCTGATTCCACTGTTGACCAAATGTTTCTCTAGATGAGGGCGGTGACGGTGAAAATATGCATTCTTCGTCTTTATCAACTTCCACTTCAATGAGTAGATTTGCTCGAAGTCGAAGGAGATCCACTGGTCGTAGTACTTCCAATGAATCACTTTCAACAAATGTGATTGGTCGCTGATTGATGACTGCTTCTGTTTCTGTAGTACATGTTTGAAAGGTTTTGCGGTCAAGAAGTCTTCGACTGACTGCGCGGCGGATTGTATTCTTAGTAAGTCCCACTATCTATTTGTGTTAACTGCAAGCCGTATTGTATTTGCAGCATTGTGCCAGAAAACCTTCAGCCAGTTGATTTCTCACCAAAAATGGTAGGACGATTACATTTTTTGAATGTGCCATACTTGTGTCAGTGAAACTTTCAAATGAGGATCGAGTTGACAATGCTGTTTCTTTGCATTCTTCAGACTTTTTGCGATTTACATGATTGTTACGATTTCATGACACAACAATGTCCGTCAACATGCAACCGTTGCCCATCATCGACAGGTATGTAAATTACAATTGTTGTATCTGTTTGTTGTTCATGCGTCATTTTTAAAAACACATTTGCAGGAGAATGTTGTAATGTCATATCTTCGTTCATGTTTATATATCAGCTACTCTACTCGATATTTGAAGACTACAAAAGATAGAGATGAGTAATTCCTGCAATACTGCAAAAAATTGACAGCAGTAATATGCTCAGCAGTCACCATTCAAGTTATTTAATCATTTCCGAAACGAGTTCCATTGTGTAAAAGGTGCTCAAAATTTTGGAAGTGATTTCACGCAGATGAGTTTTCCTTTTACAACGACTGAGCAAAAATTTAAAAGATTTTATCACAGCTGATGGCCTCATAAAAGCTTCGGCCTTTTCGCATATCACATTTACCATTTCATGAAATTTTCATAAATAACGGAACGTGTTCAAAGGGCATTCTAACATAAACTCATCCAGTCGCTTGTGCAAATCATCTACAAAAAACGGAATTTTGTGATCTGACCCAAAAAAATCGAAATGCGGCCGGTACAGAACGCATGCAAATTCTTGTCAGGTTTAAATGAATGTATCTGGTTCCGGAGTTAATGGGTCAGCTCGAAAGCTGCTTATAGGAGTCAACGTCGGGAGCACAACACAGCAGCCGAATTTAGTAACTCTAACTTTAGTCACTAATAGCTTAAAAATATCAGACAGACACATCGGCAGGCAAAGGCGCGCGCATAGATAAAATGCCGTAACGAGCACGAGTTTGTGAGAGAGAACGGAAATGAATTTTCTTTGGAATGCTCTTATGAGTGATCGGATCAGTTGTATTATGAACCGCTTTTTGCGCCTTTTTTATTCCTTGATACTGGTTGCCATGGTGAGCGAAATTCGAAAAACACGTATCGTGCCAAGTTTTTGGAGCATTTCTCCAAATGGGTTTCAAGGAATTTGGTACTGAGTGAAAATTTTCAAGAAAATTGTTCTCTATCTTCAAAACAAATTGTAAGGATATAATTGATTAGTTTTCAACTTTTCCAAATGAGCCAAGACAGATTTCAAGCAAAAACTTCGATGGAAACCATTCTCTGCCTTCAACGCACCACGAGGTATCGAAATTGCTTTATAAGTTCAGAAAGCAGAGAAGCGGAGAGCAGCAAGATTTGATTATTCGTTCATAAAACTTTTGTTTTCCCCATTAAGTCATGGTATTCAGTGGGTGGTCCGCTCACAATACGAGTAGCAAATATTCTTTGAACCGGTTGTAGCGGGCCGTGACCTTCTGAATTCTCTATATGCTTGTCGACTGTGTCCAATAATGTTTCAGTTTGCACCTCAAATGTTATGAACATACATAATAAACTTTTTCTGGTAGGAGCAAACGTCGTCTGTTTTTAAAAATGTGAACCTCAAGGTATTCACTTTTCCTGCATTTCACCCGTTTTGCACGTTGAAAATGCAGATTTAGCAACCATTCCTGTCTCCTCAAACGCACAGAGTTCGAACAGAAAAAATATCGCCATCGTTTGCAGCCTTGACGGCAAGCAGAAAAGATGTCAGATGGCAAAGTCGGTAACAAAGTCTAATGAAATGCCGTTGTGAAGCGTCTGAGAAATAATGTGAATTCATCGTTGCATCGTTGCGTCAAATGCCAAAAAAGTAACCCTATCGAATATGAGAAGCGATATTTAATTTTGAAGCAACCAATGCACATTAAAGTAGCGGGTTTAGAAATGAGAATAGGTTTTTCGTTGAAACTGACGCAGTATGTCGAAGGATTGCTGCGAACTTTTTCAGTCTTATAAAATAGGCAGCAACTGATGTGATTATATGCTATCATAAGCTTCTCATCGGTCTTAATGAATGAGGTGAATAGAAATCTGAATATGCGACCCCGAATTGTAGCAGTTTTATTGAATAAAGACGATTTGCGATATGCTAATGCAACAGATGTGTGGAAGACTTGCAATGAATGTAATTCAAATTTCAGCAACAAAAACGGCGGCAACGAGCACATGTGTTGATGATCCAAGGTTGGTGGGTCTTGAAAAGATTGGCATATATACTACGCAATTGACAAAGCAGAGTCAAACGAATTTTCAAAAATTTGCATGACCGCTCTTTGGTGAAGTCCTAAAGTGCATAACCGCTGGGTTTGAATTTTCGGAAATGGATGAAAAAAGGGATCACTGGGTTCTCCTGACTTTCCTCCGTTTTCCTTCCGTCTGCCGAGCGCCTGAGCAAAGGTGCGGACGCTTGGTTCTGAATGCTGGTTGAAAACAAATAGCGAAGGAGTTAACGCATTCTGTTAGACAGATATCCGAAGAAAAGAACACAACACCCAAAAACAAGACTTCCTTTCCTAAATCTTTGCAGAGAAATGCTCAGCAAAATTCGCGGAAGAAAGCGACGGCACTACTTCTCCTTCTCCTTTGCGTTACGTGTTGACAAGCGATCACAGAGCCTTCCACGAGCAGAATTCATTAACAACCTAAAAGCGGAAATATATATGAGGATTATACCAGCTCATACAAACACTAAAAAAGTTTTGCCACTTATGGTATCGCATTCATAAGAGGAAGACGGTGAAACTGCATTTGGACGACAGCTTATGGTTCTTTAATGAGTAGATAGGTAAATGGTGTGCTGTTCAAATTTACAGAGGCATTTTGATTTATTGCCATCTTTTTTGCATATCGAGCTAACGAACACTAAACACGCTAACTTCATTATTTTTGCAGTATTTCAATGACAGTTTCATGATTGCAGGTGCCCAACGTGGGTGGGCAACGGATTCTGCAGCAACAGTGGGTATGCAGGAGTCGTGAAACGTGAATACTGTCCAAGATCATGTAGTCTATGTAATAATCTATCCCAATGAGTTATAGTAATCAAATAAAGGAAAGTGAATTAAAGGTTTCTTATCACAGATAATACATTCATTGAATGGATTTGTTTACTGTTGGAGACCTTTCAATCACAGATCGACCGCGTGGGCAATCACCATGTGATATAGCGTGCAAAAGTAATGACGCCTTCATTATGATAGTTGCTATGCTGAATTGTTTTAGCAAAACTGCATAGCCGATTTATGCGTGCTCATACCTGCTTATAACAAGACATAGAAAACAGAATGCAAGGAGGAGTAACACAGAAAACAGAACGCAAGGAGGAGCAAACTTGGAATGAAGAGGCTGTAGGAAGAGCGGATAGAAACATTGCATTTCACTGCAAATTACGGCAAGTAATAAAATGAATGCACATGGAGATAGGACTTAAACATTGGTTCACAGCTAATCGGCACCTGCAATATGAGCGCTGTGAAGCGCCAGTTTTTGCATGCTTCAACTTGGCTCTTGGTATTAGGTTTTGTTTGTATTATGCTTAGGTCTTTGTGCTGACGACGCAGATCGTCTGTTTGCTGCGCCGTTTCAGCAACCATATTTGTGTTCCAAGGACGTTTTCCTTCTTTTCCAGGTTTAACTGGGCGAATTCTTAACGACAGAGAGAAATAAGCGCGATTCGACGCCAAATGTGATTGGACAAGAAATGTTTTCTGCACATTGTGTCCTCTAATACCCAATGAATAAAAAAAAGTGAGAAACTTTATGCAGTTTGGTACGATGCCATCATGAGCATATTTTCTTATCAACGTCCGACAGGCTACACAACTTCATTTCAACAACTGGAACAACTAACCTAGGAAAACAAAGGTTTATATTTTCACCGAAAAAGAAACAGACAGGGTTCGTAGTTTTTGAGCAATGGAACAGATAGACGGTTCTAAATTGCAAACAAATACTGTTTTGAAATGATAGTCGAGTTGCAACAAGTTCTTGGATATCAGAGTTCAAAAGCGGCACGAAGTCGAAAGCGATGAGTATTACAAAGTTGGTGAAATGGGCAGTAAATTAGGTTACTTTTGTTGACTGTTCGGTTTGCATCATGGGGAACCGCTGATAGAGTTGGATTTAATCAAATGCAAAAAGAATTATTTTGCGTGAAGCACTGACACCTCGATTTGACCGGCATGAGCGCATAGAGCATATAGTGCTTCCGGCTGCAAAGACAACCAGATGAGCTACCGGTGAGGTGAGTTCTAGTTGAAAGCACAGTCTGGGCGTTGTGACAATTGAATTGAAATGACTAAATCTTCTGTACAAATGTGCACTCAAACATGGATGCATCAGGTACTTATTCATACGTATACCGTAGCGATCCTCTGTGAAAAAACCTTTTAAGAGTGGAGGAGGAAGGCGGTGGGAATGAGTGGGTGACGTGGGGATGATAGGCAATGTTCAGATCGATAAGAGCAAAATTTTGGTGAAAGAAAAAACTCGACTGACATTAAGAACCCGTCAGCGGCAAGTTGCGCTACGGTGAAAGTCAAAAACCAGAAATGAATGAAGTACGAAACGCCAAGACTGAAAGAGGAATAAACCGGGATTGGAACGACTGCAAAAACTTCTAAGAGCCTTCATCTAGTTCGATTTCATGTTTAGAAGAAAAGATTGTTTTTTGAAAGATTGAAGTCTCATTTTGAACACACTGCATAGGGCGTTCTTCATGTACTTAGATGTACTGGCAAGGTATTGAGAACTTGCCTATCTTTGGCAATGACCAAATTCTCATTAACACAATCCTTTATTTTGTCATTCTTGTGATGAGCGGGATAGCACAAAGGCTAAAAATGTGTCTCGATGTCTTGAGTTTGTGGGATTTCAAGCTTTTTTTTGCGTGGATGTAGCTATCTTCTTATATTCAGTGTAACCGTGAACATTCTGAATGTGAAAACAAATATGACTGGAAACCGCACAACCCTCGGATAGAATGAGCACGGAAAATAATACATCGTGTTCTCACAATTAATAAAGAAATGCCGCAAAAAGCAATTCCAAACGACTTCTCACTTTATAGGCTCGTCCAAATGGGCATTTGCAAATACATTATGAGTGCGTTATCTCTCTCTGTGTATAAATGAGTGCCTTCGTCCCTTTATGTGACGCTCTGTAACGATACACGTTACGACGACCTTATGCGACAGAAATGTGCAAAGACGTGCAATAAGTGTAATTCACTTTCAGTGCCGAGGATTGGTCCACGTGGTTGATGCGTTGATAAGCCGCGGTTAGTCGCATTGAATAGATTTGCATATTTTTCATAAGCAATAGAGATCGTTGGGTAGGGACAGCTGTCACCGATGTCATCCTCTATAAATGCAACGTGAACAATCTGAACCACATCAATAAAGTTCAAGCAAAGTAAAGGAATACTAGAAAAAAGTTGCAAACGATTTTTCGTATAAGGCTCTTAGTACAATGATCTACCCGTGAAGTACCACTGTCGACTTCATTCTTATGAACGATCTTAGTTCCTTTCAGGGTGTTTCCGTATCCTTAGTTCTTCAGAGAGATTCTCAAAGGTGATCACACGAGTGATCGTTTTGGAATAGCGAATCCTTGTGAAAAATCAAGACAAAGATCTGAAAGAGATATTGCCGGATGCAATTTCAAGTGAAATAAAACGAAATTGATTTTGTATCATTGGGGACACTTCCTTTCTGACCTGTTCAACATCTGTTTTTCATTGTGTAAGTAATGTTATTGAAATTTGTGCATCGAAGAAAGCGGTTCGTTCGATTACATTGCTACCTTCAGCGCTTGACTGCAAAAGCATCAAGCATTTCTTGTAGCTTAACTAGTATATGCTAGAAATGTGGCATAAAGCGTTGTATGAGGAATGGAAGCTTGTTTAACTCTCATTATTGCTTATTTCTTCCTCCCCTTCCCCTCTCATATTTTGGAACTATGCTTCTGTTCCACCGTTTTTGAAGAAAACTCAGATGACAGCAGTAAAAAAACTATCGTTCGATCACTTAAATATCAGTTATTTGTTTTTATATGAACGTCAGAAATGCGACATTCCATCACTTAACGCGAAACGATCCTCTAAGCCACGCAAAATTTGACTTCATTATTTGACTTCATTCCAGGTCGATCCACGATCTCACAGTTTATTTCTTATTAAGGCGATAGAATGTCTACGTTGAACATAAGAGTTAAGGCAGAACAGTCTTTTATATCGTCTGTCACTGTAGTCCTAAAATTGGAAAAATATGACGTTATAGGCTCATTGCCAGTATGGTCACCGCAATTTTATATCGACGAAATTTGCAAGCAAGTAATAAGAATAGTTGCTCTACCCTATAGGGATTAATGGTGGGATCCGACAGTGAGGTATTTTCAATCCTAGCTTTTCTATTAATGACGTTTCTAATAATATTCGATATAGTAGCAGACTCACTGTTGATAATTTTAAAATTTCCCTTCCAGTGGAGGAGAAGCTCAGTGCAACGCTCTATTGATCAAAACTGTGGCAGTTAAGCGTTGTCCATGAAAAATATCAAATGGCCTATATCAACAATCGATAGGAATGTTTTCTCATGCTTCGAAGTGAAGTTCTGTCCTCCACATCCATGACGTTGTTGTCGTATTATCCCACTATTACTGAAAAATCCTCCAAAATCGTATCGTTGATGCGCTGCATCATACATTTACTGAAGACATCATCAATTAAAGCTGACCCATTTTGGAATGCTGCATACCTATATGATTACCTCACTTGATCTCTCATATTACCAACAGGTTTAGAAATTCACCTACAACGTAATGTATAAAAAGTTACCAGTGAAAACTGATAGTACCATGACCAGTACGGTAATATTTGTGAAGAAATAGACTCAGAAATAAACGATCAACCAGTTCCCTGAGATAGCGGTAAAATATTGCAGCATAATCTTGTAAGATCTAGGAAGCATGGGAAAAAACATCCATAATGAGAGAGCACATCATACAAATATGTGCTTTATTTTTATTTGGGCTCCATCTTATCAAGACCTTTATTTGGACTCTACTTTATCGAAATCCATTCTTCTCTGCAAATTTCTTCCTTCTTTCCATCACGTCGCAACATTTGCTTGAAATATATCACATCTTATCTCACTGATACTCTATTCCGATTTAAATCTTTGCAATTATCAAAGTTTTTGAGCTGCAATTTTTGTTTTCAATTATCAAGATGGTTGCATTTTATCTGTGGTGTGTGCGTATTTCAAAAGAAAAAAGAGACAAAGGCTATTACCCGTAATTACTACTTATTGCTATTCCTTCAGGAAGTGGAATGCTTATCTTTGTTTCTGTTTTTTACTTTTAGTCTTTCATTTGCAAAGCATCTGATTTAATTTTCCTTAGGCATTGATGTTATTCTTGTATTTTTTTGAATGTCAATATCTATCGTGATGAAAATTGTAGTGTAGTGACACCCGACTTTAATGAAAAGTCGGGAAAATTCCCGAGCAGAACTTCTCTTAGTCATGAAAAATAATATCGATGACGTAGTTATCCAACTCCCACAAGCCTAGGTATTGGAGTTGGGGGTGGGCGGTTCACTTGCTCGTCGCTTCGTTGGTTTCGGAGCTCATGTTTAGGTTTTTATCGAGATGTTCCGTTCGTTCTAGATGTGTCGCTGCTTTTTCAATGAGTCTGTACGGTGGTGAATCAATCTTTTAAATGAGTGCTCATTATGCCGTTATTTTAGTGGTTTATATGACCCGCCGAGCACTGCCGAAGAAATGGCACAGAACTTGGTGATACTATTAGCGAACTGTGGCCCAAAAAATATTAAATAAATATATAAAACGCTGCGCTAATTTCGGCTCATTCAAATAAAATTGAGTAAAACACGGCTATTCTTTCTTCGTGTTCCTTTTGATAAATGAACAAAACACGGCCGTTATTGAGAAGTTTTCTGCGGTTTCTTATGCCGCAATCAATTTTCCCCTCATTTCTAGACTGCCACTATCATTTTCGAGGTACGGAATATTTTAATCTCTGTCCCCAACGTTATAAATGAAATATCTCGTGTCACTCGCGTAGTCGTTAGGTTTTCTCCCACTTTATAGGCATGGCTATAGCCTTCAGCCTCATATGTAAATGCTCATGGAGGACACTATACAAGTTGATGAAAACAGCTGGATTGGCGACCTCTTTAAAGTTTAATTCGCAAAGGTATATGATGACATTTCAGGTTCATCAACAGGTGATTAATCTTTTACTACCTCCTGTGTCTCCTTGTGCATATTTTTTGCCTTTGGTCATATAAGTGCAGCAGTGCATCTTATAGTTTTGATTTGCCTAGTTATTCTCTTTCGTGAGAATATTTTGAAGGTAACAATGGTGAAAGAGAGAAAGTTTTACGACATACTCGGCGTGGAGCCTTCGGCAACGGAAAGCGAGTTGAAGAAGGCCTATCGAAAGCTGGCACTTAAATACCACCCGGATAAGAATCCAAATGAGGGCGAACGATTCAAGCTGATCTCGCAGGCGTATGAGGTGCCCATTAAATCAACTCTTTAGGGAATTATTACCGTTAAGTGGTTGGTTAATTCTGTTGGCTAGTTTCAAAGGGTCGGATTCAGCTTTGTCAACGGATTTCGAATGCAGTCGCCAAAATCTTTGCAAAGAAAACCATTGACCTTTGATGGATCAGCATTTGCATCCATTTAGTTGTGTTGTAAAAATATTTATGAGTTAAATCTTTGATGAGAAAGTTTTAGGGGATAGCCTAGAAATGTGAGGCCATAGCAGATAGGACAAGTGACCTTTGTGATTAGCGAAAATCAATGTTTTAGTGTCCAATTTTTGGTCGTATATTTCAAGTGCACCAACTGCACTGAGGATATATAAAGATAGATGGAAACATTTCCAAGATATGGTAGCTAAAGCGAATTTTTATTTGCTCTGTTTTGTAGGATTTCCAAGTGAGTGGAGCCAGTGGCTGACTTCAACTTTGGGTGGAGGGACATGAGGAAAATTAAGAGAGGGGATGGGGATTTCCGAGTAAAGGCAATGAAGTTTTTGTATATAGGGGGAGAATGAGAGTGATCTCTCATTTTCTGTTTGAAAACAAGAATTTTTAGGCGATTTTTAGGGATTTTCATGTTACAAAGAAAAGTTACTGGAAGTTTTCATTAATCTCTTAGTAACGCGATAGAATGGCCATACCGATCCTGTTATTCACCCAATTCGTTTACAATGCGTGCTTAAATCCTTTGATGCTACAGGTATTATCTGATCCGAAGAAGAGACAGATATACGATGATGGTGGTGAAGAGGCTCTTAGCGGTGCAGGTGGTGGTGAAAGCTTCCATAACCCGATGGACATCTTTGATATGTTCTTTGGAGGTATTTATTATCGTGCCTGTTTAATAGATTTTTACCGTTGCTGTCAATCTTTTCGCCGTTGATATATCCTTCATCCTTTATCACCTAAGTTTTATTTTGCTTCTCATGTTATTTACTTTTTCGGCCATCTACGGTAGGGATCGATGATTGGGCTATGGTAGCATTTCGTTTGCTGAGTAGGGGGGCGGGAGGGGAGCGGGGTCCTCTTATAGTTCGATTTTTCATTCGTTTTTTAAGTTTGCTTAGGAGTTATCTTTCTTTGTACCGAAAAATCATTTTTCGCCATTTATTTCTGTTTCTTTGAACGTATGGAAAATTTCATCAGTCGTTGAGAACCTTTGTTATTGGTCGGTCTTAAAAGGTTAAACTTCGGGCTACTTGTGTTCTTCATGAGTCTGGCCTGATCTCCGTAAGTTTGATCTAATTTGAGGACATTTTCGAAGTGGTGGTTCAAGAGGCGAGCGTAAAGTTCGTGACATGATCCACCAGCTGCCGGTGACATTGGAGCAGCTGTACAACGGCGCAGTAAAGAAGTTGAAAGTATCTCGTCATGTCGTCTGTGCAAAGTGTGAGGGAGCAGGTGGCGCTAAGGTATTTCACTTTTCTCTGACGATTCTGGATTATCGCAAGAATTTACTGTGCTTCATTGTTTGTTGTATTTCACTTTATTTTTTACATGAGATTTTATTTCGCATTTTCATCAAATAATAAAGTGAACAATTCTGAAAGAGCATATTTTTGAGTTATTTTGTGTATTGATGGTACGCAAAGGTAAAGGCTGACGATGACAGTGTGATAGGAGTGCGATTGGTTGTAGTGAAATGTGCATATTCTCGGGAATTCGCTGAGAGGGCGTCGTTTAGATGCGCATAAGATGCTTCGTATTTGCCCTATCGCTGCATGGATACGACGTCTGCAATTTGTAATGACTTACATATTTCATCGCAGGTCTGCACCCAGAAAAGGTGGTGTGGAATGTAACCTCACGTCTTCCTTCCTCATTTTCACCACTTTTGCACAAGATTTCAACGGTTCCTCGCTCGACTAGGTTACACGAATTAAAACGGAAACTAAGCGTGTTTTCATTTGCAGCATATGTATGTTGTTTAGGTGTTGCTGCATTTGAAATGGCCAGGTAATTGAGGTTAATAACGGGGAAGTTGCTGAAATCACTGCAATTTCTGAAATCCGGTGTGCTTTTTCGAGGTAATCGTTTCAAATGGACCGTTTCTGAAAATTCTTAAGATTCAAGATTATCCATTCCCATGCTCCCGTCTCCGAATCAGAAAAAAATTGTGATGATGCCCAAATGACCGCTAGACCTCAGGGAGGGAATATTGGGAGGTGAAGATGCTGAAAACACGGTTTGCCTATTATTGACAGCTTTAAATTTGCAGAGGAAAGAAATTGAAATCAAGATTAAATGGCATTTTTCTGCATCTGCATATTTGAAAACTTCAATGTTTATGTTCACGTCGGTTAGAGTACTTACCGAACTTTCACATTTTTGGCTACGTCGATCTTGTACGCAATTTGTATTTATATATAGAAGATGTGTATAGGCAAAATGTGTGTGCTAATGTATATGTGTGCCTTTTTCGTAGTGGAGTAGTCACTCATTCCCAATTCTCCCTCTGAATCGTCCGAAACCACTAATTGGATGATGATCTGGTTTGGGGTTTTCCACTGTGATGTACTGATTCGTGTATTTCACGCGATGGGATTAAATTTCAGTAGTTTTGCCCCCAGAAATAAAGAGACATTTTTAGTGGATGACTAACAATCGATAGTGAAGTGGGCACTGCAACAGCATTCTTCTCCTCTGTCCATTGTCTAAGTATCGGAAGGGCAACGATGGAAAAGGATGAGCTAGCCAGTCAACGGGAGAAAATATTTCTTATGTGCCATTCTCAAACGTTTATCGCTGATATCAATAGATGACCCACTAAATATGGTTTAAGAGCCAGAGAAGAAGTTAATGAGGAAACTAGAATTACAGTATTTCGTTGAGCGGTACATAACTCGTTGCCGTTTTGTTTGTTTAGGTGATAGTGTGCTTTGTCTTTAGTGATAGTCGTCGACATATGTAGGATTTCTGAATTGGATACAGATGGTTAGCTTGGATTGCAACAGGCCGAGTTTGAATTAATAGATGTTTCGAGTGAGGAGGGGGAATTGGCTTCAAAGATCGGCCTCCATCTCTGTCCATGTTTCGTTACAGTAAAATGCATCTGAATATACTACGTAGACTTTTGTAATAAAGCTGTTGTTTGAGGGAAGTGTGATGCAGTGTTCGAACTGTAAGGGTCGTGGTGTGCAGATCCACGTGATGCAGATCGCGCCCGGAATGGTACAACAAACACAATCGACTTGTAGTGTCTGCAAGGGAGAGGGCGAAGTGATTCCCGAAAAGGATCGATGTAAACAGTGCAATGGACAGAAAAAGGTGAAGGCTTTGTGTCTTTATCTTCTTTTTTTTGAGCTCAGTCATGAAGAAAAACGAAACGACAATAATTTTTGAATTATGATGAGGTGATAGATGTCTTTCTATTGTTGAAAGGAGGTTGACAATAGTTTTACATTAAAAAAGGGACCGTTTATTTCTGCATTGTGTAAAAAAAGTCTCATTTCTACTTCTATGGTATTTAACGTGAAAATTTATTGAACACTTGAAAAGTTTGGAAATTTTAATGGTCTTATAATTAGTTGAAACTCAATTGTTTCTTCGTGAATGAGATGAATTTCATTTATGGAGATTGGTGACTAAGTGGGCCACTTAAATAAACGTTTGTTTCAGGTTCGCAACGAAACAATATTGGAAGTGCACATCGATAAGGGCATGAAAGATGGACAGAAAATCGTTTTTTCAGGACAAGGTGACCAAGAGGTAAGTCTCTTGTGATTTCAACGTATTCCTGTAACGTGGGATTGTTTTTATTTGTCACTGCTATACTATACTCCCTATTTCCTTTCATCGCTTCTGTGGGAATCTTTTGCGAGTTGTTAATTATATGTTTTAGAATTTCGGAAAAGGAGGAGGGAAACTGGATTGCTTTAATGTTTGGAGAGTTGGCCTTGGAAATGCTTCAAACTAATATTCCATCCGTGATCGCTGGCAGTTTGAGTCAGTTATCACGGACCGGAATTCGCAGGTGATGAATTTCTATGGCGCCAATACCTTGAGTCTGATAATCCACCATCAGAGGAGCTTTGATTGGTAATCATTGATAAGATTTGTTTCGATCATCGGTACAGCAGTATATGGAAGTCAAGGTGAACTCTTTAACGAGGCTCATATTCAGGAAGTGAAGTATTGTTAGCCGTCAAGTTTATGCTATTGGATGTGGGTTGCAAAGAAATGAAAATTGATTTACTGAAGTAGTGCGTTGTTGCTCAATTTTATTTTTGCAACACTAGAGAAACAAAAGAAAATTGCAATAATTGAGCATGTGTATACTTTATCTGCAAACGTTTAGTCAAACAGTAGCAGTCTTTTTTTTTAAATTTTATGATAAAGAAACAAACGATTATGTATTTTATAATCTCAGGGAAGAACCATATAGGGGATCGTTGATAATCCCATTCACACAAGATCAAAGGATTTTCCATTATACAAGTAACTACGATTGCAGCATAATGCATAAGATGGATGAATTACGATGTTTTAAATACTGCTTAGGATTTTAAATTTTTTGCGATAAATAAGTTCATTTTGAGGTGGGCATAACGCCGGGTGATGTCGTCATAATATTGGATGAGCAGCCGCATCAGACATTCGTGCGGAAAGGTGCAAATTTGGTGATGCAGATTGATCTGAATTTGGTGGAAGCACTTTGTGGATGCACCAAATACGTGATGACTCTTGACAATCGCTATCTCATCTTCTCGCTTTTACCAGGTTATTTGTGCTCATGATTGTCCAGATTTTGTTTAAATGTGAAACCAAAACATTGTCAGTGCTTGTCTCTGAGCAGTTCATGATGAGTTTAAGAAGGGGGTCCGATATTGTGGGGTAGATATCTTTAGGTAGGAGATAAGCTTTTCATTTTTCATTAACAGATGGAGAGGATGGCGTAGGTGAGGAAGGAGGGGGGAGGGGGGGGGGGGGGGGGGGGGGGGGGGGGGGATAATAAGATGTTTATTTTGAAAATAATATCCACATTGCTTCGGCAAGTCTTACTAACTTAATCTTCTCTCGTCGGTTTTACTGATCTTCAAGATAAACTGTTTCAGGTGAAGTGGTAAAGCATGGTGACATTCGAACAATTATGGGCGAAGGTATGCCTCGCTATAAGAGTCCCTTCGAGAAGGGTGATCTGTTGGTACAGTTCGCGATCCATTTCCCGAAGTCGATATCACCAAATAAGATTGAGCAGCTTAAGTCCCTCTTGCCGGATCGCGTCGAACCGATCATTCCTGACGATGCGGAAGAGGTCGATCTGGAAATCATCACCGAGCGAGCCAGCCGTCACTCATCGTCTTACGACGATCAGCCGGGCCCACAGGGTGTCAGGTGCCAGGCGCAATGAGCTTTCCCGGTAACATTGTACTTCCTGCTTGGGTACTATACGTATGTCTAACGAGGGAATTCCAACGGACCTACTTGATCAGTGATCGAACTTTGGAAGGGGGTGGGATGCCTACGTGAACAAATTACTGCTCGTGGTGGATGCATGTACTACAAAGTGTAGGAGGAGTTTTGCTGTAAATTGCATATTTAGTGCTCGGGCTTGAATTGAGACGTAGATCACCAAAATTGTGCTTATTTTAAGTTGGTTTGCTTGGAGAGGTTTGATATGTGTCTGGGAAATTTGTTGTTTTGTGAATGGAAAACGAGTTATTGTATGACTTACCAACTGAATGGATATTCGTTTATTACATCTCACGGTTTTAAAAATTGTTATGAAACTGATGTCGAGGGGAGCGTAAAGCAGTCAGCAAATCATTCAGTAAGCATGTTATATTGCCGCTTTCCCCAATTGATGGTAGGAGGTAATTTATTGGTTTTCCATCGAGAAAAACCAGGTCCATGCAAGTACTAGTTACGTCTTGGGGGGTCGGTGGCGAAGCAGAAATTGGTTAGTTTTGCGGATGGAATCTTCGCGACGTCTTTCTAGATACAAAGCTGATTCACTGCATGGAAATGGGGGGATGGATACGTTCCGGCGCTTGTATGTGAAAGGATCTCATCGTGTTGCTTGGGGATGGGTTTGCTCGTGGACCCTGCTTCAAGGGGAAGAGGCCTCTATTTTGTGAGCGAATATGAATTGAATTGGTAAATTTTTATGCCTAAATTATGCGAGGACGGGGAGTAGCCTTACCAAATAGTAGGAGGGGCTAATTGTGCTGATCGAATTGTATCTCATTTATACAAATTTCACTCTGATATTTCTATGTGAAATCAGTTGATTCCGGTTTGCGATCTTTGTTGTTCCGTCTCGACTGTCGCCATTTTACTTCGAAGTATTTTGCAAAGCTGCTGCCCAGAATTAAAGATTGTGGGGCAGACAACTTTGTTGATGGTTTGAGAATGATTTATGATGATCGAAATCAATGAAATGTTTTTGTCTTTCTTTGTTTCGTTTGAAGACACAAAGAAAATTAACCGGCAGAAGGAGGGAGAGGGATGGGAGAGAGCGTCAGTGCCTCCTTTATTGGCTTCAAGGTACGGTGTGATATGCGGATCGGCATAAATCTGTGCAGATTTTGGGGCATTTTCTCACTTTTGTTATAGGTGTTGTGATGAGTACGCTTGGGTGGCTTATCTCTTCCAATATCTCGGGATATGGCTTGGCGTTCCAAATGTTAAACGGAAGGATGATAGACTGGTTTGAATTGGATCGCAGGACAGGTCATCGGGTTAGTAAACCCGTGACGAAAATAACCAAGTGCTGTTTTCCGGTGCTTAATGCGAATAACAATTGGGCAGGGAGGAGGTGCATAATATTGCGTCGCATTAAACCACTCGAACGCGATCATCCTGTGTCCAGTTCGTGATCGTTGTTCAACATGTCAACTGCTATCAGCCAATTCAAACTATATAGCAATTTGTATTGATTCTACGACTGTGGAGTGGTGTTGCATTTGGAACGACACGATCATATCCTGCCAATTTCTAAGTCGGGTTTGGGCAACGTCTTTTGCTGACCCGAATGTTGCGAAAACACTCATCTAATGTACGAGGCTGAAGGTAAATTGTAGTAACCACATACTAAAACATTGTAGCCATGTGAGCGTACTTTTATATGCGAAAAGACGGTAATGAGTTGTGTTCATACAATAAACGACGAGGTGAGTTAGCACGACAGATGAGGTGGAGCGATAAAAATAGTAAAAGATCTATTGCTACGAATGGACATAAGATGGGACCTTCACCTCGTGTTTACAGGATATGAAACAGCTCGTGATAAATGGTTTCGTGTGGTGTTGAATTCGAAAATCGAACAATCATCTAGCTTCACATGCTAGAAATTGCAGCAAACATCGGTCAAATCCAAATCCCAATAATTCTCAATAAACTTTGTTATAAAATATGGTTGCAGTGTATTTACCAAAAAATTAGCATTTTGCGAAGTGTAACAAAAGTTAAAAAGGTAACGGTAATGTCTGCTAATTTGTCAGTCTTATCAAATTATCAATCCAGTTCACTCAAATTACCGTATCCCCTCGAAAAAGAAGCCCGAGATTCCATTTTTTTCCCTCAAATTCAAGGTAGAAATCTATTTTATCATCAAGAAGGCAGGAAATTGCAAAAAAAGGTGCATTAATTGCGGGTTAAATGTCAGATACGTAGGTAAGAGATATTTTGCAACCTCTGCAAGGAAACGTTTCTTACGGGCACAGTGGTATAGCTTTGTGACGAACCCGTTGGATGAGGTCGTGGGAGAAATGAGCACATCTACAGGCAACGAATTGTGTCACCCAATATCTCGATACTTATTTAGACCATAACCGGAAGTGTGTACGTGATCGTCTACACCCTCTCCTCTTTAGAAAATAGATATACAAGTTGGAAAGTTTATCTTGGAGACAGAAATAAACACTTTATGAGAGAGCATTAAATGAATCAACAAAAGCGAGAGAGACGAAAAGATGAGAGGAAAAGAGAGAGTTGAATGATGAGAGAAGGTAGTGAGAATAACACAAGTGCAATCCAGAAATGTGCTACTGGATGAGAGTCAATGATGAATTTGAAGATGCAGAGTGATCCAAAGAAATGGAGTGATAAGGCGGATAACGACCTGCCAGGTGATGGTACTTGAAGGGCGAGTAGGAGTATTTCGATGACACAGAATGCGATTCCAAGTGATAGTGAAACGATTAGTGAGGCTTCTACATCTCGATACTCTCGTTGTGACCACCCATCAAACGGTAGAGTTGAGAGAACATTTTCCGGCTGAAATCACTCGATTTTTGGGGTTTTGTAATAACAGAACAAGAAGGCGGGGGAAAGGGGTGGGAAGGGAGAGGGGGCTAGCCGAATGAAAAATGTCGCTCAGGAAATTAAATTCAGCCGTTGTTAAGAAAGTCAAAGCTCGTTCTGGTGTAACTACATCATCGTTTATGCAATCATCGTTTATACACTCCATAACACCATTCAGTGACTTAGGAATCAGAGCTCGAACCCGAAATTGTGGGAAGTCTACTAAGAGACTTGCTAATGATATGCTGGTCCCAAGTTCCAAAGAGAGCTTATGATTCCGCAGAACATTGGAAGGCGGAAGGGGTGCATATTCAAGTGAAATTAATGAACGAGCCTAGATGCCCGGAAAAGTTTTCATATCTCGATGTTGCTTTGCTTTCGTATAGCAAGATGCTGGCAGTTTCCGAATCCAGCATGCCAGTACCTCGAATATCAGCAATTTGAAGTTTACAGTAATGGGAAATAATAGCGATTTACAGTAATGCAATATTACAGTACCCAAGTCGAAAATAAACAGCTTACCGTATTCCATAGGGCAAGCATTAAAAGAACACCATGAGCGGTAAGTGAAATAAAATATGCTGAAAGACAATCCATAAATATTGCATCGACTGAAGAGTGGTGGTATAAAAGTAGGTTGTTTGCATTCTGTTTGCATCAGAGCCTTGTTGCGTTGCCATGGAGACATTCTTTGACGACCGATATGTCTCGTATATTATATCTCTTTGAGTTGTGTCTGATCATTGTTTTATATTCAGAGGGATATACTCATTAAAGTAATATGATGTGATAATATACGCTAAACTATAGCTGATTGGATAAATTTAACGATACTCAATGGGAATTGTTTTCATGCTTTTTCTAAATTCTAGTTGTATTTATTGAATATATCTTAGAATATTTCGTTTGCAGCTGCGCAGATTTTGTTGATTGCCTCATTGTTTTGCATTAATATTTTTTACTACTTGTTGATTATTACTGCGAGTACTCATTGAAGATTGTTTTTATTTGCTTATATTAGTAATCGAAGGAATGACTTCAACGATCGCTCAATTTTTGCATGGATTTCGATCAGAAAATGTTTATACCTAATGAAAGTTCCTACTTTTCACCGTACATCGTACTTATTTAATATTATAAAATTTATTATCGTTGCGAGTAAGGGATATTTTTGTTGAACTAATTTTGTGCTGTATTATATGTAAACAGTTATCGAATTTCAAAATTGCATACAGTATCTCAATTTTCATCGAAACCATTTCAACTGCACTGAAAAATTGCAGCGCAATGTCTTATTTCGAGCTTTCTAATTAAGAGCGGCTTTATTCTTTTCCATAATGCGTCGGTGTTTAGTGGGTTTGTGGGTAGGGCGTGGTTTGTTTTTTGTGCTGGGGTGTTGTTATGTGGTTGAAAATATGGAGGTCATTCCTTAATTATTGAACGAGTGGTTTAGGTTCACTGCTGCGCCCTAAATGCTTTATATAACGCCATGAGCTATGTTGATCTCGTATTCACCGCCATTCCAGGTATCATTGATTGCTTTTGGGTTTCTATAGAATGGCATATTGCGCGAGAGTCGTACCGTAATGTTTGCATCCACTTGCTGCATGTGATTGCTGCTTCACGGCTGTTTATGCTTGTATGTCTTTTTCGGTTTGCTTACTGGACGTAGATTGGATAAGCGTTCTTTTTAATCCCCGCTGAGCACCAATTTCCGTCTTTTGTGCCCCATTTCTTGCAGACTTCTCCTTTAATTGTTGTGGTGTACTGAGGTAGGAATTAAAAGTAAAAGGCAATTACCATTTTGTAACCAACACCTAATTTAACGCATCTTCCATATGGCCGTGACTAGAACCTGCTTACGGTCGGTATCAGGACCGGGTTTAACCCAGGCCACAATTAAAGTAGCTTGTTCCACTTGGTTGCAAGGTTAATAGAATGACAACCCCTCTCGCATCCCTGCAAACCTTTGGAAAGAACTTCAACGATTTGGAGCAGTGAGGTAATTCTTGCTCATCATCTGCAGTGTCCATTGACTAATGGCGCCTTCCTCCTTGTCTATACAAAGAACTGAGTTTTAGGTGTCTTAGTCCGCCAGTTTCCCTCCCCATAAATCCCTTCTCAGATGTATACCTGTTGTTGATAGTTGCCAACGCCTGAATTTGGGGTCTTATAAACGAGGAATACGATAATTTGTTTTTTTTTTCGGAGGGTTACCGAAGGTGTGGCAGAATTGAAATGACGACAAAACGACGCAATCATGGACGCAATAAGAAGGGTCGAGGTCATGTCCGCCCTATCCGATGCACCAATTGCGGACGGTGTGCACCGAAAGACAAGGCGATCAAGAAGTTCGTTGTGAGGAATATTGTCGAAGCGGCCGCTGTGAGGGATATTTCAGATGCGTCTGCATATGAGTGTACGTTTATTGTTTGTTTTGCTGCTTAATTTTTTCATTGCTGAATCAACAGGGTGGGATGCCTTTGAATTATTTGCATAGCACATAAGACAAGACAGGGGGGATAATGATTATTCAGTGAAGTGGTAAAAATTTTGATTGATTCCAACTCGTGTAGACTTCCCAACCTTAGTAGAGAGACGGCTTTTTTCTACGAATTTTAAAAATTAACTAGAAAGGCGTGAAAGTAGAATCGTTATGATGTGCACTTTGGCATTGGATTTATCAGAACAATCGTTTTCATGAGTTCTCAACAAGTAATGAGATGCGCATAATAGCACACCAATATTTTATTGCCGGATGTTGGTTTTTTAATGCTCCAGCAGCTGTGGTTGTAAATGGAAGAGGAGGATGAATGTAATGATTGGGATAACGATTGAAAGTGGTGGTAGAATATTTTTTGTAAGTTCACTGATTGTGAGCAGAGTATTCTTTGATTGATTTCAAATTATTGAATTCGATATTTAGTTATGATCGTCCAATTTACATAAGCTTGGTTAGGAATTGCTGGTTGAAGAGGGAAAGGGGAGGGAGTTGCGGAGATGACCACTTGACTATCACCTCAGAGAAGTACTCTTTGCACTCACGCTGTCTTCAGACCGTAACGGTAACGTGCATCGCTTTATGAACGGTTCGTTAGAGCGCTATAGGTTCTTCGGCTCCTCATATCCTCATAGTGTCATTCTTTGGCTATTCAAAAAATAACTAAACCATCAAGACTCTATCAGGGCATTTGATCTGTTTGCAACTTGAGATATTTCATTGTGAAAATCGGCATCATTTGTGTGAAAATGTGAGTTGAGAGAGGGGAAAGAGGGGAACACAATTCAAATTAATTCGGCTTTTGTGATGACGCAAATGCAACTCGCAATAATTTTTGAAGTTTTATCTTTGCACTAACTTTCTTGTGAACAATTACTTTTGAAAGCGCCCCTCTATGCTCTTTTACAGTATAATACAGAGATATTACTGTTCCACCTGGTTGCATGCTACAACCTGTTTCCTTCGTACTTTTATATGCGAACGGTGCTTCTGATTGTGTGTGAGTAGGCATCTCAACAATCACTTCCCTCAGTCAGCCTTATCAGCCTTATTAATAGAACACCGCTCTTGTTGCATTACTGACCACTGTTGTGAAATCACTGCTCCGGGCTAAACCATTGCCGCATTAAAGCAAAGCGAATTCCTTTGTTTTTTGTTTTTTGTTTTTGTTGCATCCAGCAATGCAATCGGGAGATGGCGTTCAATCCTAAGTAAAGACAAACTGGATTCATAACAGGATGAATGAAGCTGCACATGAATCGTTACAGCCGTTTTGTTAGCAAACCAAACAGGAAAAAGACGCCATGAAACCTACAAGTTGTGTGTTTCGCTTCACCAACAGTCGGTTGCTGGCTAGAACCGAATTTTTAGCTGAGGATGCTAAAAGTTCCATAGAAACATACTGGACACTGCTTCATAGTTTTTTCTGGATATTGATGCAACAGGTTGATCTGGTGGGTTCAATTTTAGGAGATGCACGTTGTATTGGCATCCCTGATACAGTGTTGCTTCATTTGCTTCGTGATGCTGTGCGCGTGACTCTTTGCGTCACCCATATTTTTTTACTTAATATTTTTTAATTTTTTGATCCTTTGCACATTCTTTGCACCCGTTCGCTCAAAATTCCCATCGCTTTCCTTACGCTCTCTCCTCTGTCTTCCGGTAGTTGGAAACCACTCTGCCTTCTCTTCCGATACTAAGAAATTGCTTCCTCCATCCATTCTAGTGCTTGGAAATCACCCCTGTCCTCCTTACGTTACCCGGGAGCCACCCCGTTCTTCTTCCAGCATTGGAGAGTCACCATTCCTCACCTTTTCCTGTTCAGGGACCACATCCTTGTACAAGTCACTTTCTGCCTTTTCATCACCCGAAATCACTGTCGTCCTTCTTGCAGTACTCAGAAGTCTTGGACCCACTCGCACTAGTCTGTTTTGGGGTGTGTAATTGTTTGCGTTGTCAATAGGTTATTTGATCGTATTTCTGCAACCCTAGCTTTTCTTTCAGCGTATCCGCTACCAAAACTCTACCACAAATTGCACTACTGTGTGTCGTGTGCGATCCACAGCAAAGTGGTCCGTAATCGGTCGAGGGAAGCGCGCAAGGACCGCAATCCGCCGCCGAGGTTTGGACAGCGCGGTGGACCCCAGGGTGATCGTTTCCCGCGGCCAGGGGCACCTGTGCGACCCTAAGACGGTCAGCTGCAGCTCTGCTATGAATTGTTTTTGTTGAGATTTATGCGAGAAATAAACTTGTACTCCGTTTTTGTACGTTCGTTCGCAGGAGGTGTGTAACGACTGATGGGGTCATGGGAGTATGCTGTCGTTAGTGGCAACGGAGGGTGGGGGCGGGGATTATCTTGTAGCAGGGAGAGATTGAGGAGGTTTGGGTAAGGAACTTCGGTAGGCATAAGACGGCGATTAATGCGTAAGTACTTCGGCATGCTTATTTAATGTTGTGCTTTTCGAATATACGAGGCACATGCTCTTGGTTGAATACTCGTTCCTGGTGGGGAATTTCCATAGATGCTTGGTGGGTTAATCATATGGGTGATTGATGGGGATGGGATAAGAGTTCCGCTTGACTGTCCCCGATGAGATCTGTCTACAGGTCAGTTATGCTAATTTCAGTGGCGCATGGTATGAGATGTACTTTGGTCACATGCTCAGTATGGGTCCGTTCACCCGTAGCCTTGATCAAGTGGCCAAATTTACGAAAACGGGAGTGGTTTGCAGCTCTAGGATGGCACCTTGTCGTAGAGTGATAGATGTGCGTCATTGGGTACCAATAAAGGTGTTTAAGGAATTTCAATAAAAGATGTTTAAGGAAGCTCTCGGCCATGGTGAGAACAGAAGGTTTAGCTGCATCCACTTTTAAAGGTTTAAGGGAGTCGGTGCAACGAATATCACATGCTCAAGATTCAACATGGGGGGCGAATCTGAGCGAGGAGAGAGTGCCCTCTCGAGATTAGGTTGAAGCGTTTCGGGCAAAGCTGGAAAAACGAAGATCTCTGCGATTTCACACTTAATGGGAATTTGAGATTGAAATCCAACAAATAATGGTTGTTGGAGGGAGCTAGGGTTTCTAGGAGTGGTTGCACTCGAAACATGGTCTATCTTCCTAGAACGTGGTTGGAACTGAGGAGCACAGCTTTGTGGTCCTAAATTGGGGTCGATTAGTGCGGGCACCTTTCCATATATTGTGATGGTGGTAACTTTACTGAGTATATTGTCTACGTAACAACTGTTCCCAGCAGAAGTCAATGACGGCACCCATGCGCGGTGAACGGTAATCGATCTCTGCCACATATGATGGAGTCCAAACTATGGAGTAGCTAACCCAAAAATATTCCACCGCATGTGGTCACTGTGAAGGATGCGTTTCCGGTACAATGCGCATCTGATGCAGAGCACAGGCAACGTTAACGGCTGCAGCTAGGACGGCCGCTACGTAAATCGTCCAACTACCTGGAAAACCATATTGACGTCTCCATTCACGATCACCCTGGCAGTCAGAGTTTTCATCGGTGTCCTTTCAAAGTCTAACACCCAATCATCTTTAACTATTTCCATACACCCTCAGCCATCGCTGCAGATATGTTTTTAATTAGTCTCCCTACTTCCATGTTGCCATTAATTTGGAAGCCGGGTTATCTATGGTCGACATAGACTTGTCAGAATTTCGTGGTCAGATGCCACCCACGAAGTCATTTGCCATGCCATGCAAGAGACTGTTAAATCTTTGTCTAATATGCATCACTGTCCTTCTTGTTGACCCCTCGGTGACATTACAGTCCAAAGAGTTCCCACTGACATTAGTCCACTCGCATCACCATGAACAGGCTTAGAGCAGAACTAGCTTGAGTGGCCCCAAGCCGTCTAGATTTTAAAACCCGGTCATTGGAAGTCTCTCCATTCCTCCCTCCCATTCTTCGAGACCCTCAGGTACCTAAGCGTTCCACAAAGAGGGAACAACACTTCCTGAAAGGTTGCAAAGTTATGTGCTGTAAAGGATTAGCGCAATCAATTCATTCACGATCACATCAACAGCACTGCTGATGAAACTTGAAGAAATAGTTGAAGGGATTTCTAAAAAAAAGAACTAGAATACAACAACACATCAATTAACCATGTCTAGTATAGCAGCAACACTAAACGCATATAAAGGAACAAGAAGAGGTACAGAATAGAAGCAAAGTAGAGAATGTGAAAAACATCGAGGTAAACAAATAAACCAACCGAATATAAAACGCGCACAAGAGGATATCGTAACCTGTCAGCTGACAAAAGCTAACCTATTTGTTGAGCTCAACATAATTTTTCACCCGGCTGCCTCTCATAAGTCGAAACATTGAACAACCTATACAGATACCGAGACAGACAATCTTCCCCTCCCCCCCCCCCCCCCCCNGTATAGGCGCAAATGACATACGGAAAACATTTCGTATCCAATCTAATGTTCAACGATATGAAAGCTGTGATAAAATAAACTGCCTTTCTATCCGGGAACGTTTCTTGCAGCACCCTTCAAAAGTGCAAGAAAAAACGTTTCCCCATTGCATTGCAACACCAGCTAATACAATCACATATGGCGTTATTGTTTTGCCTATAATCGACTGTACAAATATTAACTTCCCATCCACACTAGCATTGCAGGCATCATTAAAGAGCAGAATGGACTAAAATATTGAACTCTTTTAATCTGGCAGAAAAGCAAAAATCGTTAAGATGTCAACAACCGATTCAATCCATATTACGAATTCGAGCGCAGATATCTGCCGTAAACGAAGAGCATGACCCTCGACCGCCAAGATCGCCTGTCTTCTCGTTGCCCTCAGAAATGGCGTCGAAACACGCCTAAACAAACATGTACTTTCAACTAGTCATTCCCTACCAACAACACTCTTGAACTTTTTGCGATTATAGCGTGGAAATAAAGCATGGCCAAATAAGGCGTAACCGGGTGAAAGGGGAGAGAGAGTCTGATTTTACGAGCTTTGGGAACCATTCTATCCGATCCTCACACCCATTGGAACACCGAGGAAGGGAAGGTGTGAGGATTCGCAAAATCAACGAAATTTCTGGCTCACACCCCCCTGCTCCCTCGTCCCTGATGTGGCTGTATCGCCAACATTTGTGTAGCAAGTTTCAATAAAAAGGAAAACAAATCGTTTTTAAGCGCAAACCAAACAAAGATAAAGTCTTTAAGTGCTGAATTCATTAAAAGACAGTGGGAAAGAACCGTTTCAATTTTCCTCGCGTGCTCAGGCAGTCCCATATAACGAAGCATCATTACCGCCGATAACAGCAAAGCCGTAGGATTAGCCTTATCCTGAAACATCACCAATTAGTCAGAATTCGACCGCTCCTTTGAGTTTATCAATAATTTCTTAAGAGCTGTCTAATAAATTAGTACAGATGGTAACATCGTTGTTTGATGTGAACAGTGATGACTTATTTCACTTTGGAATGAGTGACTGACACAACCGTGGAACTTTATTCCTTCATGCCATTAAAAGTCAATGGATGAAGCTATCTTGGACATTCGAACAATCTGCAGATAAAATGTATCCTTTGAGGACTTTCTCTTGTACTTATAAACCTTTTATCCTTCTTAAGCATCAAAACCTAAAAGGTACGGTGAAGTTTAATCTGCCGTGCTTGTAAACCAAATGAATATCACCAAAGTTGCATTAAAAGCACAGTGCATGTGATCACTTTTCATGGAAACGAGACAAATTTCCCTTCATAAATCGAGACGAAGGATTCACTCATATCTCCAGCATGTGGCTCCGTGCAGAGAAAGCGCATAAGCCCTCCCGAATACAAGGGCGAATAAGCAAAGTAATCCCTGTGTTGCATCGAATCTCGATGAAGCGAACCTGTCCAGCAATATCCGGTGCAGTGCCATGCACGGATTCGAATACTGCCGCGTCTTTGCCAATATTACCCGATGGCGTAACACCCAATCCACCGATCAGTCCAGCACATAAGTCCGACAAAATATCGCCATAGAGGTTCGGCATTACCAACACATCGTACTGATTAGGATCTTGAACCATCTAAACCTGTACGGTTATTATAACAAAGCAAATATGCACTAACTCACATTAGCAACAGCAAAAACCTGCACAGATGGGCGTTTTATATCGACATTCAGTAGTTTTCAGCACTTAACCTCTCCTACCTTCAACAGATAGATCGAAAGATTGGCAGGTTTCCTTTACTTGAGAAAATCTGAAGTTATTTCTTAAAACAAACGGCGGGAATGTCAATATGTCGATCAGCATCGAACTTACAGAAAAGTGTGTAAAGGAAACGAAATCCCCTCATGAGCGAACGATGCTGCTACGAATATCTTCTAAACAGTAGACCTTTTCAAATATTGGAATATCAATTCGCAGTGTTTGTGAAGGTACTCGTTGCCCTCCCACCGCCTCGCTTCATTCTACATTTCATCCCCTCCCCCCATCCCACACAGATACCACATTCCGATTATAGTTCCATATAAACGATAATGAAGCTACAATTTTTATTCGGATGTTTTCACCCTCCGTTCCCTTCCGCACCTCGGCAATCTCGCGCATTCTCATTTGCTACGTCGGTCCATAAAACAAAGCCAACAGAACATTCATGTGCGACGTACGTACACAAACACAAGTAGTTTAAGTCGAGACCTAAAAAAGCAGTTTTCTGAAACCTTTTTCAACCTTTACTCTCTACACTAAGCATAAAATTTTTCTGCCAAATATTGCATATGCTTTCCATGTAATGATGAACTATGTTTCAGCTTTCTACCCAAACATTAAAAAGAATTTCGAAAGTTTGGTGATGGGATAAATCTATTTGCTCAATGTTCCCATTCTCCTCCATTTTCGATTTTTCTCAGAACCTCCACAAAGCTACAATATTCAAAGGAAGCCTCAAAATCAAAGCAACTAACGTTGAGACAGACAGTGTCGAGATATGCCTCCTTGAAGTTGATATCCGGGTAATTTGGTGCCTCTTGGCGGCACATATTCAGGAATAAGCCATCCGACATGCGCATTATGTTTGCCTTGTGCACTGCTGTCACCGTCTTGCGACCGTTCTTGCATGCGTATTCGAATGCAAACTTTGCGATACGACGTGAGGCCTCCTCGGTGATCAACTTTATACTCTGCACCACTCCCTCGACTATCTCAATAAGCATTCTTTTGAGTTGTCAATGCGCATAGATTTACGAGGAAAAAGGAGAAGAGCACAAAGAAGTTCAATCTTACAACTTTTCGGCAGCCAGTATTAGTCTTATTCTTTCTCCCATCTCACAGCTTAAGAAAACCGCGGATGCGAAATGATGCGAACTCCAGCTCATTGGAGCTCACTGATATTCGGAAAGGCTTCCTCCTCTCCTCTCTAAAGCTGAACGCGTCAGAACTACAATCCGTCGGAACGCGGTTCGCAATAAGAGATATCTGTTGAAAGTATATTCCATTCTTAAGAATAGTGCGAACCGCTGACGACACTTCATAATGAAGTATGATATTTTGGCCTATTTTGCCTAAAATCTTTTTCAAATTAAAAGGAAGAAAAAGGACAAATAGACAAAAAATTTAGTCCACATTCAACGGCAGACGTCAAAATCACAAACGGCCACTCTCCCTCTCTCTATTAATACTGCTAACACTTTGCCTGTTCAAAATTTACATATCTTACCGTGAATAATGAATAAAGTTTCAAAGAAATACAACAGGTTCAGTAAATCGGCTTGCTCGAGCAGAAATGCGCTTGACAGCTCGTTCATGAAACATCGCTAAACTGAAGGCAATGGTTTGCTGGAAACTGCGATGCGATATCAACAAAGGATCAGGATTTGTTAAGAAATATTCGAATCTGATTCATGACAGGAATTAAAAATTTGATTTGAGGATGGAATGGTAAACCTCGTGTTCTATTCCCGAATACTCGCCTTCAGTGTTTTCCCTGATCGTCACGACATCAACATTGTCATATAATGTTTTATGGCCAGCAAGTGATCGACATGGTCGCACATTTGCATACAAATTGAACTCTCTGAAAGGAAAACACATAAGATAGGCAGTGTTCTAGGCGTGGATCGGCATATAGATTCGTCCCCTAAGGAATTCGAATGCACAATCTAACTGTCACACTTTAATAAAAAAACTATTCATCTTGCATTTGCTCGGCAGAGAAGAATATGATCATGAATTCGGATTGCAGTTCCAAAGGAAAGTTACCACCTAGCAACTAATACATGAATAACTTCAACTGCCTAATTGTGTATCTCCTTGAAGTTCTTCGTAGATTCCTCTGTATTTCATCTGTCATTTCCTGTAATGTGATCTAATGAAAGCTACAAAAAATTTACATATAACCACTGTAATTCATATTAGCACATAACCAACATTTTTTTGTCAAACTGCAAGCCGTTTGATGAATTACTAAAGTCAAAAGAATTAGTTTAAACTGTATATTGAACTGATTCAAAGGTTAAATGTGTTGACCTCAACGAATGGCTGAAAATTTGCATAAAGTTTTTGATTCTTTTAAAACTTAACTGCAAGAAAACACTACTGAAGGCAACATACCTCCTTACAGCGAGGTTGAGGGAACGATGTCCTTTACCGATTGGTGTTTCGAGGGGACCTTTCAGGCCGATTTTGTTCATATGCATCAGATCGATACACCTAAGCAACAATTTTCGTGATTACGCCATGAAAAGCAAACAAGTGAGTAAGCACACTGCAACCGAATGAAGCTACTCTCTGCTCATATCTCTAGTTCTGTATATTCGTACATACAAGCTTTTTGCAATCCCACCTATCAGACGGGCCATTTGCATAAACATTAATATCGTGTTTATTACTGCGTCTCCTGAACGACAGATGCACCCATATTGAAAAAAAATGTTTTTGTTTATAGCCGAACCATCACAAACAATCTTACACATGCAAATTTCAAAATAATTTTCGTGATTACGCCATGAAAAGCAAACAAGTGAGCAAGCACACTGCAACCGAATGAAGCTACTCTCTGCTCATATCTCTAGTTCTGTATATTCGTACATACAAGCTTTTTGCAATCCCACCTATCAGACGGGCCATTTGCATAAACATTAATATCGTGTTTATTACTGCGTCTCCTGAACGACAGATGCACCCATATTGAAAAAAAAACAATCTTACACATGCAAATTTCAAAATAACCAATCGACCGGCTATTTAAAGGGACGGAATGAACATAAACGAAATTAAAGTGAGATCAACATGAACTGGAGATTATATCTCAATGCCTCATGGAAGTGTTACTTTTTTGGCTTATTCGGTAGCAATGCCGGACTGAGGGATACGCAAAGAAATGCCATTTTTGCAAAATAGAAACTGAAGAAAGCAGCATGAAAACCTCAAAAACTACCAACGTGCTATTCGAGCAATATTACAGTAATGGTCGAGCAACTCATTTGTAGCCCCTCTGTAAGAAAAAGTTCCGAAGCAGCTTATAAAGATAAACGTTTCTCCGAAGCTTCGTTAGGCAAGCTCTGAGTTTTTGTACACTACCTCTACCCCGTGCTCACCCCCATCATCTCCACTAGCACCCCATCGAAACTCGCATTATGAGAATAATGCTGGGATACTTCATTTCCTGTTCGTTGGAAAGAAGCATTCAGCACGTCTCCGAAAACAGATATGTGGACGAGATTTTGTCTCTTAGCCTCTTGCCCCTGTTAACACCACTCACAATCTCATTGAAAACGTTCTGTATTGAAAGGCTGAAAAGAAAAAAGCCATTTCTTTCTAGTTTCAATGCCTTTACGCATTCAGTGCGCTTCTCTTCTGACAATAAAAAATAGGAGTTATTACTTGGTGGGTATTCGAAAAGTGCCATCGCGCCCCTTCACAGGTGTCACATCTACCGGATCCCATTCAATGGGAGTGTTGGCCGCTTCAAAAATCTTCTGAACAGCAGTCGATATTTCTGGTCCTATGCCATCACCTCAAAAAACAAACGTTCATAATAAATTTAATCGTTTACCGCGATAATTGCTCAGGTAAAGTGGGCATTTCATGCCTCAACTTACAATTTACATTTCACAAAATATATCCAAATGCAATATTCAAGCAAAAATGAAAGTCGATAAGAATGACTGAAATAATGCATAAGAATACTTCATTCATTCAATGAAAAGTATTCGCTACTCATTGCCCCTCTCAAATATTTCGCAATATCGTTTATCTGCGTAAACTTTGTGATTGACTATGAAAATATTAGCGTACGGTAAGATTATTTTCACGATAGAAATAGATTTTTTTCAAAATCTGCATCACGGGTAACGAAAACTCCAAAATTGGTACCCACAGTGTCATAATTTTAATAGGGCTTTTAGCTTATCTAAAAAACCTGTTTCAGGTTAGGATGCGGTTGATTGCACACGATAAACAGCATTTAATTGGCAAATATAAATTCATATACCTCACTCTCTACAATTTCTCGAGAAGACTTTTTCTTGAGCGCACAAGGAAAGGGAAGGAGAAAAATATGAGGTAGATGGGACGAGATGAAGGAAACGATCACAGGCTATAGAACTGTAAGCAAAAGTTGATGCTAGGATCATGGCATCATCCGTTATTTTAATAGCGTCTTCAAGCCCACGTTGATTGCACATTATGTATCATCCGTTGATCGATTCTCATTCAGAGAGTCGGTGTTGCAGCTCAAACAAAAAGCAAAAAGGGAATCCTGTGAGGTAACTGTGAGAGATGTCAGTGAACTGAAGAGGTGAGGTAGAATCTAAGGTAAGATCTACCAGGTATGAGGGTAACGCGACGGATTTCTGTAGACATCGACCGCACAATGGTCGACTTCACATGCGACCCACCTCTTAGACATTGTTTCAGCATAGTGAGCAACCGATGCATTCACCGCTTCCCTGTAAACAATTTTACTGTAGCATCGCCCTTCTTATAGAAACCAAATAGACAAACACCAGAAGAGACAAAGGCTTTAGGAAGCCCAAAATTACAAGTAGAAAGGCGCGCCAGCAGAGGTGACATAGCAAGGAGCACATATTTGCATGCTGTTCATTTCACCAACCGCCTTCCCAACTTAGCAATCGAAAATAAAATATAATGCCTCCACATATTAACTGATCTGGCTGCCCATACAAATTTCCAAGAGAACCGTTTTTACAAGAGCTGACCAACCTAGATGGAGATCCGATTGAGTCAGAATACATGTAACTTTTTTGTCATCACTGAATTCTTTTAGTGCTGAGGAATTTGCTGCATATGAAGTCATTGCAGTGTTAATCATATATCGATAAAGCTATGCCAATGCACATTCGCCGTGGTTCACAACTCTGAAACTACGGATAAAGAGACACACAGACATATGCACAGACACAAATCTGCTAGGACACCTTCTTGGAAAACATTTACTATAAGTGCATAGAAGGCATCCAACACGTATGACAGCGATAGTAAGGATCATACATCCCTCAAAGCAAATATCGCTACAGCCGTAGAGAAAGAAGAAAGAATGGCACCTCTCTGTGCAATGCTTCCATCCAGCTGGTGTACACCTAGCTCACTCACTTCCAATCGTTAGCGAGATTGCCACTGCACATGCAACAGTTCGCACATCACCGTGCGTTCGCAGAATATACCATGGTATAGGAATGAGCTCAGAGGTTATTTAAGGGGTAGTTACTTTCACACCAACGAGAATTTATACCGGTAAGGAGCAAAAACCTGGACAATATTTAGAGGTGATGGCCTTGTCGAAGAATCGTAGTAAATTACAAGGTATAAAATTTATATTTCAAAGGACCTTCTTAGGAAATGCCACACAGCCGAATATATGGAGGGAGCAAGCTTTACATGCTTCAATCTGCTATAATTTCTTCAAAATCGATAGATTCTCAACTATGCGATATTTGTACCTCCTGCAAGCCGTACCTCCTTCAAGTCTATTTCTTGGAGCAACCATTCTTTGGGTTTACGCCTAATGAACTGTGTCTAGTGGGCAACGAACTCACCTGTTTGAGGTGCAGCTATAAATTAGCTTCAATTGTTGCATTAGCTTTGGCAAGTCGTCGATAGAATCGAAAAAAAACCGAATCTTTTTTATGCGGATGCATACTGTGCTTTCCCGTTGCTTATCGATTTTTTTCTCTCATTTGCTTATCGTTGATACACAGTTTCATTTCGAATGGCAATGCGGCGAGGGGTGACTTCTATTCATGTAAGCACATCGCAGTGCAACTATCAGGAGTTATATTTCGATTGAGGCCTGTACATAATTTATAAGTGCTGGAAGTTGGAGAGAGAATTTATTGGTATTTCAAGAAAAGCTAGTGATGGAATTCCATGAGAACGAGAACAAGTTTGACTGCCCTAGCAGAAGTCAGCTCGGAAATGGCAGAGATCATGTCAGATGCATCTATCGGGAATATTTCGATTGCAAACATTCGAATTGTATCGTTGTCAAAATAATTGACACACATCTTTTAGGTAACATTACCATGAAAACTATAAATCGGTGATACTATTAATAACTCGTAGAAGTTTTAAAAAATATTGAAAGTGAAAAAAGTAAAAAACGAAAACTTGCAAGACACTAGCAAAAGCTGGTATCCCTCTCTAAGCGACACCCGGTCATGTGCTATAGAGGCCTTAAATAGAGACGTTGCTCGTCACTAAATGGTGCCCACTTATAGCAATCGAAATGATTAGGGTTCGAGAATTTCTCATATATGGGTTAACTGAAACCTTCTCTTTGAGGGGAATATTTTAAACGTTGTGCGATTATCGGTACTCATCGCGGCTAATCATATGTTAAATATTTGAAATACTTTTACGTTGAGATATATGTTAGGATTTAGAAGGTTTATCTGAAGCCATCATCCCAACATTTCACTGAAAATATAGTTCATATATCCGTAGGTCAATCAGATTACTGGAAAGGCCGCTAATATTTCCTCACTGTAGTCTTTTTTTCCTTCAAAAAAGAGGATCTCTAGCAGAATTGGGAAATTTTTCATCGATAGAATTGTACGGTTATAGAATTCACTCGTTCGAGGGCTAGACATTATTTCCTCACTTTCATAATTTAGAGCCTTCTTACATAGTGCTGATTGGATGAAGTTGTTTTCCGACTCAAAAGTTGGCTGTTGGTTCATTTATGGTCACTATAGATATTGAGTGTTAACTTTTATACTTTTATTGTAATATTATGTTCTTGTGATGACTGAAGCTTTAATGAAGTTCTTATCTAGGTTATTGAGTTGGTTTGTTGCCTTTATGTTATAAGTCTATAAGATGAAGTGATGCAGAAAATTTGGTCGGTAGGTAGGACGATGGATGTTGATGAAGAAGAGGTTGTCGATGAAACACAGCTCAGCAATAAAGAGGAGGGCAATATCGACTGGAAGAAAGCTTTACCTGAGAATGCTGGTGGTGTGTGTGACATATCGAATCAAGCGTGTTGGACACTTTCCAGCTGCAAAACTGGTATGTCTTTTTGAGGCTTTGCTTTGCTTATGAAACGTATACACCACTATACCCTCATAAGGGGAGGTGGGAGGAATTGTCAGAATCGCTTAAGGGAATACCGCGAATCCCACCAAGTAATTATTGTGCCGTTTCAAAACTTTTTTTTGTTCATTCTGCATTCACAAATCTCAAAATGTCTTCTTTTTCGTCAAATTTATAGCGATCTGGGATGTTCCTGTCCCTGCTCCACCCTATAATAAAAATTCTGAATTGTGTGGGCTTACATTCCTTCTCACTTCATGTCATTTATGTAATATTAGCCAATTGATCATCCAAAAAATACCCTATTTATAACACACTGAGATTTTTCTATTATTGCACAATTGTGCTTTAGGGATCCAATAATTGTTCCGTGCATATGGGCCTATCCTGGGGAGGGAGGGGGAGAGATGATAATAGCATTTATAAGCTCTCATGAGTGAAAAAGTTGGCATTATTGCAGTTAAATTTTCAATGGAATCTGACCAATACGTTTCGTCCCTCATCTCGTTGGTTACATTTTTCAGGAAAAGTTTCACTTAACAATTCCAAATTCCATCCGAAATCCACTTTTATCTATTTTTCGCACCTGAAGTCTCAAACGATAATGCCATCATGATATATTTTCACACTCCTAAGAAAGCCATTTCTATTTGAATTTATTATCATGGGGAAACTTTTGTTGTTAATCTGTGTGTTTATATTGCACATATCCAATTTTCCGTTTTTAATATTTCCACTTGGAAAGGGGTTTTCCGATTAGTTTCTAACGCACCTTCTTATTTTTGAGAAGATCTCCGGAGCCTCCAGAAACTACCTCTTTCTGGAGCCGGAGATAGATAGGGAGGAGGGAGAGGGAGGGAAGGACAAAAAGGAGACCTGAGCTTTGCTTCTTTTCTCTCTCTTTTTTTTAAAGCCACAGATCTGCAAGTTGATGGAATATTCTTCGACCACCTACTGGAAAACACATCAAATGTTGAGGAAGTACTTTCATTAATTTTATTTAATTCATAGTAAATGAGTTACAAAGGACAGACTGTTAATTATATTTTCTATAATGTAACTGGATGCATACGTCAAATGGCAATGTCGATAACCGTTAACAGATGGTTTTGGTATCCATCAGCTGCTTGAAGAAAGCGTCGATCAATACTGGCAATCGGATGGACCACAACCACACACCGTTACCATAGAATTTCCAAAGAAAACAGACATATCATTCCTGTTGCTGTACCTCGACTATAAGACCGATGAATCGTACACACCAAGCAAGTTGGGTCTTTCTCTTTTGTCATTTTTAGTGCAAGCATCACTTCTAATAGAAATAAAGATGCACTTATAATACTTCCAACCTGAGAACACTTTTCCGAGATACGAACATCGCTGAGCAGTATAGAGGGGAAATGAAAGTGTCTGCTGGCCACCACAATAAGTCTGCTTCCATGTTTGAGTAATGTTCATAAAGTAGTACAACTTTGAAGGGAAAAATAGAAGCAATGAGTACGGGAGCAATTTCACAAAGCAGTGAATGTCTAGAATTGGTTCACACAGTTATAAGGGAATTCCAACCATCGTATATGTTGTACATGTACATATATATATATATATATATATATATAATATATATGTCGATATGTCTGTGCCCTCACCTTCTCCTGTTCAAACAAAAATCTATCGAAAATTTGTGCGGATTATCCGTTCCCTTTATCTTATATTCAAGAGTGTTAGTTGTGAATTTGGATCTTGGCAATAGGGAACTTGTGTATTTCTAGCAATTCCAGTTGTGTCATTAAGTAACCCAAATGTTCAATTCTAGTTATCCCCTTTGATATTGTGCAGCTCAGAAATAGAGGTGTAAAGTTGTTGCATCATTCGTAATAAACATATAGATTCTGCACCACAAAAAAACAGAGAGAGAAGGATCGGGAGATTATGTTGTTGGACACGAAAATAAAATTGGTCATGCATTCCTACGGCCAGCTGTATTTCGAAAAAATGAATTTGAAGTTTTTTTTTTGCTTTCACAGTGCAGACCTTCTACTATATATTACGGGTAGATCCTCTTACATTTGAGAGAGGGAAAATTTGGAAGAAATGCCAAAATCGGTAAACCAATTGCACTGATTTTAAAGATCCCACTCTCTGAGCTCTCGAAGCATTTTTCATTCCTTCATTGTTCCACTTACTCAAGTTTTTCCTCCCTAAGCGATACTTTTTATCTGCTTGTTAAGTGTTGCATTAGTTTGTCATGATGAATCACATGTTTCTGTTTATGTATCTCTTCCGTCAGGGAGGTAAAAAGGTGTCATATTAGTTATTCAAATCAGATGCACTTAATTCATTCGAATTGGTCTGCCTTCAGGGTAGTCGTTCATTTGGGTTCGTCTATTCTGGATATGGATGAGGGTCTTGCGGTGATGTTTTCGGAACCAGTCGGCTGGCAGGTTCGTTCTCTGCTCATTTCTCTTGTATAAATTTTATGATTTATGAGCGTACATCTGGATGGAGAGAGGAGGCATTTGTTCATTCGGGGACAGTAAAGAAACTTTCTTTTATGGTGGCAAGCTTGGAATTTCTAAACGAAGGTGAGGCTATTGATGTGACGATCAAATATAGGAATATGGGCAAAAATTTGAGGCACTGGGGGGAACAGGGAAAGGTTTCTTGATGGGAGCTAACAACACTATCTTCTGTTTTTTTTTCTTTTTTGCTGGATGAGATTTACTAAAATTTTAGGAAATTTTATTTTGGGCTTGTGGGGGAGCGGAGGGTAGTGAGTGGTAATTCTGATCCCACAGACCCATCTCCTTTTCGATAGGCGAAAGGATTTTACCATGTTGATGAAGGAAGAAAGTGTACCGGTATTATAAGCATTGTTGTTGAGCAAAGATTTTGGAGGTGATAGATGTGCGCAGCAATGGAAGACCTGCACGGGCGTTTGTCTTGCAGTTGCATGTTGTTCAGAACCATCAGAACGGAAGGGACACTCATATTAGGTAAGCAGTTCACTGTTTTTCTTGCTATGGTTTATTTATCTATGCAAGTGAAAGACATATCATCCACTCATATCACTATACCACTGGGAAGAGGAATCCTGGGTCGTTCTTATACCTCAGAGGTATCCGTGCTGATGAGTTGCCGAACTGGTAATTAGAGAACTAGGTGGAATGTGTGATAAGCTACTATTGAATAGAGGAAGTGAAGATGACTCCATTGTAGCATTTTGAAACTGCGTCTACAAGTCGCAAAGTTGCAACGTTCTTGGGTGTGTACAGTTAATGGAAACCCTTTACGCATAGAATCGCCTCTTGTTATATTATTTATTTCTAAGATGTTGAATTATTTTATATAGTAGCATGAGGTGATGCTTCATGTGGCGCATTTGTCAGTTTTGAAGATAGCATGCCCCTTTCTATGTATGAAGCACCTAATCGATGAGATCGTAGAAGAACTGATCGTTTAGTGGAGGCGCGGTGCGTACCGTAAACGAGATGAGTAGCGGTTCATAACTGCACAGTGTAGATAACAAAAGCTTTTCTTATAATTGGAATATCTTTTATTGAAAGTGCGTGTAGGATAAAGTTGGGTAATGTTGAGTGTTGATAGAGTTGGATTAATATGTGAGAGGAAAGACAGTGAACAAGAGAGAATTTGAAAGAGGAAACATTCTAGATAGCATCATTCATCTGACGTTTGAGAGGAAGGAGTGCTTACCACGGATTACTGTTGAAATCACAACATTTCTACCGTCTTATATGATAAAATCTGATTGGGGGTTAATAAAAATGCCTTCCAGACAGATGAAAGTTGTGGGTCCAGCACGAACGAGGTTTGACACCGATGTAAGATCGTTGCTTGCAACGGGTGTTGACGCAAGCAATATTCCCGCTACGTTCACCTCTTCGAGGATGGCCTTCTTTTCAAGCGTGCGGTAGTATGTGGGTTCACATTTTTGTTCCTCTTCCTGTTCCCGTTCCCTTTTAAATCTCAATGGTTGATAGCCTTCGATTGCATTCGTGCGATTCCTGTTCACTATGTAAATATTGTACTTTGATTGATATTACCTCTGCGGCTATAATCATGCACACAAGTACAAGATGACCGAGTATATCCAAGCAGCTTTTGACTTAATTTGACTTAATTCAGTCAAAAATTTAGTATCAAAACTTCTAAATTTTTACAAGTTCAGCAATACAAAGAAATGGCTGCTGTGCTGTTGATCACCAATTCCGTCCTGTGTTCTCGCATAATGTCATTGTGGCTATGAGAAAGAGTTGACCTCATCGTATCTGTACTACATATAGGAGCACTCTTTTCTCTGAGCATCGGTTGTTCTGTTTGGTTGTGTGCTGTGTATCAGCTTGTTTTAAAAAGCAGTTTTATTGGAGTTTCTGCTTTCTTTAGGTGACCGTAACTGAGCAGATTGCAGCGATGTTGCTACGAATTATTGATAGGCAATTATTATTATTGCTTCATAATTGTTTAACGCTCTTCTTAGGAAGTTCTTTGTTCTGCCAGTTTGATAGTGTTGTTTATTAGTATAGTCGTATGTATCTATTTATTATTTTATTCTATATGTGAGAGGCATAAAACGGATGTATATCCAAGTAAAGCAGGTGATGTGAGTCATGTGGAAGGATTTATTCAATCCGGTGTTTTTTCTTTGACCGTTTTAAAAAATTCCCTTTATAAATGCGAGAGGATTGGGCATGATTAGAGCCTTATTCGAGTGACGTAACCAAGAAGAAGAGAATATTGGAGGAACTGCCATCCCTGAAGAATTTTTCATCGTATTCTGTAGAGAGAAGAAAATGCGACAGTAAGATAAGAGCAAAAGAATGGGAATATACGTTAACGATGATTCATTTGCCAGCATGTCCCATTAATGAATGACACAATGTGCTATCCACTGTCAATCAGTTGAATATAAGCAAATTCCATTACCGCACTTTATTACCAATTGTGTTTTTTACATGGCGCATAATCTACACTTAATTGTGCTATCGAGTAATTAGTGTTGAATGTTTTTCTTGAAGTAAAAGAACGAGGAACCTTTCCGACTTCGAGTTGGCTTCCTTTCAATATTGTTAATGCCGTCGAACTGATTCGTCCTTCAGATTCCGGCCGAACTGATTCCGATCATCACACCGATTCTATTTGCAGCATCATTTTCGATTTGAATTTATGTTGATATTATTTGCGATATTAAGCTTTGCTCTCATATGCATTCTGTAGCCATTCATCAAATGAATCGTGCATCGACACTTTATTGTAGCGTCGATTCACCTTTCACTTATCGTTACTGATCCTGAGGTTTTTCAACAAACAGCCTTGCATATAGAAATTGACTCTTCGAATCATGTAGCCTTGCATGTTAGGTGTAAATCTTTTACTAGCTAATTGCCTCCCAACTTAATCCTCAAAGTTGAAGTTACACAAAACTTTTCATTGAGTCATCGATCGTGTGGAATTGCCTCCATTCCGGTATTAGCTCAAGAAAGACCTAATCCTCAAAAATATGCCGTATAAACGGTAAAAGCCACTTAGATGCTCTAACAATATGAGTGGGAAAGTGGTTTTGTTGATTGCGTCGATATAAGTGATGTGTACAAAAAGTATTCCTCGTTAGAAAGTTCTATTCCCATAAAAAAAGAGGTTAGAGGCCAGTACTTGTAACTTCCAACCTATTCGCAAATGTTGCCAGCATAAATGAGCATTTTCTGTCGGTTCACTAACGTAAATGTGCTGATTTGAAGGAGTTGACCATATATGCAAGTGATTCTCGTATTGAAAAAGAGATCTCGAATGTTTGTATGAAATTCGGGGAAAGGTGATCTGCTAAACGAAAGAAATGGCATTTTAAGGCATAAAAAGAAGCTGAAAATACAACAATCGATAGGGCTAATAAAATGCACGGATGATGGCATGGTGACCGAAATCCTATCGAAAAGTGGATTGTTCGAGAACTTTTTTTAAGTATTCACGAATTCAAGTAATATACCGTCGATGTTTGTTCAGCGCATTACCTCCTCGATCTGTAAAGCCGGATTTCTGGAGAACTCTGTCAGTTAAGTAAAATGCTTCCCATTCTCTGGGAAAGTGCATTTGTATCCGCCTCACCCATCTTGAAAAGCCACCCACTATAAGCGTTGACATTTATCGCTCAATGAGGCTTACTTCATCGGTTTTTAAGGTTTTTGAAATGATTAAGAAAGGGGTTCGACCTTGAATCGTGTTTATTCTTATATGCTTCTAAACCCGGTACCATTTAGCTTTCTAAAAAACTTTCAACTATGTCGCAATTGATCTACTGTGTTAATGATTGATCCCTTAGAAGAGGTTGCTTCATACGTCAGAGATTTAATTCTGTGATAAAAGAGGTTGCTTGATAATACTCAGTGATGTTTTCGACGACATTTTGAGTATGTGAAGGCTGTTTGCCGATGATTTCGAAATCAGTCACCATTTATGTGAGCGGTGGGTGGATATCGATGAGCTGCGAAACGATGTGGACTAGGTGATTGAACGATAAGAAATATGGATTATCAGATAAGTTTCGTTTCTTTCAAATGAACTTCGATTATGAATGATATCTAAAAATCGATAATAAACCGATGCGATCCGTGCTCTTTGAATCGAAATTCGTTCTGCAATGAAATGGAATTTCCCAATGTTTTAAAACATTTCAGATCAGGTGTTCAAAGTCACTTCAAATATATCGAACATTTTCTCTGAACTAATCGCCTCATTTTTGGGTAGAGGTCACCGTTCTGGTTGCCCCCACATGATCTTTCATATTAAGCGTACTTTCACTGATCTAGCTTCCCGTAGGAATGCCATCAGTCGGATCAAAGTTGCCAGTAAGAATTTTCCATCTTGAATCGACTCATTAAGACAGTTTTGGAATCCTCTTTTGAGATAATAAACTTAAAGGTATTTCCCTCTACCCCTCCCCCTCCCCGCCTGGAGAACGGTGTATGCATCAATGTCATTTGTAGTGGGAAATCTATAAGCGTAACGTTGGTACAAACTGTTTTCAGAAGAGTGTAGATGCAGCAATGTGCAACAAACGCTCTCCCGTCGTTGCAGAGGAAAGCAGCTTATCTCTGCGTAAATGCCGACTCGACCAGCCTGATCTCCTTTAATCCGGCGATCTTCTCTGCTGATTTCTAGAGTCTTCAAGAGTGTTTCTACATAGTCTCTAATCCTTCGTCTCTTTTCCCATTTGTCCCCTCTAAAAAATTTTACTGATGTCTGTTATCAATTTTTATTCAGTTCACACCTTCCATATTTTCATATGTTTGTTTCATTTGCGTGCTGTCTCTGACAATTTTTCTTTATTCAATGAATAAAGACCTCTTCTTTTCTTTTCCTCTCTGTCCCTCTCTCTTATTGTTGCTATTCTTAAGTATCAAATGTCTGTCCTGTCGGATTATTGCTTTTCAGTTCTTTTCCGCTGTTTGCTCTGAAATCTCTTCTTATTGGTGTTCATATGATTTGCATATTTCTCTTTTCGGCATGTTGAAATACATCTAAAAAATTAACATCTCTCTTTTCGAGACTTCAAATAGCAATTAATAAAGAGACAGTTCCAACCTGTCAATTAAAAGCATATTTATGCACCTCTTTAAACCACATTTCACCTCTGACACTGCTTTTCACTTTTCGAAGCACAGCTAAGCTCAGACACCACCTTATATTCAAATTTGGTGTCAGTTTTTTGAGGTACCGATATTCGCTGATGCAGTTCGATTCATTCATCAAGAGAGCTAATATTAAAGGAATAGGCGATCCCTAAGATTGCAGATTTCCAGCATTAATACTTGATTAACTAACAGTTCATTTCACTTCCTGTCCATCTCTGCTAGAGGTCTCCTCGTCAATTGCTTCTCCCCCCACTGTATCAATGAGAACAACTACCTGAAACAAATCCGCTGAACTCCGATAAAACTTCTGGGATTTCTGTTAATTAAATCGCATTCAAATGATAAGTGCAGATGAAGAGTTTCAGGAATAAGAGAAGTTCGAAGTTCGCAATTTTCGAGAAAATCCATCATTCTTTGATGCAAATATTTTTCATGTTTTAGCATATTTCTTTCGATCAAATTAAGACGTGCCATTCCCAGTTTCCTCGAAGTAGATCATGCTGAAATAATTTTGTTGCTAAAGAATTTTCAATTTTATGATGTAAAGCCATCACTGGCAATGTGCCAATTAGTGAGCTACAAATTAGGCAAAAATGATGAGAGAGAGGATATTTTGGAAACGAGAGAGGGGAGGGGTTTGTCTTGCATTAATCTTTCCAGTTATTTTTCTCGAATAGCGCAATTACATCAGCAACAAAGGATTTGGGGAGGGGGGAGGGGGCACGGTTGAAGAGAACCGCACTTTCCGGTTTAATGAATCGGGATGTCGCGACGACGTAAAGGAACCAGATGATGTGACGCCTCATTCGAGCATCCCGTTTGTTCTCGGTGATCTTTGATTTCTCAGAAATGATGTTTTTTCCGTCGCATATGACAGGTTGCAGCGTTGCATTCGTCGTGTCCTCATACAATTGAGTGCATTCGATGTTGCGTACAACGATTTGCACATTGTTTCAAATTTGGTTTTTACCCCCTTTTGCAATGTTTTGTGGATGGAAGAGGGCATTATGCGATAACCATCCCTGTCTGTATTTATGTGTGCCTTTCATGTGTCCAAACTCGGAAACAATCGAAACTCGAGTAATCAAATGAAATGTTTTTGATACACGACACTCTTTATTCGCATAAAGTTTTTTTTTGTATTTTACCATGGTTGAGTTGCACTTTACATCGGATAGGATCTTCGTTTTATGTTCTTTATGCGTCTGCATTTATCGTACTCGTGACGTCATTACAGTGGGAGGTGTTTTACCTGCTAATTCCACCCCTTAAAGAAATCCTTCCTCGCTTGTCGCTACCTTCCACTCTCAAATAAGGTCAACAAGTCTTTCGTGTAATTGACTTTCGCACAAATCGATTGTTTTCAGTGTTTTGTCTTTGAGATTGATGCAATGGGTGGAATAGAAAAGCGGCCATCGTGCCAACTTCTCTGGCGCGCTTTCCCACTTGCTGAAGAGGATTGCTGAGTAATCGGCAAGTGGTATTGAATGTTTTGCTCTCGTTTGCTGTTAAAGACTATAGCAATAAGTAATAGTAGTTTACCCCAAACAATAAAACTTTGCTTTAATATGTTCAATCGTCTCGGACTATCAATAAACTTATCCAGTTGTGGATGTCGTTGTGAGTTATTTGTGCCCTCACTTATCAGACGTTATCATTGCATCGCCCTTATCAACTTTCAGTATTGTTCAGATATAATCACCAATGAATACCCGATATATATTTTTAGATAGGTATAATGTTGAGTGGGTATGAAGAGGAATGTGGTGAGGGCAGCAGTAATGAGGTTGTGGAATTGCGCTCTCGTTCACAACGAATCGCCTATGGAAGTCGTTCATCACGATTCGATGAGGGCAAACCAAACGATAAGGCAATTATTCAACTTTTTTTCATTTGATTTTATCAATATTCGATGAATTCTTTGCCACAGTTTGTGAAGAAAACGCATTGGAAATTGATGAAACAATTACGAGGCTTCAAATTTGTAGAAGGGGGTAAATATTGTGCGATCTAAAATGATATCGCATCACCTACTAGTGGAGTTTTTATGATGATGAGATTTAAAGATGAGATTCGATATTCCTCGGCAGCATATCGCACCACTGCTATCGCAGTCTAACTCGAACGCTATAAGGTGATTTAATTCCTCTTAAACGAGGCGAACACGTAGGATTTTCAAGCGGAAAGACGAATATGATTTTAAACGGTTTAAATGGCGGAAGAGATGTCATTGTGAAAAAAGAAACCAAAGCAAATTTCCGCATTTCGGCGTACAACTAATAAAATGATCTCCATCGCATTTAAGAAAATTTTCGAAAATTCCCCGCAAACGTCATTCCTCCATTGAGCAAGATGAGATTATAAGCATAATTTACTGTAACAATTATCAATTGATTTTCAGGATAGAAGTAGACATATGTTATAAGCGGTGAGCCCAAAAATGAATGTAAAAATTACCATCAAGAAAGAAAAATACCAACGATAAGCCATTCAACCGAAATTGGCATCAAGCAACTAAACCAATATATTTACTGGCAGCAGTCAATTCATCTTGTCATAACCTAATTCCTTGCACTGCGGAACGGTCGCATCTTTTGTTTGTTCCACTTGAATTTAACTTAACCAAAGAAAATACTACAACAGGCTTAGCCTCACCCGTTAACCTGAGATTAAGCATCACACAATGATACAACAACTCTTTCTACGTAGGACGGCGGAGATTGAACACTGCAGCTAAATTCAGTGAATCATTGGTGACGTTTTCTCTATAGAATTGCAGTAAATTAATAAAAAACATGTAAGTGACTTCGCATTCTATACCCGCTTTTACACCCACTAATGCGGAAGTAGGTTTTCTCGAAGTTGCTGGCATTTCTCTTCACATGGGATGGGGGGAGGAGAGGAGAGCAACCTCGTTTCTTCTGTGTGCGGATTCTAGATTGTGCCTTGCTTCGAAAGGTTCGACGAGGTACACGTCGGATGTGTCTGCCTACACTAATTGCATCGCAATGCAAGTGCTAACCCACATAATTTACCAGGAGTGACCTGTTGCTTTGTTGAATTCTATATTGATGAATGCGATATCGTTAAATGTTAAATGGAGATCTCATCTTGGAACTGATTTTGATCGTTTAATTCAGTCAGTGGTAATTATATGAATGCAACACGATTGCGATAAATTGTTTTCAAGGTGATTCAATAATTTTGTTTAGATAATCATCGAGAAGAAAGTGAAGCCTGGCGACAGCCTCAACAAGATTGCATTACAGTATTCGGTTCCTGTAAGTTTTTATTACTCATTGATCTAGAAGGTTGCTTTATTTATTACCCCACTTATTGCTGCCTTCCTCCGCCTCATCTCTCCGGTTTCAGTTTAGGTGAATAGGAAAGCCCAAATAGTGTGGAAAATGTTGCAATATTTGCAAGGGAAAGATGGGACCGGGGAAACGGATGCAATTCGCAACTTTCGTTTTACTAGAAACTGTGAACCCTACTACTGTGGCATAAAATTTACCGGTGCTGCAATCAGAAACTTAAATGTTATGCATAGATACCCGTGCCGGGTATAAGCTTCACTTCCACAAATCATCCGTCTATTGATATTATACGTTTGATTTATATGGACGATATATGAAAAATGAATACTCACATAGGATTGAGTTTCACTTGTGATACGGGCAACATCTTATACCAACATTGCATAGAATGGAATTATGCCCGAGGATACTTGATAAAATGATACGTTTTGCTGATGTTAGGTCTCAAGTAACTTTTTTTCTCAAGAAATAACGTCTCTCGCTGATTTTCATATTTTTATTCAAAATACGGTCACTTGTATGGTTGGCAGATCGTCTACTCGATTCAGACTGATGATCGTATGGTTGCATTTCATGTTGACGACACCAAGTGAGGTTGGGTGATAGGCACTAGGGCAGCGGTTCTCATTTCATTAGTCCTGTATCAGAAGGAACTTTCGGAGGTTTTAATGGATTTGTTGCTGAAAAAAATTTGCTATTTAAATGTATTGTTCACAGATTTCCGTTTTCAGAATTTCAAAATTTACCCACTCTGTTATTACACATGACCACTGTTGTGAATCAGCGTCCACTCATTAGCTCCTTTTCCAAGGTGGTGAGTCTGCAAATGCGTGAACGGATAAAAATTTAAAAGTCACTCTGAGACACTAAGTTGGAGAGGTGATCAGTGAGTTGGATTTCGGTTGTTTTTTTTATTTCAAAATTTACCCACTCTGTTATTACACATGACCACTGTTGTGAATCAGCGTCCACTCATTAGCTCCTTTTCCAAGGTGGTGAGTCTGCAAATGCGTGAACGGATAAAAATTTAAAAGTCACTCTGAGACACTAAGTTGGAGAGGTGATCAGTGAGTTGGATTTCGGTTGTTTTTTTTCTTACATATAAACATATCTTGTGATGGGATGGTGCCTCCAGGTTTCGGAACTTAAGAGGACGAATAATCTAGTGGCGGAACAGGACCTCTTCGCGTTGCCAGTTGTTCGCATCCCAATAAGTCGATTAAGGAAGGAATTGGACCTGGAGCATGAACGTGAGCTGCTTAAAAACGATAGTCCGATTGAGGATTTCGATGTGAACGACACTCGAGATGACAGGTCCTAACCTTCATGCTTCTTTCGCTGTTATTGTTGTCCTTCAAGAACGACCATCTAATCCTCTAAGCGTATTTCCACGCTTATAAGCTCTGAGTTTTATAGAACGTACAATTTATGGAAATTTGTACGATTAAAAAAGTTTCCATTTAAGGAGTGAGTTCGAGGGAAACATATAGAATTCGGGAATTTGGCAGGTTGGAACAGAATTCGGGAATTGGGCAGATTGAATTATTTCAACTTCGCAGGTTACGTCTAAAATTTAGCGATATATTGGTGGAAAATTTCAGATGCAATGCATACTTGGAGATGTTTGCATTTTTGTCTCATTCTTTCTTTCTTAGTTATCGAGGAGTTTGATTATTAGGCAGGAATTCTAAAATTTATGATTTGGCAAAACATATGTATATTCGAGGAAGAATCGTAAGTAAAGGGATGCAGCAGCAATCAGCTTAAGGCATGCTGGTGCTTTTACGTTTAAGATCTGAGCTTCTATGCAAATATGAATTTTAAAAAAAAAGTAAATAATTAAGCGCTCTAATTTAAAGTTGAAGGCCGTATTTTTTGTTTATAGGTTTCACCTTGTTTAAGCCTATATAGGTATCGTCGTTTTGAATTTTTATTTATATTGAACTATTTTAAATGACGTAATTTCGACAAGTCCTTCCAATTTTTCTATTCAGTGATTGGCTTTATGTTATATATATCGTTCACTCAAAGACAAAAGTGGTCTCTCTCATCATTGAAGTTTGCAACGCAGATCCATTACTCCTCAAGTTTTATTTCTATCGGTAATTATCTTAGTGCAAGTTGGTGCAATGAAACCAAAATTTTAGGCCATTGCTGGACGGCGATACGGGAATAGACAGAAGCGTAGAAGAACTCTTCGAGAAAGCAGATGCCTCATTAGCACAGGTTCGAGAGGCGATACCCACTACACCTGGGGTCGAGGGTGCGTTCCATTTCGTTGATGCACGCTCCCCTCATCATTCACACAAGGTGAGCAAGAACTGTTTAACGGTGCTTGCTTATTAGCTGGGGTGTTTTAGTTAAGGAAGTGAGTTGGAGTATTCAGATGTGTTCTTGCTGGCCTCAACACTTGCTGTGCAGTAATTGTTATGAACGTTCAATGAATTAAGGCAGGTTTGTATGAGCATGCTTGTATGTAATTTATGGTGAACCGGAGGGATGGGAAAGGGATGTATTTTAAATAAAGAGAGTGATGTATTTTTGTGCTGTTATAGTGCGAAGGAAGTATGAGCACTGAGGATATAGAATGGGACAGTATTTTTTTGTGGCTGAATCTCGGGTTATTGTTGAAGCGACCTCTTAAGGAGAGGTTCGTAGGAGAGAAGTTATTCGGAATGACGACAAGAAGGAAATAAAGAAAAGGTATATTACTGGCTTAGATTCGGAGGGAGTCGTCGAGTTGAATGAATTTTTCGAGATATTTCAGGGATTGTGGTTGATAATTGTGGCTGTCGTTATGATGTTCCTTATAATACCGCTGGTGTTGACGTTCTTCGAAGAAAAGGGTGAGCTATTTGACGAGAACGAGAATGTTGGACATATGCTTCACCGCAAAACTATTGTTGAGTCATCATAGTTTGCATGATTTCATAATTGGGCAGGTTTGATGCCAAATATTGGCTCTATTTTATGATTGGTGTCAAGCTGCGAGTGAGATGAAGCTTGGTCTACGTCTGAGAAGGGGACGTATTTGGCTAGAGGTGAGTTAGCAGATTTATGGGAGGATAATACTGCCCAGATGAAATATTGAACTAGGCAAAGAATTTAGACTCGAATTTTAAGTAATGAAATATGGTAGTAAATTCAAGAAGGGTGCGATATTGTTTAGATTTAGGAAAGCATCAGTCAATTACGTTCAGTATTATTCTAAATAAGGTTTTTTCTTATAGCAGGAACAGCACGTTTTATAGCATGGCATAATATGTAAAGGTTTCGATGATAATATGTAAAGGTTCGCATGGCCTTTACCATTCGAAATCCAGTTTTTGCAAACGTATAATGTAGGTACATCAGCTACTTGTAGCAGTGCGATTTAGAGTATTCGTTTACTTCAGTGATAGTCATATGTGCATTAAATGAAAGGGAGGGGAAGAGTGAAGATGAGACTTCAGTGGTCACACAATTCGCATAACATTGGTTTGTGTTTTCGTGAGATTGTTTAATTGTGGCATTTGTTCGTTTATTGTCTAAGTGAATTACTGTTAAGCTGTCATGGAAGTTGAATCGAGACAGGGTGGAGTTTATCTTATAGAGGGTTATGTTGGTGAATCTTCCCATTAAGCAGTGATGATCCACGCAGATTCATTGAGATTGTTGGCAGTAAAGTTGGGATATTTGGCGAGAGAAAATCAACAAAAAGCTAAAGAGATAAAGGTGAAGCGAAATAAGGTAAAACTGCCAAAATTTGTTGGAATTGCTTCTTAGCTTCGTAAGTTATTTTATTTTCGGAAATGGACTACCTTTTTTCAAGAAATGATGGCGTCTAACAATTATGCGTCTCAAAATATGTGCAGTGAATTTATTCGAAACTGAGAGAAGAGACAATCCAATAATGGACTTTACTGTAAATGTGATACAAAGATACCTCTGCTTCATCCCTTTGCCATAATATCATCTGTTTACTGCGATTCATGTCATCAGAAAGAGTGGAATAACAAGTTCTTTGCAAGCGATCGGATTTTGAAAAGGAAATGAATGACTGCTATGAGAACGGATTTTGAAAAGGAAATGAATGACTGCTATGAGATATACTAACGCTGCCACTGTGGAATGCCTGAAGAATGCAAGAATCGATAACAGATTTTAGTTTGATGAAAATTTAATCTCTCTTCTTCTTCGTTTATTTTGCAGCGATCGTTCTACAATATTTTATAGCTTCCTCATTGCGTATAGGGTATTTAGATGTTTTTCTTTATTCCTTTTTTTTCCCTTATTTATTTGTACTTATTCAAGCGTGCCTCTTTATTCAGCTATCTCTTTATAATTTTCTGGCCATTTTTTTACAATTATTTATTTTTCTTAATGTTTCTAGTGCCTAACTAGATTGCCTACAAAAAACGTCGCTTCTTTTTTCTTAGGTTACCTTTTTTCTAGACCAATTATGAGATTGCTTTCGAGATCACAATCGGTCTTTTATGGTATTACAGTTTCTTCTGAATTTTTCAGCGGGAACTTTTAACTCACTCAGAGTGAGAGATTTTTTGTGGGTTGTTGGATTTTGTGAGAAGATAGATGGGTGAAGAATGTTGTTGTAATGAGCACGAGCGAATGATTTGATCCACTCGGAGAATTCTTCGTGTTGTGGGAAATTTGTATTTTTGAAGTAAACTCTTAGAAAATATTTAAATCATCTCGTTGCGATTGTAGCACTCGAATTTATTTCGCTTAGTGAATTTGTATTTGCTAAAATTTATGTGGAAAAATTCGATGTTACTTTATGTTACATAGCGGAAATTTATACACCTAAGATTTACTCCTCGAAGAATCCGACGAGATGATCGCAATCCGGTAAAAGTTTGTGTTGTGTTCTAGGAGGTCTTAATTATCTTTTCACACATAAGCGACTTATTTCCAGCGTAACTGAATAAACTGCAGAAAAAATTTCTGCCGTGGCGAACAAATTTGGCACTTTTCCAGCATTTGGATCAAAGATTGCATGAAGCACGCCTCACCTCGCGCTTAGCTATAACTATTCTTTGTTGAAAACGATGGAGTTCTGTTGGCAAGCCTAAGGAAAATCATTTTTAATGGCAAACATACATTATCGAACGGCATAAGCGCTTATTAGATGGTTTTTCTCACATCACCTGCCTTCCTCTTTTAAATAACCATTTTGCAAATTTTTGCAAAAACATCTATCCATCTAATGTTTTCAACTCGGTAGCCTCAAAATTTTTGGGCAGTGAGCTTTAATTGGTGCAATTTATACCAAAACATTGGTATTGTCTACACCATAACGCAGTTTTTCTTCTCACTTTCGATTTACTTGTTCACTGTATTCGTGAGTTATTAAATTCAAAATTGCGCAATAGAAATTTCGCAAGTCAAATTCGAAACGATGCAATCCAGAAATGCTCTCTTGCAATTCGTGCACACATCAGTTTCATAGGGAGATGCATCAACTTGGCAGGCACCCTTCTCCATTTATCTCTATCTGTGAAGTGCGCAGTGAATTTTATTTACAAAGTTTTATGATGAGAGGGAAAACGTTTCATTTAACTTTATTTTATTTTCGTTGTTGATGGTAAAAGCTGGGAGTACGGGATTGGCAGAGTTGCTACTGTTGTTGAATGGGGACGGCGTACCGCCTTTTTGTCCCTTTCATCTGGTCTATTTTTATCTGTTTCTGAATCGGAGGCTGCTCTCCGTTACTTCTGATTTTTTTGAGAGAACAGGAGGAGGGGAGATGATTGAAACCGCCGTCTTCTGTTTATCAACGTGAAGGCTTTATTCTTTCTTCAAACGCCAAATTAGTATGATATTGCATAATGAAAGCTCAACGTGAAGTTGTGATGTGTGCTTGTTTCGAGTGTTGTTTATATGCTTTGCAACGAGTTGTGTAATGCACAAACTCTCACTGTTGACCAAATGCGAATCTTTCTCCCTGAAGTTTTTTTCAGAGTAAATCAATTATCCACTCCATAAGTCTCACAAATGACCATTGTTTTCTCTCATTATCTTGCTGTTACTCATTCCCTCCTCACTTATATTTATGAAGTAAAACTTTGCAGTGTCTATAATGCAGGTAAACAGGGTTTACACAATGGTACTCCCTGTGCAAAAAAGGTGGATACTGGCCACGTGGCTGTCTAACCCGAACATTTAATGTGTGGAACTGGTGATCTGACTGATTGGGCCATAACAACGTCGACCGATCTAAGAAAATTTTTGATATTTGATAGATACATTGGCGATCAGCTGGTAGACCGCCCGTAACATTTTTTTAAACGTTAGCAGCATAAGCAAACTGCCCTCTCGAGCGTGATACCGATTCGTGTATGCCTTTGATTTTGATTCGTTAAATGTGAAGCATACCAGCGGTGACAAGAGGTGAATTTCATTCGCGGCGTAAATGATAAGTGAAGTTTATTCACAGCACAGAAATGATCAAAAAAGAAGTGAAACCAAGCAATCATTCAAGAAAACGTCATCAACGGATTATTGGCGAGAAAGGGAAGAAAAGAAATCAATTCCGACGGAAGTCTTCGCACAAAATTTTAAGAATGGAAAAAGTCTTAGGAGGAAGTACTCGAATTTTTACGACAAATGATTTCGAGAACGCCCCACACTCATTTAATGGAAATCTCCATCTCACTGCATCGATATGCCCCCCTCAAACCTCTGAAATATCCCCTCTCCTCATCTTTTTCTAGAACGTTCCTCACCATTCCCCTTTTAAACAAATTAAATGGGAAGATCGAGAAGCACCTTAGCATGGCACAGACCATCGTCTTAAAAGAAATAAGCGAAGCCTTAAATGCAAGCATTGAGTGAAAGTCGACACCAATCGACTTCAACGGAACAAATGTAAAACGGTGCACACGACTAATCAATCCAATCACCGTCCGCTAAAAGAAAACCCCTCTAGGCAACCACTGTCGTGACAAATTTTTCTTCAAACTACAAAGTGAGATACAACGCAGCAATTGCGATGACTGAGCAAACCTGTTTTTATGTAAGTGGTGGGGGCCATGAAACGACGAAAGACGAGGTGCAACTCAGCACGCTCCACTGCTCTAGATGAAACATACGGAAAAGCTTTAAGCAGAAAATGGTTGACTATCAGTGAAAAAGAAATGCTGCGTTTCTAGTGCCAAACCCACCGCCATGGCCCCTTCCCTTAGTCCCTCTCCTTTTTTCTGTCTGAGATCGTTCCTTACCAAACACCACTCGTTTCTGCACAAAACACAAACAAACATAAAAAGAACGGGCAATACAACGTTAAACTATTAATGCACATAGTGAACATTCCAAAAATGGGAGTAAAACCAAGGCAGCGGCGACCGATATTTTCAGAATAAAGCCCCGTAAATGCACAAAGATGAGTGATTGTCAGCAAGGCAAGATCGAAAAGAGATTGCAAGAAGAATTAGAGAAATATAAACGCACTAATATACAAACAATTCGCTCAATAAACGAGCATAATAAAAACCGACATGTACAACTTTCAAAATGTATCTCACTGCAATTTATGAATTCTTTAAAATCCGTTCAATGGGGCTCAGGTTTTGAGACGCTAATATGAGCTAGACAGCATCAAGTAATAACCTAACTATTTAGCCAAAAAGTTACAGGAACAACAGCATGACAAATGATAAGCACGTAGTAGTAGTTTTAAGGATACACGAACGTCAATACAGATAAAAAGCTAGAGAACTGTTACATGTGGAATACTTTTACACATAGACGTTGTTCAATCAAATCAATAAAAACAACACTCAAACTTTCTTTTAAAAGGAAAGCATTGCGCATTACCGTTCAAATCCTCTGCTCAATCTCAGGGAAAAAGAATATTGCAGCCAAGTATTTATCCAGAAATATTACCTATCGAATTTACGTTACTTTCTAGACCTTCATTCGATTTACACAGACAAATCAAAAGGCAGCGAATCCGACATTTCTTTACGCTTATCGTGTGCACCGTCTTTCATTTTCATTTAATGTTTGCATTTAATGTCCAGTTTTGACCCCCCGGTCTTTATCGTTCACCATCCACGTATTCAGTAAACAGAGATACCCTCCAAACAGCTTAAGCTAATCTGCTGATACTCCTCTGCTCAAGACATTCTGTCACTAGCAACACACGACAAGTTAAAAACGTGATCTCAACACGTTGGAATAGTCCCTTCAATAGAATTTTACGAATTAAGTGCAGATGTGATTCGCTCGTTACAGATAACGAATTCTTATTTTTAAATATGAGTGGTGTAAAAATGCCGGGTTCTATTAACCGCATATTCTGAGCAAACCTCTAATGACGACCTCTTACATCAATATCCTGTTACAGTAGGTCTCTAAAAATACTGGAAGCGACCTCTCCCTCACATATTCATAAGGAGAGGAAGAAAGAGGACACCTAGTGGTCCAAAACCATAAAGTAGACAGCCTTGCACACTTCACAACCAGAAGAACGGAAATCCCTGCACCGGTCTTGCCTTCTTCAAAAACGTTTTTCATTCGCCATGTGAACATACTTTGAGAAGTGAAAAATGATACGTTTTTTTGCAGGAGGCAAGAGCGGTGAAAAAAAAGATAATCGAAGCATAAGAATCCACTACAAGTCGAGCTTAATGAACCTCAGTTGATGGATGAATTTACACTGCAGCGGCAGCTTGTCTTGACCTCTGTCTCGCAACCTTACCCCACTCCACACAATACTTTTGCGTACAGTGAGTCGGCTTTTTGAGATGCTTCACGGTGCCCACGTCGCAGCACAGCATCGTAACGCTCGTCTCGATCAACGTTAGTCGCACCTTCACATCGCCGCTTTTAAAACGTCGCACCTGTAAGCGTTGCGACGGTATCGCAGTTTTATCTCGCTTCAAATGAAGAACACCATGATGCTTTCTACAATTCAGTAACCGGCAAATCAACTCAACTGCTGTGGACTTGAGTTACTAGTGGTGAAACCTGTCTAATGAAGGGACAAGCGAATTCTGTTAACTCAAAAGTAAGTAAGTGCATAACGCTAACAACTAAAACATGAAACTACGGAAACTGGTTTAAGCTGATATCGGTCGAGCAAAAGCCGGTCACCTAATTACGATGTGTTCCGTTTCAACCTATAATCCTATGGCTGCGAGCAAAACTTCATCCCAATCGCAACTGGGACTACGAACGTATTTAACCTAAACCTACGTTACGAAATTAGAATTTAAAGAATTTTTATGGACAAAAATTAATATAAGGAAGAAGCACAGAAAAAGAAAGGATAGGAGTGTAGCAAAGATGCAAAACTGCCGTAGCAAACATATCATTTGGACATAAGAAATTTATTGCTTTAATTTGAAACTGAAATTAGGAATAAAAATATTTGAAGGGAATACTTGGAAATGTCGTCTAATAATATAGTGAAAATAAAAAATAAAAGAGAAGAAAGGAAAGGTCATGTTTTGACCTTTATTGGTCCATATGCAAACTGAAGTCGGCATCACGATTTATGGGACCGATGAGCGGCAGCAAATTCTATAAACACAAAGACAACAACAAACTAACAAATCCGTGACAGGCCAACCCAAACAGAAGAAAACATAAACAAACCACATATTCGACGGCCCTCCATTCGTAGGATTCATCGCTACTCAAATGACTCACGTAAGAGCCATCTGTACGATAACAAGAGGTGCTTGTCGTATTTTTAACTGTCTCACAACCATCACTTCCGATAATACGCACACGGCCATCGGTCTCGTAACTTTAAAAAACATTTAAGCACGTCAAATTACAGCAAAATTGGACATTTCGGACTGGTCAAGTTGCAGTTATGAGGTTTTTAAGGAAGTCTCTTTTACACTCAATCTCTATTACCTCTATTTGACTGGTACCTCAGCAGTCGGTAAGATTGCTTTTTTTTCGTCGGCGATATACAGCACGAGGCATATCATACTTCGGCCACGCGTTTCCCCACCCACGATGGCGCTTTCGGCACGATCGGAAATTCTTTATGCAGCAGCCAAATGCCTGCCACCAAGTAACTTCCCGCATGCGCGGCATATTTTTCAAAATCAAAAAAACGACAGTAGGAATGTTTCACGAATATCACCGGCGATGTACTTCAAATACTGCCTCAGTGAACTGCTTACGCAGATAATGATGGCCTTTGATTATAGTATACAAACAAATGGTGTTCAAAGACATAAGGTAGTATCCAGGAAACGCTCTCTGTGCAATAATTATTGCTAACAGTCTTCAAATCTTTTTATGAATGAACACTACGATATCAATGCAATAAAATACGAAAACTTTGGATGCGACAGCATTGAAACAAGAATCCTGTTAAATTAGAGACCTATTTTATTATTTCTCGTTCATAACAGCTTCACTTTCGGAATAAATAGAAATAACGCAATCAGAAGGCAAAACTTCCCAATTTTAAAACAAGCAGCAAATCCTCATGCGGATTAAATTGAGATGGTTAAATCAGCATTGCTGTATTAATTCTGAGCAATACCCTATCCTCAGTTCGGATGAAACTTTCGAACAGCGACTCATCACTATCGGTCATAAATTTCCATTTAAATCTATCGTTCACTTATAGTCGAAAGGACAGTAATGCTTCGATAAAAAGAGACATGAATAGTCAGTGTTTTGAGGAAGAATGAAAGCAGTACCCGCAGATGCGACAGCAACCAGCAAGCTTCCGCTCTTCGACCCTAACTGTTGCCGCTATATGCTCAGCAAATCTACTGCCTGTGCATGGTAGAATTTAATACTACTTTAGTGACAACTAATGATCCCTGAATCACTCGCACAGCTCAGATGGTTGGACCATCTGTCCGGCATGAAGGACGTTATTTCATCTGAAGGCAACTTTTTACTCAAAACAGCGGTTATCATCTAAATCTGAGCCCAGCTGAAGCTAGCTTCACCGGAAGATGTTGACTAGAGAAAGAGAGAAAACCTACTTCGGACTTGTTTGCTTTAGATCGTCAGTAATCATATTACCCTCGTCGTATAAAAGTGAGCAAAACCAAAAACAAATAAGAAAGGAAATAACAACAAAACTAAACGAATAAGCACAGCTAAACGGTTACATTTCAGAGCGGAGGAACCCATTCTGATCTTTGATCACTTCGATCCTTTTTCCTTGCGGAGTGACCAGAGTGACCTCTCTTGAACGTCTATATATCTCGAGTTGTCCATTGAGAAAGTGTCGTACTAACAGCAAGCCGTCATCTACTTGTACAGTTGTCGCTCCCACCTGGCCGTAGTAGTTGACCTGTACATCAAATACGTATACAAATCAAACAAAATCGATATTGAAACATACGTCAAATACACTCGGCGAATATATGTCTAATGAAACAAAAGATCATATAAGTATAACCTCTCTTAGATGAAGAGATGATGCACTTTACCAGACATGTGCGAAGCTCTTGGAGACGAAGAGATGCGAAGCAATCACGAGGGAAACCAACTCAACAATTATCCTCAAAGTGGAAGCAGCAACACGTCATAAACGTCTCGAGAAATAAATCTGGCCCGTGGACAGAGTCAAGTTCTCAAGTACCAAATTAAACTAATCACAAAAACGGCCAGAAATGAATCCTATCTCATAGATTGAAAAGATGAGAACAAGACCTTAACCGGTGCATGCCTAACAAGACAGAAATACTCTGTGAAAACTAAGTACCTGATATTTTTTGGATGGATGTACCCATCGTGTATCCGTGTTGCTATATTCGTAGTAATTACAGCCACAATGTGTTCGCGTATACACAGTGAAATCACCTTTATTGCTTTCATACAACGAAGCGCGACCGACGATGTTTTCTTCCATACGTGTCAGCAACTGAACTCATTAGTGTATCAGAAAAGATAAAATCAGAAAAAAGCACAAAAATACAACGGCAAATTTCATATCTCGCTGCAGTTGGTTGAATTTCATTTCTCTGCTCCATTCTATGAAGAATATCTGTTCATATCCTATCCCTTCACAGTTAGTATGCCAATTCCATTTCCGATCGCTGTCAACTTGGTGAAGAACCTTTCAGATCAGTGACCGATGTGTGCGCAGCGGAATACATTTTGTAAAATAGTACTTAAAACGCGAGCACCATTTCACATCTCCTCATCCCTTTTACCTCTCTCCATCCGCCATCGAAGAATCCAACGCAAGTTTAATTCTCCTGCTCACTTCTATAACTAAACGAATGCAAATCTAATTAAAACTATCAATGCATAATTCTAGCTTAAGCTGATTTTTTGGCCTTTTTATGCTCTCGCATCTTACCTTAACATGACAGCAGTAATACAATTGGAATACCAATCCCCAACTCATGCAGCCAATGGCAGTAAAAAAATTGATAAGGAGAAGGGAGCATTTCTTTTTTGAAAGCATCAGCTCTTTGGACTAAAAGTTTTCTCTGTGCCTCACTTAAACTTTAGCACTTAAGCAACAAAAAGCAAACCAACCATGTCCGCATTCGGCCCATTCTGAGGCTCTGGAAAGGCGACCGTATTGTTTGTGAACGAAAGTGGAGAGAAGAATGCGGTCGTTAGAGGCTCGTTCCAACGTACCGACTTCGCATTATTCTGCCCATGAAGAGGACTACTTGATCCAGGACTCGACTCCATCAGCATTGTCCCTTCACCACTATCCGTCGTTGTATCTGTGCTCCCCTCATTCAGTGTCGGTAACGTTCGTGCATCGTTTGGCATCACATTCTCCTCAAAACCTTTACTTGAAGTGACTGGTCAACGAAAATGAGAAAGACGCAATAACAAGATTTCATGTTCAAACTACAACTGAAAGCCTAATAAATTCGAATCGGAGTTGTTTCTATTCTGCACTATCCGCAATGCAAAATTCAATTCGCATTTGTTTATTTATCTGAAAACCCCGAAGCAAGAAAACATAGCGAATATGAAATTACGAACAATAAGAAAGGAAGCGGAGCAGACAACCGAAAAGAACAAAGGGAAAGAAAAAGCAAAAGGCCTGCAAAGCAACAGTCCAGGTGAATAGACAATCAGCACGCGAAAGCAGCGATAGTGTGACGATCGAATCGACTCAGAAAGACGAAGGGTTGTCTGCGTAGATCATACTGGCACGAAGCAGATTCCACGCTCGTAGAACACGAAACTCGAAATTGTGCAAAACACTGTTTGCATCATAACATTTTTTGACGAGCTTAAAGTGGCGCCAACATCGACTAAGGGAAGGAACAAACTGAAACATTTCTGAGGAGGGGATGCGACAGAATCGGCGGAGTTTTTAAAGATTTACGAAGAAAAGAAACCCACATAACCAAACTGGTAAGCAAAGAGTTCTTATGTCCCAATAAACAGAAACGAATCATTCGAATCGGTAATGAATGCGAAATACACCGACTCCAAGAAATCCTCATCTTTACTTTCATCCACTCCAACATCCCCACATTGCCCGCCAAGGGGCAGGTATCCACTACCAATGATATAAGCTGAGCCATTCTTTGAGAAAAACCATCCAAAAAAGTTCCGCCAAGAATGTTAAATAACGAATTCAGTAATCTACGCATCTATGTGCATTTTACCTTCTCGGTTCTTTTGTCCATTGCACTTCGTGGTTGACGCAGGCCAATCGTCATTCCACCAACTTTCTTCATTGCCATGCTAACCGGAGGCTTATTGGATGCGCGCTCCACTGCCTCCTGGGCCATCGTTTCCTCTGCAATTCGCCCGCGGCGTTTTGCTTGCTCATTCTGCAATATTGCATTCAGCTAACAAACAAAGCCACGAGTAAAACATAAAACTACAAAAGTTTTGCCCCCCAAGATTCGAACTCAAACGCTTTTCCAATACCACTGTAGTTGCTGAAGAGAATCAGCTGGCACTGAATACTCAATAACGACAGGTATCCCATATAGACGTATCACTACTTACCCTCCATTAAACCGCTTCGTGCCACGCCAGCCTATTGGATCAACAATTATGAAGAAATGAAGCAAGACATTTTCTAGAAAATCGACTCCTTGTGCGAATAATCAACCTAAAAACTCACCCTTCCCCGCAGCCAAATGACCATACAAAAATGTATATATGGAAATTTCACAGCACCTCATGCAAGATTTCACGGCAGTGAATGAAGAGATCAGTTAGTTCTAAACAAGCCATGCTTGAAAGACAATCGCCTTTGCTTTGTCGATTCAAAAGCTAAAAGTAATGGACCAGCAGACACATACATACACAAACATATACAAAAACAACGTTGCAAAAAATAAAAACTAAATGAACCTCTAATGGAAGCATCTGCCTACAACAGTGAATATCCTTTCTAGGCGAGTGTAAAAACATATGCATTGCTTTAACAAGCCCTAAAGGAAACGTGGAAATCTGGCACCCATGCATCCTCCAGGATGAATTCTACGGCCTAGCTCAGTTTCTTGATGCATTTGCATATCACTTTGAAGATGCCCTCTGTCGTTTCTTTACTCACATCCAACCTGCATCAAAGCAAAATGAATTCCACGTTTATAAGAAAGTACCGAAAGCGCTTTGAATCGTTTCTCGATGCGAACTTTCTCTGCTGTTATCTCCTCGATCCTCTTGTCCTTCTCCTTTATAGTCGCCTCGAGCTTCCTCATTTGCGATCTTAGATCGATTTTTTGTCGCTCCAATTCACGTTTCGATGCTTTTAATTCGTCTACCTAAACGTCTCCTCATTACAATACATTTTTCTGAACTCTTGAAGTAAACTTTGAATTGAAGAGATCAACTGACAAAGTTGATCATAGAAATAAACGAACGAAGACATAAAGCACAAGGACACTCCTAGTCTGCTTTACTCCTTCCACTATTCCACTTCCTCCCAATCTTACCTATAAACACAAAGAAAGCATCCATCTAAAGCAATGCACGAACGTTTAATCCCCAAACAATGCAGTGAAAAATAATCTGTGTTATGGAGCTGCTTCTTAGGCTGAGTAGGAATTAAATGCTATTCAATATTATTTAATTTTCTAAGCAAAAATTTTGCATACAATGAAGACGTCTTACCTGTTCTCTACAAATTTTCACAATCGTACTTTCGTCGTCTTGTTTTAAACGCTGCTTTCTCGTCAGTGAATTATTATCCCTTCTCAATTTTTCGAAATCAGCATTTCTCAAGGCTTCCCTCTCCTGTAGCATTGCTAGATTCTCGCTTCGTATCTTATCCCGTTCTTCAAGCCTCTTAATCGTTGCGTTTAAATCGTCCACTTTGCGATGTAAATCCTTATTCTCATCGATGAGGGCATCGTATACTTCATCGAACTATAGAAAATATATCGTCTTCCAAAGAAAATAAACATATAAACACTATTATACCGATATTAAAATTACGTAGCTAATCTCGTTCTAAACTCACACAAACAGGAAAAGGGAGGACGACTGGGTAGAACACTAATCACTTGTGGCTGATACACATTAATGAACAATCCCTCTTCCCTACTTGCATCCCCTCTCACACAACAAAAAGAATTTGCTAAATCGTATCAAACTAACAACACTTCAGCAACTGCAACTAAGGCAACAGCAAGAGAAAAAAGTGGCCTCTTATTACTGTTTTCCTAGACGATAAACAGTGTCTCAAGATAGAGTCTAACATAAGTTGAAGTTGGAAAATGAAAAGAAAGATCGTTTATATAAACAAATATTTCTGTCGCAAACATCAAAAAATGAGGCGGACCTCGCTCTGCAGCCCTCTCCCGTAAGGTACTTATGTTCCTTCCTGCGTTAAACAAACATATAAACACTTTGTGGGCAGAAACAATAAACGATGAAGTGAGTGAGCCACAAGAAATACCTCAGCAACCTTACGACGGTGCTCTTCACTGACCACATCTAAATGCGCAATCAGATCTCTTAGCTGCTTGGCCAAGTTACGAACCTCTGCACTGGCAACGCTTTCTGCAGATGGCAGAGGTGGAACCTCGATTTTCGGAACCTGCAATCTACTAGCTGTACAATAAAACAAGTGGGGTGCATGTGCCAAAGGGAAAGAGTGTACGGGATGTTTTTGAAACTCTGTGCAATACAGCGGCAAATTTCGCCAGTTGCCAAAACAACAATGGAAAAAGAATGATTATGATTACGAGTTTTTTGTCTGTTCGACACTTACGGTGCCCTAGATTTAGCACCTAAAACCACATATGCGTTCCCTACGACTTTGTGGAAGAAAAAGTGATCTGTAACGAAATCGACCGGTTATAAGACAAAACAAGTATGTCACTTCTAGACCACCTATAAGTGTCAAGAAGTCAAAAAACTGATAATCGATATAAATGGGACAAGGCTTGGCATATCTACCAACAACATGAGTAAATATGCCAAATACTATCAAATGCGTAAACATACACAGACACACGTGCACGTATACATACACAACGATAATGTTCGTTAGTGCGTATTTTCTGAAAACATGCAGAATGTGAATAAGAGTCATCTTTATTAATGTAAATCACAAGAACTTTCCGAGGCGGAAGGGGGAGGAGGTAGGAGAGGCAAAAAATTGCAGATCTGAAACGAATAAAAAACTTGATCTTCTAACAATAAAAAGCTGTAAAACACAGACGTAAACTCATCGCTGAAGGCGAGATGAAAATGTTGTCAACTTTTATAGATGACTCTATCTGGTTGAATCATTTAAATCAAGAAGGACCCTATAAATACAAATGAGAGAGAATTTCAGGCATCACTTTACATTATTAAAATAGACGAAATGAAAGCACTTCCTCTCACCTTTCTCACATCGTCTCAACTTACTTCCTCGCTGAAAGAAAAACGACCAGAAACCAACCTTTCTCCACTACTGAAGGCTTAAATCGTAATTTCCATTAATAAAGAATGTCTTCAAACAAACACTTTAAATGAATAGACATACCTTTATCTATTTGATGCACACCATTGAGTGCTTCAAAAGCTGCACTTGCTATTCGCATTTAGCATGGTGCTAGGATGGTTGTGCTCATCACCCCCGTTATGTATTTGTTGCCAACGACTCCACCTCTCATAGCAAAACACTCTCACCCGCAAAACTAATCAAGCGCACTTCAAAAAGCCCTAAAGCGATGTGCTTTGGTGGCTTCACTTAACCATTTTAAACCACCAAAATGCGCACACATATGTTTTATAAAACACCATCTGAGGACAGAAGTAAATCAGTACAGGCTGTACAGCTAGTATTACGCGGTATAGGTGAACTGGAGAATAAAAAGCAAATTAGCATTGGCTGCAAATATGAAAGGAATTATAATAAACCTGAGCTGGTATGAAGATCGGCTTCCCCATGTGTTTAGTTCTGTCAAGGACCTCTCTCACTAGACGTCCACCAGGTGATTCCTCACCCAAAGATTCCTCCAGCAAAGGAGTCGAGTGCGAATGCAGAAGATGTGGTTGTCGTGTGCCTTCTTCAATACCGAAGCGAACCCTTGCTGGCATTTCACCTCCTGAGGATGCACTTTCTGTTGTTCTAGATCCTCCAGAGGTTAAATCAGAAGATAAGGGATGACGTAATGTTGCTTGAAATGGAGGTAAAGTACGATCACGATGTGCGGAATGCTGAAAACATTGTCATTAGAAAAATTCAGGGCTTACTAGCAGAAAATGACGGCAAGAGCAAGAAGATGTGAGGCATTGACGGTCGACCTCACATTAGGAATTTTTCAAATGCCTGAAGGCTATTGAATAAAAATCACTGCAAAAGTAATAAAAATGTAGATAAATGAGACAAAAACCCTCCAGAAAACCCCTCATATTCAATTGCATCACTGATTATGAGTACCACATAAACCGATTGCGGTGCACACTCAGAATCGCATCGCAATTTTCAGAAAAAAGCATTCGAGTATAAATGCAACGATTTTTTGCCACAATGGGCGATTGCTCAGCACTAATTCTTATGAAAAAAATCTAGTGCATTGATGGAAAGTATCACTGCAAATATAACAACAGTAAAAGCAATGGCTCCTATTCCCTTCTTTTCTTCGTCTATCCCTTCATCGGCTAAAGATGTTTGAAGAATCGCCGCAATTCAACGTCGGAACAGAAAACACGAAGGATGATGAGTCGTATAAACGACATACATGGGACGTTAAGCAATGCGAATATATTCTTTTAACAACAGCTCATTTCTAAGAAATGTGCACCGGGCAAAAAAGATGATAAAAAGGGAATTATTTTCCACTCATTTTCCTCTCGTATTGTTTATGCTGGTATCGCAATGAAACACCTCATAAAATGGCGCATATGTCAAGAATCCGCTTCAGAAGTGTTGATAAAATTCCCTCAAAATTTTACAACTTCCCTCATTATGAATTCTTCAAATCGTAATCACTTCCCGACGTTGCTTAATTTAGTCACCGATATGAATTATATCCTGTTCCCTTGAGAAACTGAAGAGTTCACCTTGTCAAAAATCGATGGAAACACCGATCTCATTGGACGTAGTCCTATCGACGAAGCCGATGAGGCTAAAAATGAAGTTATCGAAACGATAGATCAACACCCGCAGCTATGTCATTTGACCGTTTATAACTGCCTAAGCACTGTATTCAAACAAACAGAGGTCTGAATACTTTCGTCCTTTATTATGCTTAAAAAATATTGCCACTTTAAAATCGGCTATGCTTATGGAAATATGCAATGAAATTCAGAGTCTGTTAAAACGAATAAGTTTAAAGCTGCATGTGTCTGGAGCACTTATGTGGGAAATTCACTTAATTATCGCACCCCAAACATGTCAGAAAACTTTAAAACCCATCCATTTCCGGTTTGAAAGTTACATACCTTCTCGAAACGGTGATTTCAATGAACACACTCCTCCCCTATTTCGACGTGAAATGTATCGTCCTATCACTTTGCTACATTTGGTACAGCGTAAGAACATCAGTAGACACAGAATACCGAATTTCAAAACGAAATAAAGCCTCAAAGACAATCCCTTTTCACAAAACACCTATTTGCTATGATGTTCTAAGATCAGGACAAAGGGTAATCAAATAACTTTTCTTCAGAAGATAGATGTATAGGTAATCGAGGATTAGCAGGGGAGGGGGGGGGGGGGGGG